>OZ022243.1:29756450-29956450 GCA_963978895.1 Erpobdella octoculata | reverse complement strand
CCCGCAAGTTTTTTATTATTGAAGATGAATTTTATCGAAAAATTAGTATTGTACATAATTTTCAATGTTTAAATTTAACGTGTTTAAATACAAATGAACTGAAATATTATTTAATTTAACTGCTTTCAGTCAATTAATTTATCTAATCATTGAATTATTCTTATATCCATCCATCCATTCGTCGGTCCATACATTCGGTCCTCCGTTCATTTCCTCATCCACCCATTAGTGGAGGGTGGGAGTTGAATTTCTGTCTAACATCCACTTGCTGCCTAGTTTTAAATTAAATTGAGTTTAATTGATTCACTCAAAACCAATTGAAATAACTTATATTGAATAAATTTAATAAACAAATTAAATTAAAATAGATTCATTAAAACTAATTAAATTAATTAAAATTAAATTGAATTAACATAAATTGGATTAGAAAGGTTTACTGAATTATATTAGATGAGATTAAAAAAATCAAATTAAATCAAATTAAACTAAAACAATAATAAAATAAATTGAATTAATTATTATTATTAAACTTAAAAATAAATAACTTGAATTAAATGAAATTAATAAAATTGTAGTTAAATAAATTTAATTAAAATAAATTAAAATGAAATAAATGAAAGCAAATTTTAAACATATTTAATAAAATTTACATTAAAGTAAATTAAAATAATTTAAATTGAAATGAAAAAAATTAAACTCAACTGAAACAAATTAATTTAAATTCTAAATATATTCAAAAATAAATTAAATCAACTTAACTAAATTAGATTAATTTTTCTTAAATAATTTGAGTTTTTTGAGCACAGATTAAACACAGTAAAAGTAAATTAAATACAAACAATTATGATGTCCAAAAAATTTGAACAATCTGTCAGTCCGAATGAATTGGATTTCAGTTTTTTGGACAACACAAAATATTAAAATAAATGATACAAATTAAAATTACTATTTTCATTAAAAAAAGAACAAAAAATTAAATGTTAAACAAATGAGTTTTGTATTCTTTATTAAACAAAGATACTGTTTTCAAAGTTTTATTAAATCTTGAATAGTGGAATATATTCTCGAGGACCTAAACATTTTATAGAAAACAATTTGATGGCTGTGTGATTGTGTGAGCAAAATCTGGACGAGTTATTATTGGTGTAGATTTCAGGAAAAGCAAACTTTTATACAATGTTGAAATGCTCGTTGAACAATTCAAATAAAATGATAACAGATTAACGTCCTTTTTGATCTAGGATGAACCGTTAAGGCCAGGGTATCAAATTCAATTTGGGCCGCATTAAGTTAATACCAAAAAAAGTACAACTGTTACGTCTCGTCAATTTTTATTCATTATTGTTTATTGAAAATGCAAACATTGGTTAATCTGGCAACACTTTTGCAGCCTTTGTTATACTTACTGTTTCTTGTTGGAAAGACCTGGCTGCGTTCCCCATACACAGCTGCAGTGACGTTAACCCAACTAAAAAAGGCAGTTCAACTCTAACTACTTTTCAAGTAAAAAATTCTAGTTAAACTTTTAGTTGACAACTAATTTGTAAAAACAGTTAACTAAACAGTTAACAAAAGTTCAAAAGTAGTTAACTTTTTCTCTAATTAATTGAATTTAACCATTTGTATTGTTATATCTATGGCACTGATTCCACTTTTCCCATATATTGATATCCCAAGAACTATTATTATTAACAGGGATTATATTAGAAGGTATAAGTAGCATTAACCAAGCTTTATTTATTATCATCCAATAAACTAGAAAACCATTCTTCTGGACCTGTAATACAATTTTACAATTTTACAACACTGGTGATCAGAAGTGAGATTTCAAGAATGGTTTTGAAAGCATTGGATGAGCTCTTGATAGTCGAGTTGAGGCGGGAACTTAGAAAACGAGAGCTCAGTGATAAAGGAAGAAAGTCTGAGCTCGTGGACCGTCTCCGGAGTCATTGGAAGACCATGGGTTTGACCCAGAAGAGTACGAATTCGAAACAGAAAATTAATTGATGAAGGCTCTGAACAAAATGGCGGAAGAAATCAAAACAGCACAGGAGGAAAACAGAGCAGCACAGGAACAAAACAGAGCAGCACAGCCGGAAATAAAGAAATTTCTTGAACTCCTAAATGGTGACACAAACAATTGCGGAAACAAAAAAGACGGTCATGATGATGAGCCATGGAAAGATGTTCAAGATGAACCATGCAAAGATGTTCAAGATGAACCATGCAAAAATGTTTAAGATGAAGCATGCAAAGATGTTCAAGATGAACCATGCAAAGATGTTCAAGATGAACCATGCAAAGATGTTCAAGATGAACCATGCAAAGATGTTCAAGATGAACCATGCAAAGATGTTCAAGATGAACCATGCAAAGATGGTCATAATGATGAGCCTGTCAAAGACGGTCATGATGATGTGCCTGTCAAAGGCGGTCATGATAATGAACCTTGCAAAGATGTTCAAGATGAACCATGCAAAGATGTTCAAGATGAACCATGCAAAAATGTTCAAGATGAACTATGCAAAGATGTTCAAGGTGAACCATGCAAAGATGTTCAAAAAGATGGCCATAATGATGAGCCTGTCAAAGACGGTCATGATGATGTGCCTGTCAAAGACGGTCATGATAATGAGCCTTGCAAAGATGTTCAAGATGAACCATGCAAAGATGTTCAAGATGAACCATGCAAAGATGTTCAAGATGAACCATGCAAAGATGTTCAAGATGAACCATACAAAGATGTTCAAGATGAACCATGCAAAGATGTTCAAGATGAACCATGCAAAGATGTTCAAGATGAACCATGCAAAGATGTTCAAGATGAACCATGCAAAGATGGTCATGATGATGAGCCTGTCAAAGACGGTCATGATGATGTGCCTGTTAAAGACGGTCATGATAATGAACCTTGGAAAGATGTTCAAGATGAACCATGCAAAGATGGTGATGACAAGCCTGGCAAAGATGGTGACAGTGATACAGTCGGTTTGGACGTCGACAACAAAACTAAAGAAGATGAAAAGAATGTTGAAAACGAAATGCAAAACGATGAGGATGAAAGTGACGATGATGATTATAATAATGGCAATAACAGCGATGGCTTTTACGAATACAGCGATGGTTCTGAAGCGGAAGCCTCCATAACAGACGACGGCACCGAATATTCTGGGTCAGATTTTAGTGACGAATCTGACTCGGATGAAGCAACCGAAAATTTAAAATCGGACGAAACTCCAATGGAAAAATACGTCAAAGCTAATTTGACAAAAAAAGAAGACACTGATTTGAGAAACGATGACGATGATTTGAAGAAAGATCCGCTGAACGATACGTAAGTTGACACCGATGAAAGAACCGAGTTGGAATGTGAAAAGAAAACGTTCGATTGTAGCTTGGAAGAAAACAAAGATGACGGCGATGAACTTCTCCAAAACAACAATAGCAATGCACCAAGCAAAACCTCTGAATAAGATGAGCCAAGAACAGAGAACGGTACCGAGGATTCTAAATCAGATGAATCCACAGAAGATTCTAGAGCAGATAGACTAAGAGTCATTTTAAAATCAAATAACAGTTTGATGAAGGAATTTATTAGATTTATGGAACGTGTTTTCGAAAAACCTTTTGAAGAGTTTCTTGAGAAAGATCTAAAAGATGTGAAGGAAGAAGAAAAAGCAGACAGTTCCGATAAACCGTGCAAAGATGTTCAGGACGAGGCATGCAAAAAAGACTGTGATGAACCGTGCCGAAATGGCGACGATGAGCCAAAGAAAGACTCTGTTGATGAGCCAAAGAAGGACTGGAAGAAACTGCGTCAAACGGTCAAGAGACTTGACCATGTTGTTTGCGAATTGCAGTCAAAGCCACGAGTAAAGATCAAGGTATTTTGTGTTCGAGACGAACAGGATTAATAAGGGGGTAGTGTTATATCTATGGTACTGATTTCACTTTTCCCATATATTGATATCCCGAGAACTATTATTATTAACAGTGATTATATTAGAAGGTATAAGTAACATTAACCAAGCTTTATTTATTATCATCCAATAAACTAGAAAACCATTCTTCTGGACCTGTAATACGATTGAATGATTTTACAACAGTATATTACATGTAAAGCAGCAGTAACACTACGCTACTAAAAAGTTTGTTAACTGTCGATGGTGCATTAAAAAACAAATTATAAAAACTTTATTACAGCAAATTTTATTCAAATCCTGCAAGTCCTGAAATAGTTTGTGTATTCAAAACGAGAACATGTAATTGAAATAACTGATGACAGGGGGGTGGGGGTAGTCGGAGCTACATTTAAATTTTTTCTAAACTTCTATACACTTTTCCTTCAAAAACGAGCTAATGAGAACTAAAAAAGTAGTTAAACTATGCTCCTAACTATATTAAAACAATCAGTTAAGGTAATGCCCTAACTAAAAAATAGTAGTTAAACTTTTTACTTAACTATTTTTTGTTAACTTTTTAACAGTACAGCTGGGTTTGCCATAAATTAACTTTTGTCGAAATATCCTTTCACGTGGCCATAGACAGAGACAGCACTGGTAGGACAGAGACAGCACTGGTAGGCTGTTCCTGACCTTGTAACTTCTTGTTTAGTACATTCAGCTCCTGGGTGATGTCAACAGGAAAAGCTAAGTCCGTGAGTTATTTGGGGTCACTGAGCATCTTTTTCCATGAAAGCTTTTTCAACTCAAAAAACCTCTTCAAGGTAGTTCCCTTGCTGAGCCAACGCACTTCAGTAAAATAGAGCAAATCTTTATATGCAGACTCTATTTACTCTAAAAAAGCATGACACTGTCTGTGCTTTAATCCCCTGGATTTTATACAATTGATGCATTTCACAATGACAGGCATCACATTCTCAAACTTAACTGCACAGGGCCTGCTTATGGATAATGCAGTGCAGAGCAATGGCTGTTGCCAAGATTTAGCCGACTTCGACTAAAATTGAACCGAAGTTAAATGACAATTTGCAATATTGTTGACCTTTAATCATGGCATTGTTAAATGGCGCTTCAGCAATTTCAAGTTTCAAGAAGAAAATTTCAAAAAATTAAACTTGTTTTTCTATAGTCTTCACGCGCTGGATAAAAAAAGTGTCGAAAATGTGATTGATCACAGATGAGCGTTTTTTTTCTCTAGGACAAACCGTTTAGGCACTAGGGGGGTTTTAATTTTCAGAAAGCAAATTCCAAAGAATAAACTTTTATTCCTATAGAAATCAACGGACTGATCACGTAAATAATTTTGGTTTTGCTCTACAAAAAACCGTTTAGGCGCTAGAGCATGTCAAAATATGGACTCTAGGATTAACAATAGGAGACCAGTAAGCCGTAAAAAACCATGTTTTTTAACAAATTTCTTATATTTTTGGATTTACTGGTTTTTCATTTATATTAAAAAAATGTTTTATGACATTTTTCGAATTTATACATGTATACATTTATTTAATTGTATTTGATTTGTTTTAGTTTTAAAACATCGACAGTGATTTGAAATTCTTTTTTCAACTGAACCAGTAAATTATCTGGACATTCTACAAAATAAATCCAAATGAAAGGTGACACTATAACTTGTTCTCATTTACTTTTTTAGTTCTTTCATCTAAATTTTCACTAAAAATAAAGTAGAATGATAAATAGTAGACCATGCAAAAAGACCAATTAATGGCCACCTATTAGTCCAAATACTGGCCATGGCCAGTAAATGGTAAATTATGGCCAGTAAATGGTACTTTATAACCAATAATTAATAGTTGGTGACATTAATTACAATATTTTCAGTTAAAAAAAGCATAAAGTTTAAAAAAAAGAAACTCCTAGCGATAAATAAAAAAAACGAAATTTGGAAATGACTCGGTGCTGCCGAAAGGAACAGTTGCTGTACGTCATATGTGCATGGACAAGCGGAAGGTAAAAATTATTTTAAATCTTTAGGAGAGCTGATGACTTCGGAACATCTACAAACAATACCAGAACATATCTGGAATATGGATGAAACTGGTTTACAACTCGAGCATAAGACAAAACGTCTTGTAACAAAAAAAGATTCCAAACATCCAAAGCAGAACCAGTGGGAAGAAAGAGCCTATAGCAATTGTAGCATGTGTCATCAAAAATTCCACCCCATATAATTGCTAAAGATAAAACGCAGCGTACACTTTTATGGTTTTGATGTGAAACATTCTCCAAAAGGAGTGTTTCTGAAAAAAGCTGGACAAAACAAAGTAATATCAAACTTTGGTTTGAGAGAACATTTTTAGCAAACATTGGACCTGCACAACCGCAAATTCTTCTTTTGGAAAGACACGACTCTCGAAATTTTGTGGAATTACTTGATCTGGCACGAAACAATTGATGTAAATGTAAATGTAAATGTTTGATAATTTACATTTTGATCCCGGGTTGTTCAAAGGCGCTGTTCTTTTACATGCCCGACGGAGAAAACGATTTTACCCGCTAAGTTTCCGTTGACATGGCCTACTAGGCAGTGAATGGGAGTCGAACCGTGAAGGTCTCACATTCAAGGCTAACACTCTACCAACTCAGCTAACCTAGCACAATCAAATCCATATCGTTGAGCTACCAGCACACACCTCTAATTGGCTACAGCATTGTGACAGGACGGTTTTCAAACCATTCAAAGATGCTTATGGACAGTGTTGGGAATGATTTAAATCAAACGATTTACAAATCACGATTTAAATCACTTTTTGTGATTTTTAGCTTGATTTAAATCAAAAAAATTATACTGATTTGTTACTCTGATTTAAGTCACATTTTGATTTAAAAATCCCAAATCATTATCCGAAATAACAATTACGTTTACTTATTTATTTATGTTAATACTTTAACAATGCGTTTAATAAAAATAAAGCAATTATTCTCTCCTTGTAATACATCAAGTGTCGTTGCAGCTGGTTGCATCACACGGCAGTCTTCAGCAAGAAAATCAATTTCACTCTGCTTAAACTTTGGTTGAAGGTTTGTCTGGTAACAGAAAAGTTATATGTCGCAAAACGCTTTCGAGTAAACTTGAAGAGAAATACACTGAAATGCTGTCTAGCATGACTGAGGAAATGAAAACTGCCAAGTGGGTATCCGCAACTGTTGATATATGCAGGGCCGTATTAAGCCATTTTAGTGCCCAAGGCACAAACCGACATAAATGCCGCTACTGCCCGAGGCCCCTGATCTTTCACTGCCCGTGACCGCTGGTCGGTTCAAAATTATGCAAAAAAAACAATTGTTAACAGATATAATTATAGTTTGTACTACTATCACTTATATAAAACCTACAATAAAGTATTTTTGTATTAAAATTCAGTTGTTTCTGGACTTAAATTTGTTTAAAAAACATATTTCTTGAGGACCTGTGGTGCCCCCCAAACGTTGGTGCCTAAGGCACGTGCCTTGTTTGCCTAATGGTTAATCCAGGCCTGGATTATATGGTTTGTCAACACACACAGTTATCTGGGAGTAACAGCACATTGGATAACTGACGATATCGAAAGACATTCCGCTGCACTTGCTTGTCGTCATTTCGTGGGGAGTCATACCTATGATAGATTTGCTGAAAATCTCTCTGCTGTTCACAATACTTTTGGTCTGGATAATGCAAAAATTTTACATACTATCACAGATGGAGCTAGTAATTCCCATAAGGCATTTGCGGAATACGAACAATCCGAAACCGAAGAGGAAGAAAATGTGATGTTCACAGACATTAGTAGCGTGCTGGATGGAGGTCTTCAAGATTCTAACAGTGATGAAGGTGAACATTGTGAAATAATATTACCAAAGCATCTTAGGTGCTGCAGTCACACGCTGAATTTGATTGTTTCCGTTGATGATGCTAAGATAAACACAACATTCAGTCGCTTATACAATGTTGTCGGGCGATTTGGAATGCAGTGCATAGAAGTTCAAAGGCTACAGATGCTGTTCACGGTGTCTGTTCTAGTATCTGAATAAGCTTCATCATTCCATGTGTTAAACGATGGAATTCAAAATATGATGACATTCGACGTGTTCTTGATCTTAAAGAAACTGGCTGATGTGTGTATAGCTCTGGTTTTATCAAAGTTTAAGCAGAGTAAAATTGAATTTCTTGCTGAATACTGTCGTGTGATGCAGACAGCTGTATTGATGTATTACAAGGACAGATCACTTTCTATGCTGCACAAATATGCAGCTGTAAAGACAACTTTTATCCAGTATAATACGTGACTACCATCGTCAGCACCAGTTGAAAGACTCTTCAGCACTGGCGCCAAATTGAGACTGCTCGACGTAACAGACAATCGGATATGTCCTTTGAACGGCTCCTGTTGCTGAAGGCTGACGCAGTGACCGCATGCTAACGATTGCTAAATTACTGAACAAGTTTCGAGTAGTGATTTAAATACATTTATGTTTGATTTTGATGTAAATCAGTTTTAAGTGACTGATCTTGAGCTGATTTACAAATCCTTTTTGAGTCTGTGACTTGTGATTTTGATTTAACTCATTTTAATTGTGATCTTACCCATCACTGCTTATGGAGATGTATGATGAACGCTTATCCTGGTGTGGTGATTGGACATTCAAATTTGTGTAGTCTGTTTGCTGAAACTTTGGAAAGCGCAATGACTGAATCTAATATAAAATCAGGTTTTCGCTCATCTGGAATTTATCCATTTAATCCCAATGCCGTTCCAGACAAAGCATATTTGCCAAATTTGCTTTGTATATACACGAGAAACAAATCCGTCAGCAACATGGGAACACCAGGAAAATAAAAATAATGTTAATAGTAATATAGTTTCAGAAGAATTAAATAGTAATTTTCAATCAGACGGAATAGACGATGGTCAAGAAAAAAAATCAAGAAAACTTTAAAGAAAAAAAGTCACCCAACACCATTTCTATTTCAAAATTCATCAAACCTATTGGATTCTGATAGTTTGTTTTATCCTGCTCCTCAAATTCGCAAAAAAGGAAATAATAGAAAAACAGATATGAAATAATTTGTCCTCATTTCAGATGAAGCCTACAATTCCAAAATTAATAAGAAAACTATCAAAGTTGAAAAAGAAAAACAGAGACTGGAAAAACAAAAGATTGCAAAAAAAAGAAGCTATTTCAAAAAGATGGTAGTTAGCAATCATAAAAAAACTCAGTTCTCAAAAAGCAAAAACTACAAAACCAAAGAGACGACAAAAAAATGAAACAAATCGGTAGTGCATAAAATGCAATGGGTTGTATTTTAATGCTGAAAACTCCAAGTATAGTGATGATTATGTCCAATGCGTTAAATGTGTCAAAATTCGTTGCCACATCTCATGTGCAAGTAATTGTGGAATATTTGATAACGTTGATTTTACCTGTTCGTCATGTTTAAAGTAGTTTTTTATATACTGGTCAGTGAAAGTAAATGTACATTGGTTGGACTTATTACTGGCCGGATGGCCAGTAAATGGTACTCCATGGCCATTAATTGGTACAAATCAAGCTCTTTCAAATAATGGCTCTAAAAATTTATTTTAATGTATTGCATGCAAAAACCATAATTTGTATTTGGTAGAGATTTTGAAACTGCGCAATGTTCATATAAATAAACGTGTGTAGTCCTATGGGCTGAAAACCTACGTGACTTGCAAAAAACTTGTGGCCAGTAATTGGTCAGTTTACTCTATTTCAAATTTCAGCTCAACGGGAAGTTAGTTAAACTTTACTTTCAAGGCTTGAAAACATTCAAGCAATCAAGACCGGCAGTGAAATTAATAAGAAGAATTTGAAAAATACGTGAAAATAACCTAGAGTCGATCAAAAACTGATTTTTCAGAAAAAGTTCAAAAAAATTGTTAGAGTTAGGGTTGAAATAATGATTGGAAAGGATTCCATGTCGTTCAGACTTAATTTTGGTGTAGGTTATACATATACAGATCGATTAAAGTTACGTTCTTTTTGCTCTAGGAAAAACAGTTTAGGCGCTAAAGTAATTTTAAGTTTCAGGAAGAAAATTCTAAAATTTTAACTTGCATTCCCTTAGAAGCGAACGCGCTGATTAGGAAAATGATGTCGTTTTTGCGGTTGAACATGCCGTATAAAGTGATCACAGCTTAACTTTTTTTTTGCTCTTAGACAAACCGTTTAGGCACTAGAACGATTTTAAGTTTCCATAAGAAAATTCAAAAGAATATTCTTGTATTCCTATAGAACTCGACTCGATGATCACACAAACGAAGTCGTTTTTTTACTACAGCTGAAAAGATCTCATTTTCAAAATCGACGGGTCGAGTTCTAATGGTATCAATAGCTTTTTGCAGCTTGAACAATTATGACTGTGAAAACTTTAAACCACAATATCTCTTAAACGGTGCATCCTGGAGCAAAAAGAACATCACTATGAAGATCGTCGGATCGAGTTCTATTAGTATGGTTTGTTATTTTTCAGTTTTGTTGATTTTATGTTTTCAAAATTTTAAACCGCTCTATCTCCTAAACAGAAGACAAAAGACAACTTTTTCGTGACTGGCGGGTCGTGTTTTATTTGAATAAAAATTTTTCCAAGTTTTGACAAACTTGAATTTCTAAAATTTCAAACTGCTAAATTTCCTAAACGGCGCGTCCTAAAGTGAAAAATACCACTTTTTTGTTATTGTTGAAACGGCGCGTCGTAGAGCGAAAAGAACCTCGTTATCGTCGAGCTGAGTCTTATTAGGATGATATGCTATATCCGGGGTTTGACAAACTTGAATTTTCAAAATGTTAAACGGCGAAAAGGACATCATTTAGTGATCGTCGGATCGGATTCTATTGTTCTATCAAGATCAACTGAAAGTTTTTAGTTGTTACTAACTTATATTTTTAAAACTCTAAATCACTGTTTTTCATTGACGAACTTAAATTTTTAAAACTTCAAACATCTACATCTATTAAACGATGAGTCCTAAAGCAAATAGACCTCATTTTCGTGATCTTCTTGTCGAGTTATATTAGGATCAAGTCAAGTTTTCCTGTTTTTCACAGCAAAAGCATTAAGCTCATGTCTGTTACAAAGCATTCGAGAAAACTTTAACAAAAGTAATTTTGTGGCATATGCCTGTTATGAATGGTAAACAATTGTTTGTTGTTTATGTCGGGGCAAAGTCGATATACAAAGTTGTTTCCACAACCTTACAACATTGAAATTAGTTTTAATTCTGTCGTTAATAAAACAAATTAATAATTTGTAGCATGCAATTGGATTCTTAAAACTAACCAATCTCTGATCAAATAGAAGAACATTTGACACATTTCTTCTGCTGGTAGACGACACGATTAAATCGTGGATTTCCTGGTTTCAAAAGCTATTGTTCGGCGTCGCATGCAGTTCTCATATTTAAGCAACTCGAGATCTCGTGCATGTCGTATTAACCAAGACATAACATAAGAACAGAAGATTGGCTCTCAAGACGTTGCTTACATTCACGACATTTTCGCAAGGGTTTTTTGGCGAGTAAATGGAAGTTTGTTGTCGTCTGTTTGTTGGACTGTCGTTGTGTAACGTTTTGTTCAGTCAGCTTGCAGGAACTCTTCTTCTTGATGCTTTAGAAGATTTCCATCGCAACTTTAGAAAAGGTTTGCAGTTTGGCATTGATTTTATTCAAACTTAAAAATGCATGTGCATTAACGAGTTTAAAATACAAAATAGCGTTTAACACCTTAACATTTAAGCACAAAAATTAAAGAAATCTTGCACGCACACACATACATACATACACACATACACATACATACACACAAATACAGACAAACAGAATAGCATACTGCTGATTATGATAGATTGCGTATTTCCTGCTTCAATGAATTCGACGCGATATCAAACACTTCATGTAAAACATCGAGCATAGAAAAAGAAAACTGAAATGAGGACTTGATAATTTGAATAGACTTTTCTCAGCTCAGTACAAATATTATTGTACGAAATTGATTGTTAAGGAAGTCGTCGGGACGTATATGTCATTAAAATATTGCATAAATATATGTATATATCATTAAAATATTGCATAAATATATGTATATGTCATTAAAATATTGCATAAATATATGTATATGTCATTAAAATATTGCATAAATATATGTATATGTCATTAAAATATTGCATAAATATATGTATATGTCATTAAAATATTGCATAAATATATATATATATATATGTCATTAAAATATTGCATAAATATATGTATATGTCATTAAAATATTGCATAAATATATGTATATGTCATTAAAATATTGCATAAATATATGTATATGTCATTAAAATATTGCATAAATATATGTATATGTCATTAAAATATTGCATAAATATATATATATATATATGTCATTAAAATATTGCATAAATATATGTATATGTCATTAAAATATTGCATAAATATATGTATATGTCATTAAAATATTGCATAAATAATTATAATTTGAAAACGAAATCTTTTTATTGCACGAACGTTTGATATAATTACGACCTTTTGACACGCCATCGTATTATCGTATTAAAGTTTCATCGTAACTGGCGATTTACGCTATTTCATACACAACCTCCTATGACGATTTTAATTAACAATCACATTAAAAAAACTGGTTGCTACATGTAATAGAGATGTTATTAAAATACTTACATGATTAAACAATTCATTGCTTAATGACATATCAGTAATGATAATGATGATGTTTATAAATGATGAATGATCTCTTTAACACACAACGATACGATACTTCACTCTCATATCTATCATTCGTAGACTGTTCGTTTGCAGTTTTACGAAGAAAATTGTCACTTGAAGATGATGAACAACTCCAATTTTGACGCCTCGGTAAACTTATAGCAGTAACTAATAAGCCTGAACCAGACAAATTTGATACTTGCAATACGGCAAAAAAGACAGTTATTAATTTGTAAATCATAATTTACAAAAGTCAACAAAATGCTGGAATATTGACAACTTTTTTTGTGCAATTTAAATAGGTAAAAATGTATCGGATTTCTTTATTTAAAGATAATAATTAAAAATAAATTTTAAGTTGTAGTTGTGTGTACTTACTATTAATATATATTAAAAAGTAGAAGTTGAAGTGATGGTTGTAGTAGTGGTGGTAATAATGATGATGATGGTGGTGGTGGTGGTGGTGGTGATAGTGGTTGCGATTGTGGTATGATGATAGTCATGGTGGTGGTAATGATGCTCATGTTGATGATGAGGATGGTGATGGTGATGGTGGTAATGATTAATTTGATCAACAAGGTGACGTGAAAATTTCTGACCAATTGCTATTTTATACTCTTTATTTGTTCAATTAAATAATTCTTCATTTTTAAATTATTTGCAAAAATATTTGTGAAAATAATTAACAATTGAGTGACATGGAGGGCATGGTCCAATAAAATCAGTTCTTGCAAATCCACCACTGTCTCCAATAATATTTCTGGTTATAACTGGACACGCCGAGTTTCCAACAAGCGCTATTTTGAACCTAATTGTCAATTGATTTAAATTTAATAGAACTAAACACGCGCAAAAATATTTAGAACTACTAATAAATAATTAACGCAGATATTAAAAATGTCCTGCTAAAACATCTCACACCGAACCATTCCAGCTAAAAAAACAGATCTTCGAACTTCTCGATTCGCTCAACAAAGCGTGTAATTTTTGTAAATTTAAAATTCAGACAACTCGTCGTGAACGATCGAAAGCTTTTCATGCATCGACCAACAATTCATTTTGAATGATAATTCGATGGGTCGAGCGGAGATAGCAGTGAAAAAAAATTACTTCTGCTTAAAGTTCACCTGTCGAACTCGGCGTGCAAACACATCAACCAAACATTTATTTATATACTTGCCCATGGCCTCTCTCTCTCCCTCGATGCTCCCTCTAACTTTACCCGCTGACTCACCCTCCAGGCACCCATCGGTAACGAACACATTGCGTGGCAGAAAGAGACCGTGAGATTTCATGCTCGTTTGATGCAACGAAATTATTTCTCCCGTCGAGAAAAGCAGGTGCCTGGACATAAAGAATTGAAGAAAATCGGGGGGGGGAGACAGGGGGAAGCTTGTCATGCTTGGTGGGTCACTAATTCATTGTTGCAAGCGTTCCAGATGGTTGTGCAACGAGAATGTAACTAATTGGGTCGTTGTCGTAATACGTCGTGGTTGCTGATGTTGTTGTTGTTGATACGAGTGGATACTTTAATAGACGAAATTTGTCGTTACATAGATTTTTCTGTTTGTTGTTTATTTGTTGTTTTCAGCGTTTCATTTTGCTAAAAAGTGTTTGATATTTTTTTCTGCAAAGTTAAATAATCTAAAAAATACAGCATATTTTTGTAATTGTATTTATAAATCAAACGTCGCGATGTAACGTTTGAATTGTAATTTGAAGGAAACAATGAAGAATTAATGGCGTCATGATTTGTTCGATATTGATCGATGAACGAAGAGTGGCATGTTGCTGTGCCACGTTTGCTATTATTATTAATATTAATGATATTATTAATATTAATAACATTAATAATATTTTTAATATTTTTAATATTTTTAATATTATTAATATTAATTATATTATTATTATTACTATTATTATTATTATTATTATTATTATTATTATTATTATTATTATTATTATTATTATTATTATTATTATTATTATTATTATTATTATTATTATTATTATTATTATTATTATTATTATTATTATTATTATTATTATTATTATTATTATTATTATTATTATTATTATTATTATTATTATTATTATTATTATTATTATTATTATTATTATTATTATTATTATTATATTAATATTAACATTAATATTAATATTAAAAAAGTAATTATTTTTATAATTTTATTTTTCTTTATATATTAGTTTTTATGTCGTGATTTGGATAAAATAAGACATATAATGAAAAAAGAGTTAGTAAAACTATAAAAAATGTCATTTTATGCTTGTTGGCTATATAGATTATAGAAGCATATTTTCAAACCACTATAAAAGCCAACATGGGATACGATTGTATAGGAACTTGTTGAACGTTGTATCTGAATAGGAATGGAGGTCCTGGTTTAAGCAAACATATTCAGCAAAGTAGTTGCTGGCACTTGATGTCTCATTTTGTATGAAACATCCTTCATCTGAAAATCTGTGTCATTCATCCAATCTATGAACTGAATCGTTCCGTCAGGTGTCTTTTCAGCACTCGATTGCTGCTTGAAAGAAGGAAGCTGATTTCAAATTCATGCTTGTTCGCACCTTATAACTTTGCAGGATTCTATTTTTAAACTCACCATATATTAATTTTTTTTACTAAATTTTATTTAGGATGAGCGAAAATTAAGTCTTTTTCTCACAATTTGATATTCATTTATTAGATATTTGATATTCTTCATTGGAATCTACATCTTGTCCATACTTAAAGACGATCAGCAAACAAGTTGAGAGATTAAATACCGGGACGAAATTAAACTCAGAATATGAAAACAAGCAGACGAATGTGTTTGTATTCACATGTGAGTACATATTGGCTGTGTTGTAACGTCTCATGTATTCACATGTGAGTACATATTGGCTGTGTTGTAACGTCTCATGTATTCACATGTGAGTACATATTGGCTGTTTTGTAACGTCTCATGTGTTCACATGTGAGTACATATTGGCTGTATGGTAACGTTGTATGTATTCACATGTGAGTACATATTGGCTGTGTTGTAACGTCTCATGTATTCACATGTGAGTACATATTGGCTGTTTTGTAACGTCTCATGTATTCACATGTGAGTACATATTGGCTGTGTGGTAACGTCTCATGTATTCACATGTGAGTACATATTGGCTGTGTGGTAACGTCTCATGTATTCACATGTGAGTACATATTGGCTGTGTTGTAACGTCTCATGTATTCACATGTGAGTACATATTGGCTGTATGGTAACGTTGTATGTATTCACATGTGAGTACATATTGGCTGTATGGTAACGTCTCATGTATTCACATGTGAGTACATATTGGCTGTATGGTAACGTCTCATGTATTCACATGTGAGTACATATTGGCTGTATGGTAACGTCTCATGTATTCACATGTGAGTACATATTGGCTGTATGGTAACGTTGTATGTATTCACATGTGAGCATATTAGTTATGTGCTGATGATTTCCTGTGCTTTGAAACAAATTATTTGCGCTGTAATGCAGTGCTAACATTGAAATATTTGTTTGTGTAAGCACGTGTAATCGATTTGAGTATTATTTAAAAAAATTAGGCAAAATATTTGTTCAAGCTGGTTAAAACCTTTTTTGAATTTCAGCGTGTCAGAAAAAAGTTTTTTTCTAAAACATTTTAGCGTGAAAACATTTTTTGTAATAGATAAGAAGTGATAAGAAGTCCAATAAGTCAAAGCGATTTCAGAAAATGTGTCAAGTAGTTGAAATTGTATGTGCCGTATAAAATGATTGGAGTTTAAATATTTGCGTAAGTATACTCTTTAAAAAATAACGTATTACTGCTTTTACAAAGCTGATGTGGCGTGACATTAGCCAACAAATTGAATAAAAAAAAAACTAAACTAGTAATCAATACGTTCAATAAAACTCTTTGATGCGTCTATCGGGTTCCGGTTCAACTAATCTGGGGTAATGGATTGGCTTGAAATTAATATGTGATAATAACCTAAGCAAACCTTAAATTCTAAACGACAAAACTCTAACAAACTAAACTTAAACAATTCTGATCTTTCCTGTTAATTGCTGTTCAAAAATTGATTTTAAGCTTTGGTATCTTCTTAAAGACAACGGGAACATGTCCCAAGATTACGATCACAAGCAAAAAAATACGAAAATATCAAAAAACCTAATCAAATACACTAAGTAATTTTATTTTCAATTGAATTATATTGACTGATTAATATTTATTATAATAAAAAGTTCAGCAACTCGACCTAATTAATTGTGTGTTGTATCCGTTTCAGTATGCAGAGGAACAAATTTTGGACTGGCTCACATTGAAAAAACACGAGACAGATATGAACAGTACAAACAGCACTACACCAACTGCACTCACGTCGAAGGGAACCTCGAAATCCTCTTTCTGGACTCTTCTGACATGTACGATCTGAGCTTCCTCGTTTCCATTAAAGAAGTTTCGGGATATGTTCTTCTTGTGGGAAACTACGTTGATTTCATTCCTCTCAGAAGCTTGAAGGTCATCAGAGGTGATTCGCTTTTCCACCACGACTCTGTCTTCTACTCGCTTTATGTAGCTCTCAATTACAATCCAGAAAACGCTAGCGAAGGTCTCAAAGAACTGCAATTTCTGTCTCTTCGAGGTAAAGAAATAGTTTCAAAATAATTTCTAATACAATTTTTCTTTCTGGTGTGGCATGAAAAAACTTCAGCAAAAATCTTGAAATAAAAAGTTGTTTAATTTTTTATAGACAACATTAAGTCAATTATTTTGCTGTTTTTCGGTTTAGTATACTTGTCTTGTAATAACTTTTAAGGGTTTATAGATAATTTCAAGTTGATAGAAATTTTAATATAAATATTGAGCTATTTACCATATTAATTCATTTTCTATACTGTTTTTCTCTGAGATGGAAATCGCGAAGCCAATATCTTTAGGAAAGTAGTTGAAAGTTAACTTCCTTGACGCACATTTATATAAAAGTCATTGAGGCGTTTTCACCAGGATAAATTGAGCTTTGAATTAAAAGGGTTTTGATTTTATTTATCAAAACTATAATACCAAATTTGTTTGTGTTTTTTTTTATTATTTAAATTATAAAATGTCAGCTTTTTGTCCAGTATAAAGAACTAATGAGACATAAACCATAAATAATCATATGTTTACTCTTATAGAATTAAAAGCATTTTTTACCAAAGCTTAGTGGCCTGCGCATCTTGCATGGCCCGCAGAAAAACGTTTTTCTGGCTTATTCCAGTCAAATGAGTTACTTGTGTAGTGCGCAGGACTCTTACGGCACTAGTTGAACCAGCGTCATCCGAGTTTACATCAAAAGCGCAGTATAAACAAACACTGAAATGTTTTTTTAGAATTGCGTTATTAGATTGATTTACTTTACTTCTTACTTCTATATTTATAAATTATTTATCAATCTTCATGGCCTGTCAATAATAGAAAGAGAATGCATAAATCTTAACCATGCTGTCATATTAGTTCACACGGCCACTATAATACTATATGCAAATTTGATAGAAGTGTTTTAAAATTTAAATAATTTTGTTTGCAGAAATTTTATCCGGCAGTGTTTTTCTCTTTGAAAACAATCAGTTGTGCTACGAAGACAAGATCGATTGGTCAGATATCATAAGAGGAAAAAATGCTGAGCTGATATACCAAGCTCGTGATTATGAATATGTATACAGACAATGTAAGTCGTTTATACTGTGAAAATACTAAAATACTATTTCTAAAAATATGATAATTTAAGTATTCATTATTATAAAATATAAATTTTTCAGGTGGAACGTGTGACAATTCGTGTCTTATTAAGGGTGCAGCTCACTGCTGGGGTGCTGGTCCTTCAATGTGTCAAAAACGTAGGAGAATTTTTATGCCATAAACAAACAGCACAACAAAGAGACAGACCCGCTGTTGTATATATTAACCAACGTATTGTTTCAACCAAACACATGCATCTTTTTATATTTTTATCATTACCGTTTTTGTACTATGTTCATGTAACGTGACATACATTTTTAAAACAAAAACTCATGTATCTGGTTATAGAATAATGTGATTAGATGTATTATTTGACCAAATTCGAGCGAGAGTTATATCTACCTAAAACGTAACCATATTACATTAAAATATTATAATCTGTTTTGATATTTATCAGTTAAGCAACCAAATAATAATAAATAATAATTGAAATGGTCTAGCTAGCAGACTGACATGCAGTCCGCAATGTACTGGCCACTGTTTTGGCAATCTTCCTAACCAGTGCTGTCATCCAGAATGTGCAGGAGGCTGTAGTGGACCTACGAACAATGACTGCTGGGTCAGTCTAATTTCTGTCTGAAATGTAAAAACTTCTCGATGACGTTTTACAATTATTAGTAAATGACAAATTATTTCAGTCTTGTAGACGTTTCAATGACAACGGATCGTGCGTTAGCCATTGTCCCCAGTTTGTCTACAGTCATTCCCAGTTGAGACAAGTCTTGAGATCGAATGCCAAATTTGCTTACGGCAGTTTATGCGTGTCTAAATGTCCTCGTAAGTTTGTTCTAATATAATTGTTAGTATTTAATTGTAAAATTCGATTTGTCATAAGTCTTTTGTACTTTAAATAACAGCCCATCTCATTGTTGACAATGGAGCCTGCGTCCAGGACTGCGGGACTGGAAGGCATTTGGGAAAAAATGGCATTTGCGTTGCGTGTGATGGGCCATGCAAAAAAAGTAATATAAACATTTAAAAACTACTATCTGAAAATAATTTTATTGAAATATCCAAGTAAAATATAAAAAAATTTCAGCCTGCAAGATTAACTTAGAAGATAATTTCGTGCATTTGGGAAACATTAAAAACTACACTGGTTGCACGGTTGTACAGGGGAGGATCAAAATTTTGGATGCTACATTTAATGGGTGTGTGCATTTTTTTAATCAAATTGTTAATTTTAAATTAGCTGAAATTAAATGTTATTATATTTATTTTTTAATTATTGATTTTTTAATTTGTGTAATTATGCAGAGACCCTTACAACAACATCGGACCATTAAAGCCAAAAGATCTGTCGGTTTTTGAAACCGTCGAAGAAGTTACTGAATTCATTCAAATACAAGCAAATAATGTTATGTTCAGAGATTTAAGTTTTTTTAAAAACTTAAAAGTCATCCATGGAAGAAAATTGGATAGGTAAAATTACCTTTGAGAACATATTAACGTTATTAAGTTATTATAAGCCTGTTTATAAGTTCAAATAAGGATTTGTTTAACATAAAAATCATTGAAAATAGAATTATATTTACAACTAAATTCATGTTGAAAAACTAAGTGAAACTTTCTGGCATTATTCTTAACAAAACTGTTTGATAAAATATATCATTATTCCCTGTTTAATATGCTCAGTACTGGAACGCAATCGAGTAATTAGTGGCTTGCATTCTTAAAGTTGTATGAAGTTTAAAAAAACGCACTATGCATGTGTTTTATGACGCCCAGTTGTAAAAAATACCTACGAAAGAACTTGAAAAAAATTCATTTTAAGATATAATTTTTTATAAAGTAAAGCTCTTTCTTAAAGTGCTGCTAGATTGAAATTCTCAAATAAGAAACTCCAAGTTAAAGAAAAATTATATTCTAAAATTCTACAGAGGGAAGGCATCATTACAGATTTCTCGCTCTAGTCTCGAATCGCTGGGCCTCTTGTCTCTGCGAGAAATCAAAAATGGGCATATCTTCATAGCCAACAATTCTCGTCTGTGCTATGCTTCGCTTGTTAATTGGACTAAGTTTCTGTCACATCCAGAACAGAAGTCAATCGTGCAGCATAATAGGAATCAGCGCAGCTGCGGTGAGAATTGAGTTGTTTTAGTTGTAATTATTATTGATGATGATGATGATGATGATGATGATGATGATGATGATGATGATGATGATGATGACGATGACGATGACGATGACGATGACGATGACGATGACGATGACGATGACGATGACGATGACGATGACGATGACGATGACGATGACGATGACGATGACGGTGACGGTGACGATGACGATGACGATGACGATGACGATGACGATGACGATGGCGATGGTGGCGATGGCGATGGTGGCGATGGCGGCAATGATTATTGATGTTTATGATAATTATGGTGATGGTAATGACAGTAATAATTATAACAAAACCGATTATTATAATAGTGATAGTGATAATGACAAAGATAAATAATAAAATTTACACTTAAATTGAAAAAAATATTTTGTAACAATGCAGAGCTTGACAACGAAGTTTGTCATCCTGAATGTGGAACGGACGGATGTTGGGGTGGAGAGGATGATCACTGTGTTTCCTGTAAATCTTTCAATTTGCAAGCCAAATGTGTTCCATCCTGTTCTTCTGAGGCAGGCCTTTATCAAGCCGATCTAGACAGTTGTGGCGAATGTCATTCACAATGCAAACATGGATGCGTCGGACCTGTTAGTTGAAGTCATATATTGTTATAAATGTCATGACACATGACGATGACACTTAGTGCAGTACTTAATTTATTGTAACATATATATTTGTATAAATTTTTATTATTCAGAAAAACACCCAATGCAAAGAATGTTTGAACTTTAAGGACGGTTCATCTTGCGTCGATCGCTGTCCAACAATGAAATACGCCGACTCCGACGGCGTTTGTCAATATTGTCATTCCGATTGCGATCCACAACTTGGTTGTACTGGGCCAGGAAATTATATTGGTGCTAGAGGTTGTGATAAGTGCAGACTGGTTTTCAATGGATATTTCTCGCACGTAAACTTCTCAGGAGAAAAATACGAAACGTTTAATAATGCCAGTCATAATAATACATGTCTACCATATGAGCTTGGATGTCCTGACGGTTATTATAAGACAACACTTGCTCTGGATCACCATCCCACGAAAATAACAAAAAGCAAAATTGCCCAAGAAGTAAAGTTTTTATTGATAATGAAAGATTGCATGATTGAATTTAATCTGCTAGCTTTTACATTTACCTAAATTAAAAGCCATGCACGAGGTTGTTTGTGGTGTGAATGAACACTGGCTTTCAGACTTTTGCTGGATGTTTGCCAGTTCGAATCCTTCTAACGTCAATAAAGGAAGCTGTGAGCAACTCTCTGACACGTGTTGGATTCCGAACTATTTAGAGCTAATTAAAAACATTATTCAAACAGTAGTTAACCTAACGTTTTTAAACATCTAGGTTATACTACCTTGTTAATAGTAAAATTATTATTTTTATTACGAAAGAGCTGCCTGGAATGTCATCCTTACTGCGTAACGTGCTCTGGAGCCGGTATCTCTTCTTGTACCTCCTGCTTACATTTTCTGGAAAATGGAAAATGCGTGGAAAGTTGTTCAGAGGATCATTATCAAGATGCATTTCTTACTCTATGTAAAAAGTGTAGCTCTGAGTGCCTCGGTTGTTATGGATCAGCAAGCAACTGCACGGTATGCAAGCACTACAAGGTCTACGACGGTCACAACAACAACAACGTAAGTCTGAATATAAAAAAAACGAATTCTGTATATTATCATTTTAAATAGTTTTCAACGTTTTTCTTTTCATGTTTGAAATTCAATTGTTTCCTTCACAGCATACCTGTGTTGAAGATTGTCCTGATCATGTCTCTCATAAAATAACGCGCAGAAATTATAAAGGAGAAATTGAAACAATCTGTTCCCCGCACAGAGACCAACTGCTGAGGTCAACTCTATTTCCATTGTTTATATCAATTGAATAAAAATTCACATTTTAATAATAATTTTGTTACTTAAACCAAACAGTCACCACCAGTGGGCGCTGGTTCTATTTCTTCCTTGCACAGTTTTCTTTGTTTTGGGACTAGCAATTGCGTTGCTTGTCAGAAAAAAGAACTTGACAAAATACCACAAAAGGCTGTATCGCGATGCAACTGATTTTGAAGTAGCAAGATTTTCAATATAAAAATTAAAATATGTTTAGATTTTTAGTAAAAAATGATTGTATTTATCACTTCAGCCAATTGCACCTTCCAACATCCAACCTGACATGTCCACTTTAAGGCTAACCAAGCAATCAGAGTTGGTGATCGGAAAAATAATAGGTTCAGGTGCATTCGGAACTGTCTATCAAGTAAATTTACAAAATTACTTGTTGACTTAAAAAATTTAAATAATTTTTAATGATTTTTCATGTTTGTGCCTTTTCTTTAAGGGTATGTGGCTGCCCGAGGATGGAAAGCCCCAAAAGAAGATGATGGTAGCCATAAAAGTATTAATGGAAGGTAAAGAAGAGTGCGGTAGTAAAGAACTTTTAGATGAAGCCAGGATTATGGCTTCGGTAGATCACCCATGCTGTGTAAGAATTCTCTGCGTTTGTCTATCACCGTGTATCATGCTTGTAACTGATCTCGTTCGGCACGGATGCATGCTGGAATTCATTCGGGAACGTGGCTCATGTCTTGGTTCATCAAATCTTTTACTCTGGTCTTGGCAGATAGCACAGGTTAATTGATTGTTTATATTTAGAGTTTTAGATTTCAAATAATTGTAGATTGAAACTGTGTAATAGATTTGTTTAAATTTCTTAGGGAATGGTGTTCCTAGAAGAACATAAAATTGTTCATAGAGATCTGGCGGCTAGAAATGTTTTAGGTAACAAATATTCGATCTCGTCTAATTTTTTTAAAAATTGTATCTTATCGTAGTTTTCTTTAACGTTTCAGTTCAGTCTTTGAGCCAAGTAAAAATAACGGACTTTGGACTTGCTAAATTGTTAAGTTTCGAAAAATATCCTCCATTAATGTCCAAAGGAAAGACAAAGGTGCCGTTTGTTATAACATTTATACAAAGAATAACTTTAATGTAACTGGTTCTAACTGTTTTTACTCCATTTCACCACTTTATGTGTGTTCCAGATGCCGATTAAATGGCTAGCTTATGAAAGCGTTGTTTCTCAGATATTCACACATCAAAGCGACGTCTGGAGTTTTGGTAAGTCGATGGAAATTGTGTCAATTAGATTTCTAAAACAAAAACAGTTTAATGTTTTGCTTAATAATTTCTAGGTGTGACAGTTTGGGAGTTGTTAACATTCGGAGAGCGTCCTTACAAATCAGTGGATGTTAGTGACGTCGTGGCACTGCTTGAAAAAGGAGAGAGACTTTTCAGGCCTGAAATTTGCGGAATGTATCTTTACAAGCTTTTACATGAATGTAAGAAACTATTTTAGCTGCTCATTTATTTTGGATAATAGTTTATTCATTAACATATATTTTCTGAACCAGTAATTATTTAAAACATAATTGAATAATAATTAAATAATGAGCAGGCTGGCTGCTCAACCCAGTGAAAAGGCCAACATTTAAAGAGATAAGTAACCAATTCGAGATGATGAACCGTCAGCCTGAAAACTATATTTTTCTACCGGTATGTTTTTAAACCTAACCAATTTATATTTCAAAAATTGTTTAAACAATTTTAATTTTAGCTTTACGGTGAACCATTTGAGTTTGTTGATGAGGGTTATAAGTCGATGAAACCAAGCGTTGGAAGCAGTAAACAGGATGAACTTGGTTAGTTGCTCTTGTGAATTTTCAATTTGGGGCAATTTTTAATTTGATAAGATTTGTTAACATTTTATTTTGTATCAAATTACTGATTTTTAAAAATTTGTAACAAACCCTCATACATGATTCAGATGAGCAAAGCTATTTGGAGCTGAAATCTCAAATTTACATTAACGAGAATGCCGGAGGCGTGGCTGACTCCAGCTCAAACTCTGAACGTGTCATGTTCCTTGCTCCTGATCTTGTCGTTGCATACACCAACACATTAAATTCTCAAGTCAAATTAATGCCTTCACAAATGGGGCGTTTAAGTCATAATAAAACTATTGTTGATGTTGACGTGGCGAATAGTTTGCAAAATGGATCCTCTAGAAGTATTTCTTCAAGCTTTTCTGAGGTTTTTGCTGATCCTTCTCAGCAGTTAACGTATTACAACCAATATCCCAAACTTTCCTATGATATAGATTATCAATATATTCAATGATTGAAATGATTAATTTTCAAAAGCCTATCGAAAATGTATTCATATGTTATCTCAAGAAACTAAAGAGAGAGGGGTTCTCCTTGCATTATTTAGTCACACACTTTGTATTGAACGAGCTGTAAAAACCGGTTTTTCTTTTTAATGTGGAAAAATGACTGACAATGTAGCTGCCCATTTTTGGTGCAGTCATTCATTTTTCAATTCTGTGACTTTTCCAGCTTAAACAAACGTGCCTTCGTTGGACATAACTGCTTGCACGTTTTTAAAAGTGTCAGAGATTTTGCCAAAGATTTCATTGTGCTCATGTTCCATAATCTCGTTTCTCTACACCGTTATGTGTTATATATATATATATATATATATATATATATATATATATATATATATATATATATATATATATATATATATATATATATATATATATATTATATATATATATATTAGTAGGCAGCGTAATTTATTTTAAAAGTATTTTATTTGAGATGATGTGCTTGTCAACACGACCATTCTTGCAAATTTAACATGGGAATGTAGAGTACTTAGTTGCCTTCACACTGTGAAATGTTGCAGAAAATGTTGTCTTAATGTTAAAAATGAGGACCGTTTTAAAATTGCATTATTTTTGAAAACTAGTTAGTTTTTATACTTCTCAATCTTTTACTTGCTTGTGCAACTGTTTGTTTTATTTTATGCAATCTTTTCCAATAAACGTGTGAAATCGTCTGTTTAAAACAATTGTAGTCGTTTTCTTGCGTTATTTTCTAAACACAATAAAAACAAATTTAGTTCAAATGAAATACCTTGTCAGTTTGAAGAGAATCATTTGTAGCTTAACAATTCTGTTTGCTGCAAGTTTGGATTGTGTGCATTAATGAGACATTTCTAATGTAATCAGACATTAAAAAGAGAAAATAAAATTTCTTTCGGAACCAATAAGAAATATTTTTTTATCGTTTCTCAAAATTTTTTTATAAGTTGAAAAATAAAAGTAAGAAATTTAGTAAAATTTTCTTGATAGGCAATCAGTCAAACAAATGAAATTTACAAAATACTTTTTTTTTACAAACAACGCTGCTTTTAAGATTATCCCTGGGTAGTCGTAGGCACTTTTCCATACATTTTATAAAACTTCGTCTCTATTTATTTTTCCAAAATTTTTTTGGAAAACTCTTGTGGGCCCAGCGTTATCTCTGCCCCTTCTCAAAAAAGTAAAATTTTCTCCGTTTTTTTTTTGGTTATTACACACAGGAGCCAAGTGTTTAAGTTTTCCACCATTTCGTTTTTGAAATTTTGTCCACTATTATTTCAATAAGTAACAAATGAAAAATTTAAAAACAGCGCTTCATTTAAAATTTTTCAATTTTAAACAGTTGCTTGGGAGAGTTATCCAAAACACTTTTAGAGATTTGTATATTGTCTTACTGGAGAAACATTCTTCTAGATAAATCAAAAATTTTAATTAAACTAAATGAAAGCGCGTTGGAGCATTAAATTTTTGTGGACAAAATTTGCAAACCTTTGAATAACGGGAAAGAGTTAACAAATTGAGTAAATATGCCTTGAATTTGGCTACTGTCAGAGCTTTGGCGTGACCTCAATCTTCTTCAACTAACTCACGTGTTCTCACGGAAACTCAGCGTTTCATCTTTTAGTGGTCGGTAAATGACTACTACTTTAAGTAGGGGGTTAACGTCCTTTACCATCGACGTCATCAACACCGCATGACGTGCTAGTCTAGTTTTATCTGCGAGCTGGCAACGTTGTAAAAGTGGCCGATAGTCCTTTCATCCGTGTAATTGACACTAAAAAAATTATTGCGATTTGACTTTTGACGACACACACTTAGTGAGTTAAATAGAGCACTGTAAAAAGGTTAAGTTTGTTTAATAATCCAAGATGTGTGTGTTGTGTCTATATAACCTGTACATTTATTAGTGTTAATTAAAAAAAGTTTTAATATGTTTTTTGCTTGACCCAACCTCAATCGGCCCGATCCGTCCCGTGGACAGCTCCCTTTGGGGCATACCAATTGTTTTCCAGTAATTCAGGAAACTTATTGCCAGTAAGTAGTAAGTAGTAACTACTTGCATAATAAAAAGCAAAAACAAGGATGAGAAATGACTCTCTGGGTTTGATTAGTTTCCAGAGAAACAAAATTACAAAAAATACAAAAAACGTTATCTTAGCAAAACTGTATACAAATTCAATTTCTTTTCCAAAACCAAATCAAACAATGAGTTATGATATTTACTTAGACAAATTTTAAGCAGTTATTAAAACTCAAAGTTTAGGTTAAAAGTTGACTTATTGACATTATTTCTGTGGTATATTCAATAAGGAGGTCATTAATTTTAGCGGATAGACAGTTTGAATGTTTCAGAAAAATACGCATTCCCATAATTTTTTAAATAGTAAGGTTTTTTTGTGCTCCCATGCATCAAACCTTTCCATAAAACAATTTTCAACCAAATGTGAAAACTTAAAAAAAAACAAAATTTTTGTGATACCGGTATCGCAGAATTTGTCAAAATTTTGACTTTTCTTGATATTAGTTTTTTACACTTGTTCTAGATTGTTATAATCTAATTTAAGGTTTTTTTTCTCCTTGGCATCAAAAGTTTCTTTAAAAACAATTTTCAGCAAAATTAAGTTATTTCAAAAAATTTGATAAGTTTGTGATACCGGTATCGCAGAATTGTTTAAAATTTTGACCTCTTTTGATATTAGTATTTATTACTATTTACACACTTTTTATAGATTGTTATGATCTATTTGGGTGTTTTTTGTGCTCCGATGCATCAAACCTTTCTATAAAAACAATTTTCAACCAAATATTAAACCTAAAAAAAATCAAAAAGTTTGTGATACGGGTATCGCAGAATTTTGGGTTTTTTAAAGTTTTCAAATTTGGTTTAAAATTGTTTTATAGAAAGGTTTGATGCATGGGAGCACAAAAACCTCAAATTAGATCACAACAATCTAGAACAAGTGTATAAAACTAACATCAAGAAAAATCAAAACTTTGACCAATTCTGCGATACTGGTATTTCATAATTTTCGAATTTTTTGAAAGGTTTGATGCATGGGGGCACAAAAACATCAAATTATATCATAACAATCTAGAACAGGTGTATAAAACTAATATAAAAAAGTCAAAATTTTGAAAAATTCTGCGATACCGGTATCACAAAATTTTCGTTTTTTTTTTTTAATTTTTCAAATTTGGTTGAAAATTGTTTTTATAGTAAGGTTTGATGCATGGGGGCACTAAAAACATCAAATTAGATCATAGCTATCTAAAACAGGTGTATAAAACTAATATCAAGAAAAGTCAAAATTTTGAAAAATTCTTCGATAGCGGTACACAAAATTTTCGGTTTTTTTGAAGTTTTTAAATTTGGTTGAAAATTGTTTTTATATAAAGGTTTGATGCATTGGGGCACAAAAAACATCAAATTATATCATAACAATCTAGAACAGGTGTATAAAACTAATATCAAGAAAAGTCAAAATTGTGAAAAATTCTTCACAAAATAATCAAATTTTGTAAAACAACTTAATTTTGTTGAAAATTTTGTGAATTTTGTGAATTTCGGTGTCGCAGAATTTTTCAAAATTTTGACTTTTCTTTATATTAGTTTTATACACCTGTTTTAGATAGTTATGATCTAATTTGATGTTTTTAGTGCCCCCATGCATCAAACCTTTATATAAAAACAATTTTCAACCAAATTTAAAAACTTCAAAAAAACCGAAAATTTTGTGATACCGGTATCGCAGAATTTTTCAAAATTTTTACTTTTCTTGATATTTGTTTTATACACTTGTTCTAAATTGTAATTTTCAAATAAATTTAAAAATAAAAAAAACCCGAAAATTTTGTGATACCGGTATTGCAGAATTTTTCAAAATTTTGACTTTTTTTTATATTAGTTTTATACACTTGTTCTAGATTGATAAAATCTTAGAAACAAAAATTCACCCACTGTTCGACCAACTAGAGCTCTAAAACTTTCAGGAAAGCTTTATTTTGGAGGACAATACATGAATTAAATGTTTTCGATATGAATTAGGCCTTAAATCAATTAAAATTAATCAAAGTTGTCCGTTACAGGTAAACGCAAACTCGACTAATATTCATCTACGTAGAGCTTTAAAACTTTTAGAATAGCTGTATTCTCGATAACAATATATGAATGAAGTGTTTTAGATAAACAACTTATCCATACATCGAGTTAAATTTATGAATTTTGATTTTATATGAAAGAAATAAACAGGCCCGTAGCCAGGTAGGGTGAAAAAGGGTGCATGCACCCTTTGCAAAAGGAAAGCATACAAATTTGCACCCTTTGTAATTTTGCTGACAAAATAATTTTTTTAAACTAACCTAACGCTAACATTGCTTTTGACCTAAAAGTCTACGTAATTTTTTTATTCAATCTCATGTAAAAAAACAAGAAACTGCTGCTTCGTCTTCTTCTGTCAGTGACATTGCTGAGATGGCGGCCTGGCGTTTCGGTTTGCAAGTGTTTGAATTCGGTAGGTTTTTTCTTGAACTGATGAATTTGTCTCTCTACTGAATCGATTTACCATTTTTTATAAGCTGTTTTAAATTTTAAATATTATGTATTCTAGAGATTTTTTACTAGGGTTCTATTCACTCTCTACATTGCCTATTCGACTTGTTAAAAGTTAAAACCCGCCATAAGTTAAGTTCAAAGTCTTCTACCAATAATAACTCATTTACTTTTTCTGTAAAACACTTTTTCCAAATATGCTTTTTTCACTCTGGTCCGCTTTTCTGAATTCTTTTCCACCTTCTTTAACTACGTCTTCGTCTCGCAATTCTTTTTGGTCAATTCGTTACTATTTCCATATAAGGAAGCATTTCCTGTACTTTACACACTTTAAGTTTCTGCCTTAACATTTAAATTTTACACCTGTTCATAAAAAATAACTTTTTCACACTTAGGCCTATTTCCCAAATCAAAACCCTCACAGCGTTTCTCGAACTGATCTGTTGGCATTTGAGAAGATGTTACAAACTCTTCTACTAAAACGTTTTTAAAGCAGCAATAGATCTAGAGATGGTTGAAAAGATGACAGTAATAACATGTATTCACAAAATCAGTCATTTTTTGCATAGCTCTAATTAGTATAGGCAGTGGTGGTTTGAGACCTTGCGTGGTACTGCGTGGTACCAGTAAAAAGGCACCCCATTTAAAAATCTGGTTATTTCTGGAAAACTGATTCGGAGTAATTAGAAAATAAAACAAATATTTTATACTTTAAACGTTTTTACTATTTGAGACATATTGCAGTCGGGATGCGGAAAGTCGCCCCCGGCTTTTCGCCCCCCGTCTTTTCGCTCCCGTTTTTTTGCCCCCGGGGAAGTTTCGCCCCGGTTTTTCGCCCCTGGGAAAGTTCGCCCCCGCGCTTTGCTAGGTGACCGCTTAGCACCGTCATGTGGTAGAGTCTTGGTCCGGTGTGAAAGACTGGCAGTTTATATAAAAAAAATTTGCACCCTTTCAAAATTAAGTGCACCCTTTGTTTTAAAATCCTGGCTACGGGACTGGAAATAAACAATGTACAAGATTGAGCTTAACGGTTGTTTTAGATTCAAAAATTTTAGTTCGTTGACTCCGATAAAGAGGCAAATAAAAGCTTTTTATTTTTTTATTTTTTTATCTTTACTTGTTTTTGTTTCTCTTACAACTTTGTAACTGTTTTCTGACGAGGCCTAAACTCGCATTTGAATCATTGCTTTGCTTATAAGCTATAATACTATAATGTTTTAATCTATAGATGAGTAGGTACTATGACTATGTGCTATGCCTATGATATAGCAGACCAAACATGTCAACCATTTCAAATTTTTTTAAAGCATATTTTAATTGTTTATTTAAGCTGGCTTTGAACCAAATCTTATTTTTTTTAAAGCAAAACCAACAAATAAATACCTACAATTACCAGTTTATATTTACCCTCTTTATCCCCATTTGAAAGGCGTAGCATTTGTTGTCACCAGCTTATAACTTCGCGACGATTGTGTACAGACGACCGAAAGAAGTTGGTCTGCTGGTGTCGCAGTCATTGCGCATCGTTTAGCGTTAGCGCGCTGCAGGAAAAAGTCTAATGGAGGATTTATTTAGATTGAAACAAAATATAATAGAAAAATTAAAAAGATAATGTTTGCTATAACTAACTGTATAAGTGTGTAGTTGAAGTTAGAAGTTAGTTGAAGCATTTTTCACCGGGAAATATTCTTCATCACCAGTAAAGTAGTAAACTCAGTAAAGGCCAAAGGGTGATTTTATAAACTCCTTACTTGACTTTCTGCTGTAATGGATGGGCCAGGAGGCTTTCAGTTGTACGTAATGAGACGTGAAAGACAGAATGAGCAGATGATCATCTACCTGTTTGTTCTTTTAATGTATGTCCTCTCATTTTTCTTGGGGTTGTTAAGCTTTTCGATGGTGTGGATTTTTGCGATTGCCTTCGTTACCTTTCTTCTATGGAGAAAGCGAGTTTTTAATCTAACTGAAAAGTTTATAAGAGAGAAGGAGTCAATTCTTCACAGGAAAAAGGCTCTTCGCCAGAGTGAAACATGCGAGTGGCTCAACTTTATTATCAACCGGTGGTAAGCAGTTTGTTAAACTTATTTAAAACAGTTAAAGTTAAGTGATGAAAGTCTTATATATAGCGTTGTTAAAAAAAAAAATGTTTAAAAATAAATATTTGTAATTTCAATAATTTCTTTAACTAAGTGTAAATTTATTAACTAAATCGTATGTATAATTCTGATTGATTAAATGTTTGTTGGGATTGATGATTAGGTAATTTTTTCTAAACAATTTAATTTTTAGGCTGGTTTTTAGTGAAACTACTTTTTGTGATGCATTGAAGAGAAAGATTGACCCAGTGTTACAGTCTCTCCAGCCATACTTTTTAAGTAAATTTCTTATATACAGTTTTGATATAATCATCGTCCAAATTTATTGTTCAAACCTTGTAATATATACAGGCAAGCTTGAATTGAAGAAATTTAATTTCGATACAAAAACCCCTTGCATCCAATCAATACTTGCCTTCGAGGTTGATGAAGGAAATAAGAAACAGATCAACTGGAGTAATGTACTGACACCTCCTCCCGGATTGAAGATCGCACAGAAGTATCAGGTCGTCGTTGAGGCCAGGGTGGAATTTTTCGCTGACGAGTTTGTCGAACTCACTGCAACACTCGGTGGGAGATGGTTAGTGTGAAATGCATGCTAAATTGTTTGATTGTATTTTTGTGTTTATTTGTTTGTTCTTAGTTGCACGATAGTTGAGTTTAATGATAACTCCGAAAACATAGATGAAAGGTGTGCAAAAATAAGTTTCAAAATAATAATATTTCTTTGGTTCATTTACAACTTTGTCAAGCATTTTTTTTTTGTAATTCTATCTTAGAGGGAATATCAATTGAGCTCACTCATAGCTTACAAAAAAAAACAGGCTTTAAGATCAAGTTTCACTGACTCTGTTTTTCCACTCAATTAAAGATATCACAGTTTGTTAAAGTATATTATTGTTTCCTGTTATCCAATTATTTTTCAAGCAAAATTGTTCTATTTTGTTTTTAATAAATGCATTTTTAGAAATATTTTTGAAATAACAAATTTTTATTGATTTTTATAGAAAGTCTAAATTTAATTTCAATGCAACATCATGATAAAACAATATTTATGTCATGAATGGGATTATTGAATTAAGTTGAAATCGTGTTGAAAAATAAAAATCGAATGTTAACTGTCACAATATATTATTCTAAAGTAATAAAGTTATATAAATTTTAAACAATATACTTCCTTATAGTTACTATTTAATAATATTACAAGTGCTTGTGAGACATAAGCAGATATGTATGTGTGGGTTGAAGTAAAGAGAACTACTGTTTATAATTTAGTTGTCCGTGTTTTCAATAATTATTATATCAGAACTGCTGTTTGGCAACTTTTTAGCAAATGTGTTTTCCCAACTCATCTGTATTTGTCGTTATTATTTTGCTGAAATGCTGTATGGTAATTGAGAAGTTCAGGAAAAGAATTTTTGTTCCTTCTGTTTGTTAGCTTTATTTCAAAGTAAAAAAATTGTTTTGGTTTTTTACATCATCGCAGTCATAATCATCTCCGTCAACAGTGCCAACATCATCATCACAACATCCGTCATCATTATCTCCTCCACCGTCATCATTATCACAGATACCATCATCATTATCACAGGCACTATCATCACTATCACAGCTACCAACATCATCACAACCACCATCATCATCTCAATAAGAAACACAACCTCCATAATCATCATATCTGTTATCATCATCACTATCATCATGACAATCACCATCATTGCAATTCATCATCATAAAACCACATTAATTACACAATTCATCACAACCATCATCGTCACATAGTTTAAGAAGTTTTCAAATCATATTTATCTAATTTAGATTTATTATATACTGATGTTGTAATTCAAAATAATAAAATTACTATTATAATTTTTTTAAGAATTTAAAGTTTATTTTTATTTAAATTGTAGTTTTGATTTGTTCGAGAAAAAATGTTTTAATGTGTGCACCGTTTTTTTTACTAACTGACTTTCTAGTTTACGTAGAGTTGAGTAATATGCAGCAAATATTTACAAAGCATTGCTGAGATTGTTATAGATTTTGCACAATTGACTTAGGATCTTGAAACCAGGCCTGTAGCTATGTTGGCAAAACAGAGAGATTACTAATCACTTATTAAGCTCTATCTAAAGTAACATGTGAGAGTGAGACAAAGTTTTTCTATAGAAATGTTACTTAAAGGAAGTAAGATGAAATATGTATGAATGTGTTCTGTGTAATTTTTATGTTCTATTTTGAAAATGAAACTGACTATGAAATTAAAAGTTTTTTTTTGTTATATGAATTTTAGGTTGGGTTTGTCATTGGACTTGTTAATAGAAAAACTTGTTCTCAGAGCCATGATGCAAGTGACCCTCCATTTTGATATGAATGCACCTTTCCCTCACCTGTCCACTGTTTCTGTGCTTTTTACCGAAAAGTAATTATTGGTGGTGGATGGCTTTGTTTAAAATATGTTGATTAAATTAAATTAAATTGTTTTCAGGCTATTTTGTTTATTTTATTTATTTTGTTTAACTGAGCAAAATTGTTAAATTGAAGTTTTATATTGAACTGTAGACCTAATGTACATTTTGGCGTACGAGTCCTGAGACACATACAGTTGATGGAAATACCTCTTCTCAAGATGTGGATACACAGCGTTTTCACAAATGCTCTCACCGAAGCACTCGTTGATCCTGGCAAACTGGAGTTCACAATCAACAAGATGGAAGGGAGTTCTTACGTCAGCGATCGACCACCTGTCAAGAAATTGGGTGAGTTCAATAATAATTACGTTTGGGCGGATGCCGGTGATGTAGAGATAAGGCGTTCGTCCGTGAACCAAAGAGTCGGCGTTTCGAATACCACGGGCGTCTACAAGGGATGTAGTAAGTGCCTATAAATGGCCTACTGGTTGTTCTGTAAAAATGGGCCCACAAGTGAGTTAAAGTTGGATAAACGTATAGGTCACAAAGTAGTACACTTTAAACATCTTTCTTAAGTATTTTCATTATTAAATATTTATATTGAACCATTTTTTTTATAATCAGCCATTGGAGTTCTGACAGTAAGCGTGAATGTTTCATACAAGGCTACCGGTCAGTTCATTTTGTTTTGTTTTCTTTTTATAATTATTTTGTAGGTATTTTTTAATAAAATGAATGTTTCTGGTTTTTCAGAAAGGAAGAAAAGCAAGCAGATTATCAACCCTTTAGGTTTGTATTATTACTATTATCATGTTTGGTGTTCATTTTGAATTTATTATAATTTAATTTTTAATATATTGATTGATATCTTGAAATAATCAGAGCTTCTCAGCGACACTCGATACTGCTTGTTGTCCGTAGGTGACCAACAATCCACATCACAGCCCACTCCAGGATCATCATCATTCAATCATTCTGCTTCCTTCATTGTTTACAATTTCTCAAGTGATAAGGTTTGTTTGTTTTTTTTTAATTTGTTCTTTTGTTTGTTTGTTTGGCTGGTTGGTTGTTTATTTGTTTTGCTGGTTGTTTTGTGAATGTATAAAGTTCATATTATTTGTTAGTTGGTTGTTTCGTTATGGTATAAAGTTAATATTATTTAGTATTATTTATTTATCAGCATGGTGTGATTGTTCGTATAAATTTTATTTATTTACATTTTTGTTTACTCTTGTTATCAAGTTATTGATTTGTGTTAAATCCAGGAAATGGAATGAGGTTTTGTATTGAAAAAAATTTAATTTTTTTTTATTTACTTGTTTCAGATTAAAATAAGTTTGAACAGCAAAGTCTTTTTAACCAGTCAATTACTGACATCAGTGGAAATTCCTCTGTCCAAATATCCGTTAGATCAAAAACCAGAGTGAGTCTCTATGAAGTATTTAATTTTTAGATGATGATAGCTAAGCAAGATTTACAGATTGCCTAAAGGATAGAAATCGTAATCTATTTGAGCGCTGGATTGAAGTTTCTCTTCTGGGCTGAGTTTACTTTAAACAGTGTTATTTCGAAAAAGAGTTCCTTTGCTGAGCAACTTTGGAGACTTTCTGCTCAACATTTTGGTCCATAGACTAAGCGGAAGCTAATTTCTCAGTAAATTTACGTGCATGTAAAGAACGTACATATAATCAGAAATAGAAAAAGATATTTAGAAACAAAGTATAGGACATTAGTTATAAAGAGAAAGGTGTGACAATAGCCAAAATAGTTGACATTCTATTTTATTCAGTAGTTAAATGTGTACTATTTAGGCTTAATTGTCAAGCTAGTATAGTTTCTATACAGACATACTAGCACATTTTTAACACATTCAATCATTTCATTATTATTTTATTGCAATAAAACTCTAAAAAAATTAATTTGATTTTAGATGAAAAAGTTCATTAATCAGACATTTCCTTTGTTTTTATTTAATATTATTTTAATTTTAAATAGTATTAGTTTATTTTCTGACAAAGCATTGAAGAAATTCTTGAGAAATTCCTTGAAAGGTCAAACGAAACTTTGAGATTGACAATACGTCTGGAATATTCCGTTCTTCCATCGTGGGATGAAATGATTGAAAGAGGAACGGCAGTCATTCCTGAATCTCTCAAACTCACAAGTACGTTTTTCTATTCATTATTCGAAAGTATCGATAATAAAAATCGTTATCTGCGAGTCTTGAATCTCGTTCATGTCAAAGGTCACATATTTACAACTAGCTGGTGAAACACATTTTTGTAATAAAAAATTTGAGAAAAAAAACTTCTAGGTTCTGTTCTGCTTATAAAATAACAAAAAAAAAAGCATCGGTATGATATTTGTATAGAAACAGGCGTGGTTAATTTGTGTGTTCATGGAGCATCCGACCTGCTTGGACTTGATTCAGATGGACTCTCTGATCCATATTGTATGGTCTACAACAATGGAAAGAAGGTTAGTTATTTGTTTATTAAATAATGCTAAAACTTACTTCAGACTTATAATATATTTCATAATATGATGATGATAAGACTCAAGTAGGTTATTGGTGCCTCTTCAAACTTGAATATTTAGATCTGTTATAAGCGCAATACGATTGAATAAAATGTCGAAGTTTATCAATTCTTCTTCTCCATTTTAGTTGCTCTGCACTCATTGCATTCCTCACACAAGAAATCCATATTGGGAAGTCAATTCTCAGTTTATTGTTGATGACATTACCAAAGTAATTGATAGAAAAAAAAATATTTTTTTAGATTAATACATTTGAGATGTTAGAGTAAGTTAATGCAGTTTAAATTAATTTTTTTATGATTTAGGTTGTTTTATCATTTGTTGTGTACGACTGGGATGGAAACAGTATGACTGATGATGACTTTCTTGGATCCACTCACATTGCAATGGTTCAGGTTGCTAAGCAATTTTTCTCTGTATAATTATAACATAATAATTTGCGGTAATTTTTTATTAATTTCGTCTGATAGTGTAAAACTTGCAAGTTACGAGTATTGTTGATAACAAACAACAGGGTCCTCCAAAGATAATCTATCAAAGCTTTCCTCTAAATGCAACTCTCCTTAGTCTTGGTGATTCATCTCCAAACAAGGGAAATATTATTCTTTCCGTTGTTTTCATTCCGGTTGAAAATATTGTTTCTCTTGAACAAGAGCCTCGTTAGTTTCTTGATGAAGTTTTTTAATGTATTTTATGTGTGGTATTTTTATTTTTGATTTTATTTCAATTTGCAGTTCCAAACCAAACTGCTTCTACAAATAGTCTTCATGTATCTGGAAGTGGAATATTTCCTAAGGTTGTAAGTTGTAACATCTAAGATGTTTTTTAAATGTTTTCATTTTATTTCAGTTTATTGATTTTCATTTCAATAATATTTTTCTCAAATAATAGACAGAAAGTAAATTTCCACTCCTATCAACCCAAGGAATCCTTGACATCAGCATCGTTCAAGCTAATAATTTGATTGCAAAAGATCGTAACGGTGCACAACAATTTGTTCATTTTTATTTCATTTTTACTAATCAAAATCCACTTTTAAATTTGGTTATAAAAATTATTTGCTCTTTTTATTATTTATTTATTTATTTATCTTGCTCAGGTCTGAGCGATCCTTTCTGTGAGGTGTTCGTTGGTCGTCAGAAGAAGTTTACGACGAACATTAAAAAGAAAACTTTGAATCCGGTATGGAACGAACAGTACACTGTTGAACTGCCCAGGGATGATGAAAATCTGGAAATTGTTAGATTTAATATTTTTTATATTTGTTTAACCCGTTTTAGACCATCGTACGTTCTACGAACACACTTATTTTTGGCGTTGCATAAAATTAAGTTGTAATTTTTTTTCTGTTAAAAGTTTTTTTTTATGTTAAGAAAGCTTCAATACACTGTATAAAATTTTTTAAATAATTTTTTTATTTATATTAAGTAGTTTAATCTGGGTTAGAATATGAGCATTTTCAAGGTTTTCGACCGATATAACTTTAAAAATTTATTATGCTAATTTCATGAGAGTTATCATAACAAAAGTTTGAAATATCGAAAGAAGATGTACTCAAAAGTAAACAGCAACGTTAATTAAATTTTATTGTGTTTACACTAACCCACAATCTGAACATGTATGAGTCATGCTCGTTCTACGATCGTTGGGCGTATAGAGTACTGTATGCGAACGAGTCGAAACTAGCTTATTCAGCTTATAGGTGTGCAGTGGTTGAATTGGTGATAGTGTTTTTTGCAAATTTCATTCTTTGAATGAAATGTTTGTAAAGTTTAAATATGAAAGGCGTCAAACAGAACGTTTTTTCACGTTGAAAGAAGCTATGTAACTAATTCTTGATGATGATGATAGCATTGAGGTTGACATACTTGTCATTCTTCCGCCCGGCGCATCATAACATGTGACTGATGAATAAGCAAATGAAGAAGAAATGTTATTCTTTGTAATATCCGGGAAGGTAGAAGTTGATTATACTAATGATGGGATGAGATTAGACTGTGTCTGTTCTTTGGGTGAAGAAATGTAGGTCGCAAATACGGTCAGTTCAATGCCGCGGCAACCAAAACGCCAAAAACGATTGAAATGCACTTGGACCAAAAAGAGTCATTTGAATAGCCACTTTTAAAACAGTCTATATATAACGAGTTTGAAACACCCAATGGTGCTTTGCTTGAAAAACCCCATATAGGCTGTTTAGGTTGTTTTATACCGATGAAATGAATTCATGCACGGTTGAAGAAACAAAACGATAGGGAAGATTCAGCAACTGACCATGGTCATGATCTGGAAAAGGTGAAAACAGTAGGTCGCTACAAGCTGGAAAATTATGGCAAAACACTGTACATGTGGGCCAAGTGCGGCAAACGACTTCATCGGAATTGTTTTGGTGCTTTCCGCACACTCCGGTTCTGAAACGACTATCATGAACTGCTTGACTGATTTATTGAATGTTAAAATTTTGGATTTTATTGAACTGTGTTACTGATAAAGTCAGAAATGTGTTTTTAGCTTTTCTGTTTATAGCCTAAAATTTATATTATAATTTTTTGCGTTGAGAACAAAAAAAATTGACTTTTAAACATTTTGTTGTTTTCAGTAGTCTATACGACCACCGTTCGAAAAACGAGCATAGTGAATTTTCAAAGTTTTCTTTCAAATAAAAAATAATTAAAAATAAATCTGTTAAAACATAAGCAAGTAACTTAGAAATAACAAAAAAAAATAATAGAAATCTAATTAATAAAGTTTTGGACCTAAACGGGTTAATTATTCTGTATTTATTTAATAATTTAAAAATAAACGTTCATATTATAGTTGAAGTTACCATCTTACAGGTAGTATGGGACCATGATTTGATATCCAGGAATGATTTCATAGGCAGTCTCGTACTTTCTCGTAAGCAGCTCATCGACTGCAGTAACGACACACAGGTAGGTCAATATATTTCATTTTCTGCTACAAATTATTTTAATTTTGTGTATCTCATGAGAAAAGTACAATTTCTTGTTTAAAATTTTTTTTAATGTATCACATCGTTGATGGTTCGAATATGTTGACTATTAAAATTCTACTGGAATTGTGTCCTTATTATATGCATTCCGATCTTTTTCCTTTGCCTTTTTATTGCAAATGTCTACTTTCTCTGCATTTTCACCAACAGTGCAGATTGGATTCAAAACTTTTGACCATATAGCAGACAAACTCTTTATTCCTCTACTATATTCATGGGGTTTTTTTTTATTTTCAAGCACGATGGTTGGTTTAAACTGGATAAAGTTCCAAATGGTTCGATTCAAGTCAAATTTCGAGTTTTCATACACGAAACCGAGCTCGATGATCTACGAAGAAAAGTCAGTATTAGTAATTCTCCGGAAACTATTCCTTCATCTCCGGTTTGTCCGAATTCCACATTCTTAGATGGTCTTGCTTTATCCAGTTCTCCAAATGTTGAACAGGTAGTTATGTATTCTATTAGTCTGTTATTTTGTATGTGTATCTCTTGTTTTGGAATATTTGTATAAGCCTCATGCAAGACTAGCTACCGGTGTCACTAAATACTGCCTCGGCCAATCAGAGTCATTTGAAAGTCTGTTGGATAATATATATATATAAATATAATACAACGTATATTATCATATTTTTATTATATATAAATATAATACAACGTACGAATATTATCAAATTTTTATTGTTATTATATAAAACACTCATATAACTATATTTTAAGGTAATTATCTATCAGCATAAAAAGCATCAGACAGATCATATACCTCTCACATGGCTGATTAGACACGAACGCATATTTATAATTTTTGACCACTTGTCTGTACAGTTAAGAAGGTCAGATATCAAAACCTTAATGGTTCTGACAATGAGCTGGCCATGTGGAATTCTATGATGCACTGCTTTGAGCATGCCATGATTGTCGTCTGTTCACACTGCTTGTGTAAGTTAGATAAGGTTATTAGCAATACATCTCAGATTCGTTGGCTTATATACATTTATTTTTATATAGTTTTTGTAAGAAAATTACGTATTTAAATGAGTATTTTAATAAACTGATTGTGGAAAGGGTAAACTTATCTTATCTTTATATCGTACATAATTAATAAAACCAGACGGAGCATATGCGGCTGATGCATGTCATCTGTCTGAGGCTTTTTATGTTGATAATGACCTTAAAATATATTTATAGGAGTACTTTATATAAATGAACAATAAAAATATGGTAATATACATTGTATTATATTTATATATATTAACCAACGAACTTCCAAATGACTCAAATTGGTTGATGCGGTACTTTGTTACAACCGCGGGCTACAACTTCATAGTAATTTTAATGCCGCAGGAGATTTTAGCATGAACAAAGTAGTTATTTTTAAAGGGTATGATATCAAAAAAAATCAGTGAGATGTCGTGAGTTTTAACACCAGGAACGTCAATTTGGGGGACCATTGCCATTGCCCTCCCTCATTTTTGAGTGGGCCTCCATAAGATAGAAAGGGGCTCCAAAAATGTAGTGAGAAGTGTAAAGTTGAAGCTTCAGAGGTTTGATTGACCCTTTTTTATAGATAAGCGTGGTCCCTATGGAGGTGAAGTGGGGCCCCATGGGATGTTTTAGGGGGTCCCCTAAAGTTGCGAGTGGATTATTAAAAATTTACTGGAAAAGTACCTCTGACCACCCCACCTCAGTCATAAGCTTTTTTGGAAGGAAAAATTAAAAGAGGGTTTCAAAAATTTTTGATTTTTATGAAAAATTAGTGAGCCCTGAGAACAAGTTGCCTCCTCAAGGTTTTGCTGAAATGACATCCCTGTTTAACATGAAAAAAGATAGAGTTTGAAATATTTAAACTTAGTTATTTGTTTGCTTAAAAAAGAATCCTTTAAAATCAATAATATTGTTATAAATCTAGATTTGTATTAACAAACTACATTTAGTTATATTTAAACTACATTGAAGATGCTGTCTTTACTACATATTAAACTTAGTTTAAAAGTTGAATTCAATAAATGAAGTTTTCTTTTTTATGTTTACAAATTGTAGACTATATTTTTTGTGGTCCAGTATATATGATAGTTTATTATTCTATATAGGTATCTCCCTTGTGTGCCATATTTTATTCAAGTTTTTATAATATATTTATTTATATCTATCCTATCTATCAAGCCTTCTGATGGGCCTTCAGAAGGTGATAGCAAAGTTGTTGCTCTGAATGATGTATCAAGCATTCAATCTCTTCCATCACCCAGTCATGTATGTTATCATCAGCTCTTAAATTAATTCATATTTGATCGTTGTTAGTATTATTTATGTTTCTTTCATTTGAATACATTAGAATGGAGACTTGAATGCTTCATTCAAAAGTTTGACAAATGATTCAAGATTGTCAAAAAGATTTGTAAAAGGACTTGCCAGATTTTCTAGCTTGTTGGTATTTAATCAGTTTAAATAAAGAAACTATTTCAATTACTTAGAAATTTTTTTAAACTATGTTTATAATTTTATTTTTTAAGGTTTTAATAATAAAATAAAACACTTTTTTATCATTTTAGTATGTCCCAAAGGAGGCAAGTCGCTAAGCCAGGTTCTTTCTTGTTTGTTATCATATTATATATATATAGGATAATTATAGTTAAAATATCTAGGTCATATTTCTTTAATTTCAGTGTCTGAAGAATCAAGTTCCCCATATGAGGTGTACGTAGGTATAAAGATTGAAGTTACAATGATTGAAGGACTTCCTAATATATCATCGAGATATTTCTGCAAAGTTAAACTTCACAGGTTTATCTGATGAAATTTGTTTTTTATTCTTTTTTTGCTTATTCTCACTGTATCTAATGTTCCTCGGATTTCATTTTTTCTAAGAAAAAGAAATACATTTCAACATTTAATAAGCAATATGTTTCCAAGTCTTTTCCATCTCTGTCTTTAAAAAACATCTAAAGACCGTCCTGTTTAACTTGTATAAGCATCTACACAGCGTTTCTTGAAACTTTTTGTTTTAACGTGCATGAAATAACAACAATGGCATACCATTTAGAAAACATTACCAAAGATTATTAAAAAATAAATAAACATTTTATCATTGAAACTGAAGAGAGGAACAGGAAACAGCAACCAACAATAATCTAGGACAAGAAGTTTAATACAACCAGCAATAATCCTACATACTTGCTCTTTCAGTCTTAAAACACAAAGAAAATGTTAACATAAGCCTGATACAGATTCAAGAAAATCTGTTTTTAGCATCTGCTCTTGAAGGTGTCTCTCTAGAGAAGAACCTTTACTGTAAAAGATTGTTTTGTGGCTTTGGACAACATTTGTGCAGTTTGTCTTCTTCTTTTTTTAATAGTTTATAGTCCTTTACACCAGGTGTTTTAAGACTGTAATGGTTGTATGTTGGAAGCACCTAAGTACTTCCTGTTGTGGATCATAATTTGATCCTTCAACTTTTCTCTCCTTCTTTCTCCAGGCTTGGGACTGGCTTGCAAAAGCAAGGCGGAGATGTGCAGTTTGTCACCATAAATAATTTCAAATAAATGTTGTCTGCATTGTGGTGTATAATGAGGGTCTCCACTGTCAGACAAAAGACCTTTAATTGGTTCATGTATAATATTACTTGTTTATTTTATATTTGTATATTATATTTTTTCAGTAACATAGGAGGCAGTCACAAGAGAACAGTAGGAAAATCTTCTCCATTCATTCCTACCAAGAAACTTGCTATGAATTTCAATTTTGAGGTAAATTTTAAAAATACAGATTTTAAAAATAATTATTACATTTAATTATTACCAAGTTCAAATAACCAAAAATTGGCCAAATCTATGATTTTTTTGTCCGCACCAATTAGCAATTATAGCAAAATATTGGTTTTTGAATACCGTTGTTCACAAAACAGAGTAACTACAAATACAGTACTCTTGTGATGACTATTTCATTTTACAGCGCTTTATAAATTATCCATGTTATTATTAGATTGGTAATTTAAGAAACCTTTCAGCAATATTTTGAACAGTATTGTACATATACCAGTTAAGTTGGAAGCAGTATTTAACATTTGGTTATAAAAGAAATTTCTTATTATATATATAAATGTAATGAAAGATGAGCTAAATAAAATTTAACAATAAAGAAATTGTGTTTAAGGTTGACCAAGATCACGGAGAGAGCAAAGAATCAGTTCTCACATTTTCTATCAAGTCGGGGTACTTCAGCACTCTTGTTAAAAAGAATTGCATCCTTGCAGACATCTTGCCAGGTGTGGTCATCATTTTTTTGTTTCCTTTTATGAACAGAAATTTAAATTTTAAGTGTTCTTCATGTTTAGGTGAATGCAAAAAGAAGAAATCAAGTATTTTGAGCATGGATGGAATTTTTTTGTACTTTTCTTGCTCCTACGATAGAACTCAGATGGGCTACAACCAACCAGAACAAAAATGGGGACTGAGGTCTCCTAAACCGTCCGATAAAATAAAAAAACCATAAAACTTTCTTTCTCTAGTCTTTCTTTGAATTAACAGTCATATTGCAGTGTAAACAGGCTTGTTGCATAATTTTTATCATTTGAATTTTCTTATCTGCTGAGCTTGTCATTCTATCTCTTTTACACAGTTTCAGGTGTTCACTTTGTGCCTAGTAAGCTGCTGCTTCGTTGAGCGAATAAAAAATGGCCTTCCTAACTTTATGCATTCCATGACAAATCCTGTAATTTCAGATCAAAATATGTTCCAAATAGCGAGTTGATAATTATTAAGTTCGTTTCTTTCCATTTTTATGAGTTGTTTTTATTAAAATGTGAGTTTTAAATGTTTTGACATATCATATACATTTCGTATATATTGTTTCATTGTTTTGGGTCATCCAAACATTCACTTGAGTTTGTTTATAAACCTAAACTGACATACCTTTTTGCTTATTCTGTTTTATTAAAGGTAGTATGCCAGTTTATTTTTGATATTAGATATTATTATAACAAATCAAATGTGATTTGCATTTCACACGAAAAAACTTAATTTTATTTTGTTTTGTTGAGTTGAAATAAAAACATAATCATCATATTTGAAAAAATGTGCTTTTATGAACACAATAATGCAACTGTCACGTTTAGAAATCGGTAAAAACAAACGAGACATTAAAAGAACATGGCACATGAAGTTCAGAAACATTTGTGTGGGTGTTAGTGGAACTTTACGATTTATGGCAATGAATCCAGATTTTAAGAGCTAATGCTGATATCACTGATAAATTTTTGTTGGTATTATTATCATTTGAGGAAAAGTGTCCAGAGTGCAATGAGAACGTTTGTGATGACGAGCAGTGTCCCGGATAATACAACGGACGTGTAAATCAGGTTCCGTGATGAAACATCTTTGACAAAACGAGGAAGAACGCAGTTGCAAATGGCCTCAATTATCCACTGGCCGTCCAATGCGTAACATGGTATGATATTGATTATGGCCAATGCTCCTGATAACGATACTAAATATCTAAAGAGAAATTACTAAGCAAAACACATTTTATGCAGCTATGATAATTATAAAAATGAAACAAAAAATATAATAAGCAAATAATATAATTAAATATAATAATTAAAAATTTAGATACATAATTGAAAATTATAATTTTTAAATAATAAATATAATATTAAAAAAAATAGGAATTAAACAATAATATTTTTTGGCAAAAGGATACTTGCAAAATGTTTCAGTAATGTAAGGCATGTGAAGGGACAATATAGGAAATCTCGGCTCATGATTGGTTACTGTAACTAGAGAAAGATTTTAATTTAGGCTTTTTTTATCAACAGATAAAATAAAAATGATTTTATGAAATGCAGTCTCCAACTTACTGTAATAATAAAGAGTATATGGATGACCTAGAAACAACAATGGCAATTTGGATGACCCATATGTGACCTGCATTAACCACGTGCTGTTTCCTACTGACGGAACGAGGCAGAAAAATTTATCGGAACTGCTTTTGCGTTCACCTGTCTTGTAACAATCATCATCTGTCGAACACATTTCACCTTCAACGACAGATCTTACTGTCATGCAGATGTAATTCTGAAGTTACATTAAAACAAATTAATGTAATAATTATAGGAGAAAGAGAATTATTGACTTACATAATCATGTTTTGAGATAAGTTTTGGAGTTGAGAAATTTTGAAAACACAAATGTGAATCGGTTGAATTTTTGCAACATTCCACATTTTCATTACTTTTCACTGGATCTAAGATCGGCATACAGAACAATGATTTACAATGATATAATGTTCTACATTCAAAATATTGTTGATCTGCATACTTGTTGTGATATTGTAGTGTTGGACAACAGAACGTTGAGAAGTACAATACCCTATGGGAGGTTTCATAGCGATATTAGTTACACACGATGCCCACTCTTCAACATTTCTAACTGGACACTTGTTGACAAACGTCACCAGATCTCCAACAGATGCTCCATTTACACCTGATACTGGAGAGTCCTTTAATTAAATCCATGTTTTTAAAATCTGACTTAATATCAATCTGGATACCATACAATTGTCACAGAAATCAACACAAATATATTTAATCAAAAAAGTAATTTAATAAAAAAAAATTTTTGATTAAAACATTGATTTAATTCAACATTTATATAATAAAAAATCAAATTAAATACAAAAACTACTTAATTTTAAAGAAAATCTGCTAAACTTCAAATTAAAACACCATGCAAACCTTGGCAACTTCAGAAATGATAACACCATGTCCAGATTTGTAAAAAGGAAAAAGAAGAACAGGAAGAAGAAAGAGTACTACAAGAGCAACCAAGACAATGACGATATTGTGCCAAACTCCTGCACAAAATATGCGCAATTGTCGTAAAGGAGAAATACTCTCGATATGAGTTGAATTTACATCAACAAATGCTCCTGGATACAAAGCCATGATGAACAAACCAAAGCCATTTACTCTTACCTCCTCTCTGAAATGTATTTCAGAATAATTTAGAAATTGTAAAAACGACTTGAGAGTAGTTGAAAACAAAATAATTCAGACATTTCTTCTATTTAAATCAATAGTAAATACTGATTCACATCTTATGTAGGTCATAACATTCTAGTTTATATCTGCAAAAAAAATATCTAACAACATCATCAACAGAAATTACCCTGCTGCAGCAATGGCATGTCCCAATTCATGAAAAACTCCGCAGATTAAAAGAGTAAGTAAATAATAACCAATTTGACTAGCTGGAAGATTCACCCCAGGCATCTTTTGAAGTAAAAAATAATTTGATAAATGAACATTGCATCAAAATCACATTTTAGTAAATTTTTAATTAGTGTAACAATTTATTTAAACTATATAAAAACATTTCCTCACAGATAAATGAGTTTTAATATCAGTAGATTAAAACGATTAGTTAATTCAAATAAATTACAAAAAACAGTTTCATTCATTTACAATAAAAGCTTTAAAAATCAAACTATGAAACCAAAAATAAGTTTAAAATCTTGTTAATTTATTAAAAAAAACCAGTATATTATTGCAGATGTTTCAAACTTTAACAAACCACGGGTGTAAGGATCTGTTGGTCAACCCTTTCTTGTTTGAAAAAAGTGTTGAATACAATCATGACAAGCAAAGCACTTGACAACAGCATCAAAACTAAAGAAAATATAACACCCAGGCTGAACCACAGCTTCAAAATGCTAGATTTTCTAGTACCTAATTTAATGAAAAATCTATTGAAGTAGGTGGTGAACCATCTGACCTGAATTTAAGAAAAAAGTTATATAGAAACTCATGTAGAAAAGAAATCAACTAATCAAGAACAAAACCAGACACCTGTGCTATAGAAACTGACAAACCATAACTATTTAAAAAATTGGCATATCTTGTAGAAAATGTTGAACTTGTCTGTTAATATGTTTAAAAATATTATTTTAAATAATGACAATAACATTGCAAAAACAGCAAAAAAATCAAAATATAGTAATTGTTCAGTTTAGGAAAGGTGCATTAATTAATTATTTTTAGGACATTTTCACGTAATTCTTCAAGTTAATTATTTATTTTATTGTGCTGGTAGTCTGCTGCAAAAAAAATCGAGTACTAGCTACAAAATAACTAGATTGTTATTTTAAACCAAAACTGAAGTGCTTGATTTATTATATTAAAAACTTTGTTCATTGTTTTTGTGGTTGTGTAGAATGTGTAGATTTGTAGATAGAAGTAAACAATAATACAACAAAACTAATAAAATTAGAGTTTAGAGCACTAGTCACTACAATCAACTTTATTTATAACTTTAACTGTACTCAGCTCAGCCATATTATTTATTTATTTTAATAAGCCACGCCTACCAATAATAAGCTAATAAACATTTTTAGCAGTTTGTTGTAAAAAAAAACATATCACAAACCCACCTACCTTGAAAAAGAAATCAACAAAAAATAAACTGGCCCAAAATCCAAAAAACAATGAAAAAGATGTGGCTATCAACATTTTTGGCTTATTTTAAGAAATTACCAAACCACCTGCTGAGCGATAATAGAAACATTGGCAATCTAGAATCTAGTGATTTATTATTGTTTACAAAGACAACTTAATTATAAATTGTGATATAATGAAAAGAGTGGCAAGCTAAAACAAGGAATACCGTCACTAGGTATTATAGGGCATTTGAACGGTGTGAACCAAACATTTAGGTTCTCGTCAGCGACCCTTTTACCTTAACACTACGCTTTTCGCTTTTTTACATAACAGCAATAAATGCTATGATCAATGCCTCTTGGTTCGTTTTTATATTGCAATGTTTTCTTGTCGTCTTATTTTTTTATGGTGCCTACATACATCACTATTCACTACGGGTGCTGGTAAATCCGCTAGGATTTGAATTGCCGACCTTTAGGTCTACAGCCAAGCACCTTGCAGCCCCGGCAAATGCCCAACCGGTAGATCGTGGGCAGTTGAGGTATAATATTCAACAAAAAAGAAACCATAATTCTCTAGACTTATTATACTCACTAGGCCTACAATGCCTGATCAGGAGCGACATTTTAGCAAATCCAGTAGGGGGCGCAAAAAATCTAAAACTCTATGAAATTCTGACTTTTTGAATTTTTTTCGTTACAAAATTCTTGGTGGGACAATTGTCCTCTCTGCTCCAGCTCCACTTCCAATGACGCCCCTGTGCTTGATTAAATTAAAACCTGAGATTTGCGTAAAAATTTGTCGAAGTTCCTTCTAGTTATTGAGTGGCAAGTGATGAAAAGTTATCAAAACGGGTCGGGCCGAGGTTTATGTCCCAAGTATAAGAATTGTATGCCTGCAAAAACGGGTCGAGCCGGGGCCAAATCAGCAAGGGCCGAGCCGAGCCTGGAATTGTATGCCTATGAAATGGGCCGGGCCGAGTTGCCGAAGGACTGGGCCACGCAGCAAAAAATCGACCTGTGTAGGGTTCTAGTAGGTACTATAGGTATTATAGGTACCAAGAATTTTACATATGGATTCATCAATAATGACCTGCACAAACAAACCAACAGTAAAGCAAGTTGAGATAAACATGGTAAACACATTGTGGCACATTTTTATTCTTTAATTTTTCCAGTAATAATACAATGCAGTTTACCAAATTAATAATTTAAAGAAACATCATTGATATAGTTTTCAAAAACATTTAATTACATGTTCACATAAAATAAACATTTGCATAAAGATGTTGCTATTTTTAATTTAATGCTTTTTATACAATAGATGGTTAATAGTTAATGGTCATTCTCTTTGACTCAGGTTTAAAGATTTCTATAATTAATTGTCATCATTAAACCTATTGAATGGCTGTCTCATTTTTATAATTTACCTTACAATTGAAATTAATTGCAAGCTGTTGTCACAAAGGCATTCTAAGATGTTGATGCATACATACAGCTTTAATAGTTAAATAGTATTACTCACAAAAATATCACTACACAAATTTACAATTTTCCCATATTGTTTTTCTGCTGCAGCAAATTGCCAAATTTAGCTATTCGAGCAAGCTGTTGTTTGAATGGATTTTCAGGATCAAAAACAGTGTTGTGATCAGAAAACGCAGGAACCTTTTTGAAAATTGCCACAGCCACATCAATTAAAATTGATGCAGTCATGCCAAATGTACAAACTGAATGCCCTTCAACTGTGTCTTCAAAATTGTGCAAAACCCTCGTATCACGTGATTCTTGATTTTCAAAGTAACTTGAATAGTATCTTTCCTTCATCAAGAATCTTTCAAGTGGCAGTCGGAAAGCTACTTCTACTTCAAAATTTGGTTTTGGGACAAAAGATTCATCAACTATGCCAACCACAGGAACAACAAAAATCTTTCTAACACTTATGTATGGAATAATAGTACCCATTACTTGAACAGAAGTTGGTTCAAGACCAATTTCCTCATGGGCTTCTCTTAAAGCAGTCTCGACGCTGCTTGTGTCGCTCTCTTCAAACATGCCACCTGGAAAACACACGTGTCCTTTGTCGTGGCGGACAGTTTGGGAGCGTTTTGTGAGCCATACTTCACAAACACCAGTTGATGTTATAACGAGAGGTATAAGCACTGCTGCCTTTTTCATTGCACAAAATGGATGGGCCACTTCAGCCCACAGCTGACTAGGTATGAAACAATTTTCAAGTGTCATTCTGATTGAATCTATATTCATAACTGAAAAAATTAAAAAATTACGTTAAAACAATTCATTTAGACTATAATTAAAAAAGATTATAGTAGTGACTATCAACTATTAAATAGTACTTAGTTTTAGTTTTTTGACGAAGCCGGCCTACTAGTAAACAAACATAAAATATAAATAAACAAACGGTGTTGTGCTTTAATTTGTCTTTTTAATAATTCTTTAAATAAGATATACTAATTTATTTCAATAATGTTGCTTTATTAAAACTAAAAAAAATAATATTCAAGATTTGTATTTCATAAAACTGCTTCAAACCAGTAACTAGCGGAGAAAACGTCGACGACTGCTTTCTTATATGTTTTTAAAAACAAAAGAACAGATATTTAGAAAGCAATCATATTTTTATTTATTTAGCTTTGGTAATCTGTTTTTCTGCTTTTATGTCCTAATTAAAGCGCTAGTTTGGAACTTTCCAAACCTTAACCTTAACCCTAACACCAAGCCCTAACTCTAACACCAAGCCCTAACTTTAACACCAAACCTTAACTTTAACAACAAAACCTAACGTTAACCCTAACACCAAACCCTAACCCTAATCTTAACCCTAATACCAAACCTTAACCCTAACGCTAACACCAAACCCAAACCCTAACCCTAACCCTAACACCAAACCCTAACTATAACACCAAACCCTAACCCTAACACCAAACCCTAATCCTAACCTCAACCTCAAACATAACTCTAACCCTTATACCAAACCCTATTCCTAACACAAAACCCTAAACCTAACCCTAACCAGAGGCGAGCGAAATCTTGGGGAGCGAAGATTTTTTAAATTCAACCTAGAGAATCTTCAAACTCAAATGACCATGCCAATATACACTAGTATGTTGTATTTTCATGTAAAACATATTAATTAAAAGAAACAGTATACAAAATTTTAACTTTTATTTTATATTGAACGCAGAAAAAAAACGTTTAAATTATGAATGTCAAAAAGGGTTACTAAAAAATTGAAAAATATTAGCAGAGATATATGATATAACTAAGTAGATATAATTCAAAATGTATGAAAAATCCTACGTTTATAAACTAATCTAAATAAATAAGAAATAAAATAATTTTTCTATTTGGTGGAAAAATCTTGGGGGGCATGGTCCCCCAGTCCCCCTCAATCGCCGCCTCTGACCCTAGCACCAAACCCTAACCCTAACAACAAATCCTAACCCTAACTCTAACACCAAGCCCTAACCCTAACCTCAACCCTAGTCGGCATCGATGTTTCTTATCGCCTTGAATTTGTCTTATTTGCGGATGATATAAATCTTTTTGCGACTGGTGATAACTTGGAAGACTTATATTGCGATAGTAACCGCGAACTGCTTTTCTGTTATCAAATAGTTTTCATCCAATATGCTTTCCATTAACATTAGTAAAACGAATTATATTTTGTTCCACCATAGAAATAAAAATATTTTCTCTAATCGTCAACTTCAAAATAATGATACACCGATTCGGTGGAAAAAAGTTTGGGAGTATTTAATTTTTTTGGGTAAAATAACTACGACAACCCCGGTCATCAGTTTGTTGGAAGAAAAAATATGAAAATATTTGAACATTTTTCAGAATAGTACACTATGAGGGTAAAATCTTGGAACGTGTGTGGGTCTTTTCAACATCTTGCCTCCATAGTTTTGTTGAAAGGACGTCCCTGACCAGGACAGCCGGCGTCAGCCCTTTCGATCTGCGCTGTAATGGTTGGCTTAGATATGTTTTGTGTTGCTGAACTTGAGAAACTTCATACATGGTCGGTGTAGTCGGATTTAAGAGTTGTGGGCCCCTAGACAGTGCCATGCATTGGACCCCCTCCCATTGATAACATTGCAAGTTCAAGCATTTGCAAACTATAAAAATTGCATTTAACCATAGGCGTAGGGGAACTTTATGCGGTGGGGGGCAAGTCTGGCATGTCCAAAAAATATTAAAAATCTAATGTTTAAAAAACCCTCTTTTCATATTTCCTCCAAAAAAGGGACTTTTCTCAAAATTTTCCAACACCCTGTTTTCATATTTCCTCCAAAAAGTTGATGACCGGGGGTGGGGGTAGTCGCAGGTGCTTGGGAATTGTTTTGAATAGATAATCAGCATATTTTACTCCGAAATTTTTGTTGATTGGTAAATCTGGGCCTTTTTGGTCTTTAGGTCCCTGGGCCATGGCCTAGTAGGCCCGTTCAGTAATCCGGCCCTGATGGTGGGTACGAAAAAATGAGACGAAGGCGATTGTTCAGTCGTTTTCCATTCCAGAACATGCGCAAGAAACATGACGTCAAAAATGAGATAACAAGTCTCATCGGGAACTCTACCCTTACGTAACAGCATCATTATGTAGTTCTCTTGAAGGCCAGGAAAATTATTTTGAACTCAATCCTGCATTTGATATTTAGCCATTTCACGGAGGGTGGTAATGATAATGATATTACGGTTATAGTTGTGCTTTCTGGCAGTTACTTAAAAAACAAATTGAAGATGATGAGCTAAAATTTTTCTAGCTCATATAGAGATGAATTTCAGTGATAAAACCTGGAATGAACCAAAAAGTTTAAAAAGCTTTCAGTAGCAAACAAAAGAAGAATGTTGCAACGGCCAGCCACTGACTCTTATCCGTCTCCACATCATGAAACTCACAGTTGTTGTATGATCTAACCATCTAACGGAGTTGTATATGAAAATGAGTTCAAAATATAATTAGGAAATTACTCAGAAATTGGGCTATGATGCCAGCGGCGTAATAAGGAAGTGCTGAGGGGACATAGATGATGATAGATGCCTTCGGGCGACACTTTGAAGAGGCGCCAAAATATGAGAGATGCCTATGAAATTTGATTTTTTTCATTAAAATAATCTCCGACTTTTCTGTTAAAGTCTGCTTATATGTTGCCTTTGCTCCATTGTGGATTCTAGTTCTACAAAATGTTTAAATGCTCGAGCCCTTTAAACATAAATAACCCGGAATAACTTCTCAATAAGGTGTCCATAGATTGGTTCAAGTGCCTTAAAAACCAGCAACTGTTTTGTCCAGTTTGTCCAATGATCTTGTTTCAATATAATTTTCCAGAATAAAATTTGGTTTTTGTTTGAACTTTAAACGTTGATATTGTACACTTGTTTGTTCTAAAGAGTTCTCTAAGATTTCAGATATAAAACATAATTTTTGTGTAAAAAAGAAGAAAAAAAGAAAAACGAAAGAAAAATAAAAGTTTTCAGATTCGTCCAACAAATTACAGAATTAAATTAAATATACAGGAGATATTCCGTTTAATAAAAAAAACCAACAAATTGGTGAGAATGTTATAATGGTAACAACAACAACAACAATAGTAGTAATAATAAAAAAAGCATAATAATAATAATAATAATATCAACAACCCTGAGGCTGGTCGTGTTACACGCAGAAATAAAAAAAAGGAATTCACGTTCACTGACAATAAAATACTGGAAAAATAAACATGCGGTTTCGCATTATGTCGACAGAGTTACGGCTAAAAAAGTGAACACGTTAACACAAAGAAAGGTGATGGTGATGATGATGATGGTGATGATGATGATGGTGGTGGTGATGATGATGATGATTATGTGTTATGATGACGATGTTGATGATGTTCGTAATGAGGAAGTGATGATGGTGATGATGATAACAATACTGCTGTTCAGCAGAAAGATTCAGTTTCAATTGAATCTAGGGCGCTCATCTCCATCTTTCTTCTCAACCTGACAACCTCGTCTTGCAACAGTTGATTCTTCTGACAAACTTCCAAGTAACTGGTTTGCAGTTTTTTCTGATAATCGATAACTTTCGACTTTTCAAAGAGCCAGGCGTGGTTTTGAAGTTCGCTTTGTTTTCGCAGATCTTCGACTTGAGAGATTACTTCTCCGAGTCTGAAGAAGGCGTCGTCTGAGCAAGAATTTTGTTGCGAGAAACTCGTTTCAACATTGTTGTTGTTGATGTTGCTGTTGTTGCTGCTGGTGTTGTTGCCAGACGACCATAAAATGCTTTCCAGACAGTCTCCACTCTTCGGATGTGTGAATGACGAGCATTTCGAACGATGATTTAAGAAGTCGTCGTGTTTGTCCAGACACGAGTGCGTGTGAGACGAACCGTCATCCGACAGTATGGTCTCGTAGACGTGTTGTTGTTGTTGGCTTCTCTGTCTGTTGTTGTTGATGTTGTCGTTGTCGTTCAACTGTGAGCGGAGCGAGACGATTTCGTCAAGTTTTTGTGAAGTTTGCCAATGAGCCTCCTCCAAATGAGTCCTAAGCTGATCGACCGATTTCTGTGCTTCGTCTCTTTCGCGCCGAGCGTCTTCTACTTCCTTTTCTGTCTGGCTGAACTTCTCCTTCAAGAAATTATTCTCCTTCCTCAACTCCATGATTTGAATCAGAAGACTCTGTTCTGATCTGAACGCTTTCTGCTGGTGCCATCTCATCTTTTCTTGCCACTTCCCATCCAACTCGTTCACTTCAACTTTCCACTCTTCTTGCTTCGATTCGAACACGCCCGTCATCGCCTTTTCGTTAGCTTCCATTCTGGCGCGTAAATCACGTAATTCTTTTTCTTTCTTTTCCAGCTTATCGACTAAACGCCGCTGAAAGACATCGAGACCTGAAGAATTGAGTATATCATCATCATTATTACATGTAGACACGTTTAAAGGGTCGTTGTTGTTGTTGTTGTTGTTGTTGATATGATACACGGACAGCCTTCTGCAGTTCACCAGGCGAGATGATTCTTCGTTCATTACTTTCTTGTTATTCGTACTCGTTAACATGCTACTTTTCGGCCTCGGTCTGCTGAGCTGTCTCGCGACGTGCCTGGAACCAGCAGCCGATTCAGCTTCTTGTGAAGAATTCTCGACAAAGAAGTTCGAGGAGGATGACGACGACGATGATGACGTAACGGCGCTAGAGTTGCTCATGTTGCGTGAATTGTAGCCTTCGTCGTTATTAACTTGTGTCAAGATGCAATCCTGCGAGGCGGTTTTCCTTGCATAACTTGAACACGGCTTGCAGGCGATCGGTTTGACGACGTCTTTGAATTTTTCCTGAAAGATTAATTAAAATAAATTTTCATTTTAAATGAACATTCTACTATTTTTTCATGTTTTAATTTAAACAATACGATGAATATACGTTTCTGTTTTCATCCTCCCTTATACGCGGTGTTTCAACCCGACCCGACCTTACCCACAAACAACTGCACATCATCAGCATCTGAGATGACCCCGACGTGACGAGTCTGGTAGAATTTATCTATAACAAAGTGTTCAACGATACCACACAACAACGCACAGCACAACAACGACCTCCTTTAAATATAATCCTACATCCTCCTCTCTTATAACGTCTCGCCAACCATCCATTAAACCTTGTGTAATACTGGAGAGGTCTGAGATTTGAAATTAAATACAATGAGATATCAAGTGTGTTTGCCTTATCAAAATAATTGCTCGCTCCTCCTGCAATATCTGCTCTGCGTTATGTTAATAAATGTAATTTCGAGAGGAAGATTGCATAAATGAAACTTCAGTGCCACTGAAGTATTACTTTTGGCCATAATTTATAGTTTAATTACCCTATTTTCGTACTAATTCAATTCCGCGTAGGAGGAACGGGTGTGTGTGTGAGTGCGTATGTATGTGAGTGTGTGTGTGTGTGCGTGTGTGAGTAATATCGACCCAGTTATTTATTACAGCACACAATTTGCGAAATAATTTTCTGGGCTCTTGAATTTGAAGATTTATTTAAGATGAAAGTCTTAAATAAATAAACCTAGAAGTACTCCCACGAGAGAAGATGAGAGCAAACCGCAAACACTCATTCACTATTTACTTCACTTGCATGGTTGCATGGCCATTATTGGCCATCCTTAACATAGGATTGTTGGACTCTTTCAGTTTTACAGTTCAAATAAATCCAGAGGTTGAGCTTATTATTATTATTTTACTTAATAAAATGTATTGATATATAATTCTGTGATATTGAAATGTGGATGTCAGTTTTCTAAGAAGTTTGATGTTTGAGAGTGTAACATATGGTGCATCAATTCAGAAAAAATAACTTTTTGCTTTACATAGATTCATCTGTAGTAGTATAATAGAAGAATAATATCAATGCAAGAGAGAATGAAAGTCGTAAATTTGAAACGCAACAGAATTTTTTTTTTTCAAGTGACTTACACATGATAATCTTCCACTGAAGGGAAGAAGTCTCGGCGGTGATTCCATGCTCCTCCTCACGTCATTCCTCTCCTTGTTTAATTGACTTTTATTCAAAAGCTCAGAAATCTCGTTGCTGTAACACTTCCTCATGTTGTTGAAACACATGTGCTGTTGTTGCTGCTGTTGTTGGTGATGATGATGATTAACGTCATATTCTTTTTGGAGGTGATGGTAGTGATCCGGCGATGGTAGTGATCTTTTAGAAACGTTTCCGTCCAAGGACTTCTTCGAGATGACGATTTTCTCTCCGAAGACGTTGACGAAATTGTTTTCCTTATTTTGTACGAGTGGCCTTCTTTTGTCGGCCGATGAGAAACTGTCACTCCTGCAGTGTAGATGACTTGTTGTTGTTGTTGTCTTCTTCTCCACTGACTGTTGTTGAGCGACTTCACTTTTTCTTGATTTATCTTTGCCGGATGACAGGAAGTGGCCGAAGACTTTTTTGGATGTAAAATTTGAGAAACGTTTCAGGCTCTTTTTCTCGCTCTGGCAGGCGAAAAAACTTGAATTCTCTAGTGGAGTGGCACATAGCGCCATAATTCCTTCTAATATTCAAGCCTGTAATTTATTATTATTATTTTTATTATTATTGTTTTTATAAATTATCGCAACCAATATTAACGTGTTTAATACAGTTTTATTCTTGAATTAAACATTGATTATACTCCATAAAAACCACATGCAGGAACACTATAATTAAGATATAAACATATTTTTCACCTTTCAAAGCAAATTAAATAGAAAATGTTGGGTTTGAATTTCTTAAATTATTAATTTTCAGAGAGTTTGTTAGTTCATCTCAAAACATAGAACGAACGAACGAGTAACTCCAACAAACGAAGCACTAACGCCTAACATCTGCACATCAACTGTACACGTGGCTTTTATATTTACACGCAAACTCCGCCCACGGATGTGTGTATCTTATATTTATGCATAAATCAACTCGTTATGAATATTAATATTTGAACTGCGAAGAGTTTGTAACGTGGTTTGTTGTGTGTCTCGTTGTTCTTTTGTATTTGGGCGTAGTATGAATTTTAATGAGGGAATTCTATTTATAAACAAGCCATACGGATGGGAGAAGGGCTTAAAGATTAAACAGCGTCATTGTCGGGATCATCGTTGTCATCATCATCATCACCATCGTCATCTTCATTGTCATCGTCATCGTCATCGTCATCTTCATTGTCATCGTCATCGTCATCGTCATCGTCATCGTCATCGTCATCGTCATCGTCATCATCATCATCATCATCGTCGTGTCGTCGTCGTCGTCATCACCACCACTGTCATCAGCAGCAAGCTCAGCATAACCATCATATGACGTGGCAGGTTTCTTCTCCTCTTTCAACAAACTAATTGTAATTATCCTCATTATGAGTAAACAAAATATTTCTTTCGTTCAGTAATCTCACGAAATTCTAACAATATGAATATGATGCTCTTTATAGAGAAAGATATCACTAATAAAATAACCAATAAAAAATTAAGGAAGAGAATGAGAAGGAGCCAGTCAGGCAGTGATGATGATGATGATGATGATTATGTATGACCCTCTGAAGAGGAATTGTCAGGATAAATAAAGGAGAATCAAATTTATATGATGATGGTGGTGGTGGTGATGATGATGATGATGATGATGATGATGATGGTGATGGTGATGGTGATGGTGATGGTGATGGCGGTGGTGGTGGTGGTGATGATTATGATGATGCTGATGCTGGTGGTGGTGGTGGTGGTGATGGTGACGATGACGATGACGATGACGATGATGATGATGATGATGATGATGATGATGATGATGATGATGATGATGATGATGATGATGATGATGATGATGATGATGATGATGATGATGATGATGATGATGATGATGATGGTGGTGGTGGTGGGGCTGGTGGTGGTGGTGGTGATGATGATGATGATGGTGGTGGTGGTGGTGGTGGTGATGATGATGATGATGATGATGATGATGATGATGATGATGATGATGACTGGGTTGTTGTAGTGGTGGTTGTCATGGTGATGATGATGACTGTGGGTCCCCAGGGGAGAAATGAGGCCGATGAAATATAGATGATGGGTTCCAATTATTGCCGCGTTCTGAAGAAGAGTTGACAGTTTCGAACAAACCTTGTCTGCAAATGTCGAAGGTTTGGAACTGAAGTTTTCAATTTAAAGAACTTTCAAAATAAATGACAAAGTTATGACATCTAGTTATTTTATATAGGTCACGATGAATAAGTAATTTAATATTTTAAAGTTTGATAGCTTGTAACTATGTCATGCTGTCACATGATGATTGAGTCTGTCTATGATGGCTATGTCCAGAGTTGAATTTATTTGCTTTGATGCGAGTCAGATTTTGTGTATCCTATTCAAATAATCAAGTCACATAACACGACGTTACATCGACCACACACAAGTAATTGGGAATAAAAGATATGTAATCCGTTGATTGTCACTGTTTATGTATTGAAAGTTTTATTGAAGGTGGTTTTAATAAAAAAAAAACTATTCAGGTTTGTGGATGTTTTATTAATAAAAATCTGTTTAAAAGAAGCAAAATAGCATGGAACATCTCTCCAGTGGTGACCAACAACAACAGTGTGACATTAACCGGTAAGCGGTTAATCGATTGTGTGTTAAACGCCGTTACTAATTTGCATATGAAACGATAGAAGCAGCTGTCTCCTCCTATGAAGTTAAATAGTTAATTGATAACTTCGTGATAATTAAAGACTGCGACATCCTGACCACACATGGAGTGGAATCATTACTTGTACTTACTTTACAGTGGTCGGCCACATGTTTGTATTAGAGAGGCACTTTAAAATTTAGCTGCATGATCGTTGACTTTGATGAGTGTAACATCCGAGGTAGGTTATGATGATGATGATGATGACGATGGCGGCGACGACGACGATGATGATAGCGACAACGATGATGATAATGATGGTGGCGATATCACCAATATGGGGTAAAAAGACTACCAGAAATGAATATTCTCTACATAAGTTAGCTAAAGGCTAAAAGACATACACACACAGACCACACACACACACACACACACACACACGCACGCACAAACATACACATACACATACTCTCAATAGAGACTTATGAGATTTCTCCAATACCATATTTGATCGTTTCCAAGTTCAAAGCAGCGCCAAATTGTTTCCATGTCAAATGCCATCCATAAGCACCTTGAAGAAGTTTGCATTTTCAGCTCTAATCTTGAAGTGTTGATCTATCGTGTCATCAATCCGATGATGACTTTAAGCGAAGACCGCTTATAATCCTCACTTCGCACAAAAGAAACTTTCGTTGTTTGCAAAAACAACAAAGGAAAGATCTTGTTGTTTAAGTGTTGTAGTGGGGGGGGGGGGGGGGCTGGTTGATTGAAGAAATCTCGTGGTTGTTAGCAGAAGGGTGTCGACAATGAAGTGTTTCTAACTTTTATTTACTCAACAATTTCCTGATGTTACAAGTTACATTCTGAAATTACAAGTTACATTCGTGTTACATAAGAAGGAAAGCAAAGTTTATCGAAGGCAATTAGATGGAGCTTTTATATAAAAGTATTTGTCTATGTGTTAACAAAGTTTTGTGATTGAAAAATTGTAACATTTTGCATAAATTATTAAAATTATGTATTATGTTTTTAGTTTGTTTTATTATTATTATCAGCGTATTCGTTGTCCTCATTGGCTGCAATAAACAAAAGATATGTTTTTGCGGCAATCTAATTTTGAAACCTGCTAAAGGAGAAAAGAAAGAAATAAGCGCCAATTGTCTCAAAAGATTTTATTTTTAAAACCCGGCAGCTGTCGGGATTGGATGGAAACAAAGAAGGGAGTGAATTTGTGCACGTGATCAGTCGGTGCACAAGTGAACAGTCACGTGTTCAATTTATGAACAAACGAACAAACAAACACACACACACGAACAAACACACACACACAAACCAGCAGATGTTCATCGTGCGTGTTTCGCGCTAGAATTCTCGCTTGATCGAGTTTCAAAGCAAACAAACTCGTGCCACTCTCTGTGGCTGTCGAGTGAGATTTTGAAATTTTAAAATAATTCTCGAAAGTTTTTAATTCTTTGTTTATGAAATGGAAAGTGAAACGTGAGAATCATTTTCACGCATCAGTTACACCGACCTGTGTTCTCTTTCTCTCTCACGTGCATATTTATGTATGTTTGTCTGTCAGTTTATCTGCTTCTCTCTCTCTCTCTCTCTCTCTCTCTCTCTCTCTCTCTCTCTCTCTCTCTCTCTCCCCCTATCACGCGCCTCTTTCATTTGTTTATGAATGATTTTTTCGGTATTTTCTAATTGAACTTTAAATTTTTTTTAATTTTGTTTTTACACTTACAACCATCAACTCAATTGATCCAAAACACCACTTACTGTCGACTCATCTTTCAATAAAACTTGCAAGTCTCTGCAAATGTTTCGAGCTGGCAATTCTATTTCACTTTGGCTCTCGTCGGTCTCGTCATTTTCCTGGTGTTTGTTACTTAATAAATAGATTGTTCAGATTTATATATAAATTTAAGTGTCGCGACTCTGAGGAAAATTCTCAAAAGTTGTTTAACAGCGTAACCATAATTTAATTTGTATGTCAGTTTATCTCTCTCTCCCTCTCTCTCTCTCTCTCTCTCTCTCTCTCTCTCTCTCTCTCTCTCTCTCTCTCTCTCTCTCTCTCTCTCTCTCTCTCTCTCTCTCTCTCTCTCTCACTTTTTTTTATCCTCCTTTCTTATATTTTACTTCACACCAACGCGAAAATTTCACACCGGAAAAAAGTTGCGAAAACTTCAGAATTCTCCCTGAAAAGTTCACCAATAAATTTCAATTTGTGTCGTTCCATGCTTCCTCGCTTCATTCACGAGCCACGTGGATTGCATGCTGCTATGCAAGCGCCGCTTTGTCAAGGTAGCGGTTGAGGGGATGATGATGATGAATGTTGGTGACATCATCAGCGGTAATGGCCACGATAATTGCCCAACGACGACGATGATGATGATGATGACGGTGACGGTGACGACAACGACTAAAGACAACGATGATGGTGGTGGTGATGATGGATGATGTTGGTTGTGGTGGTGATGATGATGACGATGATGATGATGATGATGATGATGATGATGATGATGATGATGATGATGATGATGATGATGATGATGATGATGATGATGATGATGATGATGATGATGATGATGATGATGATGATGATGATGATGATGATGATGATGATGATGATGATGATGATGATGATGATGATGATGACAACAATGAAGAAACCCAATGGAATAGTCTAGCCATAGTAACGATACAGTCATGCAAAAAGGAAGAGCGAAGAATCACAAAGCAAGATTCCGGAAGAAGGAAAAGATAGCGAATGCAGGTTAGAAGCATTGTGTTTTGTATGAGTCATCATCGCTTCCACGTTTTTTTGTTTCAATCCAGGACTTTCTGCATTTCCACCTGCCTGCACCTCTCAGCTGTTCTTCTATCAGCTGCCAGCAGCATCAGCAATCACTTTGAATAATTGGTGCTACTTAATTCCGATTAGCTTCGTTGAAATAATTATTTCTCTAGCGACTAATTGTGACCATGCGAACTTAATGAAGAAATGTCTGTTTTGTTGCAAAATTTTCTTTTAAAAAATTATTCTTCGACTTTGATATTTTAATTAAATCAGGTGCATGTGAAATTTGAAGATATGAACAAATAATAAGCCACATCAAACAATATAATTATAAATATGTAAGATATTTATACTAAAAAATATTTGAAACATTTTCATGGTTAAATTTAAGCCATTGTTTGTATCTATGCGTACACAGTGTGTACTAAAAAAACTTATATAAACGCACATCTATACACGAACACACACACACACACACACACACACACACACACACACACACACACACACATACACACACATACACACACACATACACACACACAAACACACTAGCGAAGGCACTCAAACGTGAGAAAAAGCGATTTGAACGGTCGAATTCTTATCTTCATGATTTTAATTCCTGCAGGGATGTTCGCCAGCCAGCCGCCGATCAATTTAATTAACAGGAAGTTGCCATTCCATTTGAAGAGATTATTCCAAAGGAAAATAAAATTACAATAAAAAAATCAGATTATTATTTCATAATAATAAGGATAATAAAAGTAATAATAAAAATAGAACGAATTTAAAAAATTTTTTTAGATGTTTTTTTGTCTGTTATACATTTTAAAATCAACGAATCTTCAGTGCAAATGATTGTTATAAACTTTTCTTTCTGTTGTCTTCAATGCTGTCCTGTGTAGCAGATGATGATTACTTTGTTTTAATGTGTATCACATTTAATTAAAGTCAATTCTTCGATATGAATGATTTGTCCGGAAGTTAGAGAGGGAAACAATTTTTGTAGCCTTCCCTAATGGAGCTCTATGTGTATATATATTCTAATGGGGTCTCGAACCATGGGGTTGAAGAAATGTTACTTTGAGGTGGAAGACATCACGTGATTAAGGCGACGAAGAAATAATATTTTTTGTGACGAACAGACAGAAAGGTTGAAGAAATAAAAATTTAGGGAAAAGAAGAATTATTATTCATGGTGCGAGGAGTGAAAAAGAAAGGTTGTCACTTGACCCACCAAACATAAAAGCAGCAGATGTGGCAGCTCTGCAGGATGTCTCAATGTAACTTTATAATTATCTTTTTTCCTTAGTAATCAAACTTTTATTATATATAAAATGTATATAATATAGATATATATTATATATATAATATATATATAATATATATATATATATATATATCGTTGTTTCATTTATACTCACTCCCAGACACATGTGGTGTTACGAAATACAATTTACAATTGCTATTGTACTTCACTTCACGTCGATTGAGATCAAAAAGATTAATAAAAGTTACAAAGAGTAACGAAATTACAAAAGATAAACAAATTGATGCATGGCGGATGCTTTTAAATTGGATTGCTGAATCCATTGTTGTTGAGTCATCTTTCATCGCAATCTTCAGAGTTTTTTAATTACCGCTCGCCAGACGCATATATTTTCTTGCATCGCCACGCACTAAAGAATTATATATATATATATATATATATATATATATATATATATATATATATATATATATATATATATATATATATATATATATATATATATATATATATATATATATATATATTGGAGGAAACTTGGAGAGGGGGGAACTTGTTCTGAGGCCCACCAAAATTTCAATGGGTCCCCTTCTTCCCCAATTGACGTCCATGCTACGCGGGATTCGTGTGTGTCAACCTTAACCGTTAAAGTAGATGACCTATGACCACACCCCGATATTTCCCTGGTGGTAGGTAGTATTAAGTACCTACTATCTTATGGCGGTCTTTTAATTTGATTGACAGCTATTTGAATGGTCGTAACGTAGGTACTTCCCTTATCCTTTAGTTTAAATTCCGAGTGTTTTTGCTACAGGTGCTATGTGACATTGATACAGGTAGATCATTAAATCAATCGTTACCACCAGCAGGCATTCAAAGCTGAAAAGACTTCGTTGTTTCATTGTTGCATGATTTTTGAATTGTAATTTTGTTATTGTTGTTGTTGCTGGTCAGAAGATAATAAATAGCTAATATAAGGATTTGATGAAATGCTTACGTCATAAGCGATAGTGAAAACTGACTTTTGACATTTTACAAGATCATTGATCGACAGTTGTCACTCGTGTCACAATTGTGGCTTGGTTGCATAATTGCATGACTGATTAGTTACTTGACTCTTGACTGCATAGATGATAATTTTGTTAATTTTGTTTCACATTGGCTGATCAAAACTGCGAACTGCAATAATCCTATTATTACCAATCAATGCAAATTATTTCAAATATCATATTTAATGTAATTACAAAAGTTTTAAGCTGTATTGCCCCTGACGGCTTAATAATATTGGAAAAAAGAACAAGTAAAGGAGATCTCATCAAGACATTCAATTTGATGACAAACAAAGATGATATATCAGCTTCAAGATATTTCCAGATGGTTAATTGAATAGGACTACGAGGCCATGGATACAAGATCTTCAAACAGTCAGAAGGGAACTTCAAGCAGAGATTGTTCAGCAACAAAGTAGTCAATGTCTGGAACCGGCTGATTGAGGAAGCAGTTTTCGTGGAATCGATTAACTGCTTTGAATTAATGCCTGGACAAATTTGTTTTTAAATTTAACTTTTATATTGTAGAGGTTCTCACACAAGCTTTAAGTTTTTCATTATATTATACAGTAACGTGAATAGGGTGCAAGTGGCCCCCCCAAGATAGTGGAGCTTTTTTCTGAATTTAATAGAATACATTGTCATTGACGACAATTTAATTCACCAAATTTTAGTTCGGTTGGATGACGGAAGGATTTTTTTTAAACAACTAAGGCAATCAAGCAAGCAAACACTGTGAAGTTAATGTAATGAATTCAAAAAAAGAATCGATAAGAGAAAAAACGTTGAGAAAGAGAAGAGAAAGAGAAAGAGAAAGAGAAAGAGAAAGAGAAAGAGAAAGAGAAAGAGAAAGAGAAAGAGAAAGAGAAAGAGAAAGAGAAAGAGAAAGAGAAAGAGAAAGAGAAAGAGAAAGAGAAAGAGAAAGAGAAAGAGAAAGAGAAAGAGAAAGAGAAAGAGAAAGAGAAAGAGAAAGAGAAAGAGAAAGAGAAAGAGAAAGAGAGAGAGAGAGAGAGAGAGAAAAGAGAAAGAGAGAGAGAGAGAGAGAGAAACTCAGTCAACTTGAAATTGAAAATCAGAACCTCAGAGAAGCATTCCAGCGCAAATTATCGTCAAAGTTTCATTACTTCCTCTGCTCGGTGACCAGTGCCAAATAGACGATGCACCGTTCCAAATGTACGACCGGTGCGACTTATATCATTTCTAATCACAGTCGCTTCCACGCACATCCGCTGAACTTGATTGAAAGCGACCTCTGTGTACGGGAAACATAAAACCTTGACCTTAGACAATTCTCATCGCTTTAGCAGGTTATTTGATCTGCTTTGTTAAACATGATGAAATTTTTATTTAATAATCTCATCTCCCTAATTTAATTAAATAATTATTTGTAGTATAGTTATTTCAAAGTTCAAAGTTATTACAAAAAGCACGCTTCAAAAACATTTTACATGCTTCCAGGCATAGATTGATTAATGTTTGGCACGTCCTAAAATAAATGGATGTATCTTGTCATTTACACCCTCTAACGCATATAGGATACAGGTGCGGTGTGACAAGTAAAGTTAATTGAATTGACCTTTCAGTCAGTGTCCTTTAAACGATTTTTTCTAAATTATTTGATACAGTTCTATCTTAAATTAAAATAAATCGAACTAAAGAAAGAAAGTTATCAAACTTTCACGGTCATCGCCATCACTGGCAGAGCCAAAAATTCCTGGTTTGGGATGCACTTCCAAATATTTTCACACACTTCCTCAAAAAGCTGATGACCGGGAAGGCGGACGTAGTCATAAGCAGTGGTGTAGTCGTAAAAAAAAGCTGCGCCCATGCGCTAAAATCGGGCCGTTTTGGTAAAAAAATCGAGTAAAATCTTATAAACTGGTAAACCAAATTTTATCTCAAAAATGTTGGTATAACTTTTACAAAATGACCCTTTGATTAAATATCGCACTGACCCTACCCTATTTTGGGATCACAATAGTGAATAGGAAATAATCCAAATCTCTATTAAATGCTCTTTTTAATTCCTTATCCTGTGCACGCTGGATTATAGAGATATTGAGAAATAAATGAGTGACTAAACGTAAACTGTTTACAACAGTTTCTATGAGGATTTTCTTCCGTTTGCCTCGTATTTGCCATTTGAGTCAACAGGTTGGGTTTGAGTGCAAGTAGTAGAGGGATGCTCCAGCAGCCAGGATTCAACGTAAGGCATCGGATTCCAGAGGCTGAGCGATGGTTCATTTGAATGAATTGTCATTAGACTAGAAACAGTGCGAATTAGAAGGGAAGATCAAGTGTCAGTGATGATGGTGTTCATGAGTCTGAAACTGCGTTTGCACTCAGCAGTGCTGGAGGGTAACATGTTGAACAAGTTTGAAGATCATTCGGAATCTGTGTGGAATCCTAAAAATAGTCGCGCATCCAATTTATGCATTGCGTCTCTTCCACACCAAAGCGTTTCGAGAGCATGCGAATCTCCTGTTCAACATATCGACTTGAAACATTTTGTGGCTAGTTGTCAGTATTGCGGATTGCAATAGCTGCAATAATAACTTACTCTGCTCCAACGTTAGTGGAACTGCAAAGTCACTGGCGCATGTTGTCTACAAAGGATTGAATAAATTGCATTGGGTTGATGAATCTCAATCGATCGTTGAATGCCAACGTTTCTAAACATTTTCTGTTCTGATGCTTGCATTGCTAGCGTTTGCATTTTACCAGATTCCTCTTTGAAAGATTTCAACAAGCGAATCGTTCTTTTGATAATATAATGTGCTTGAGGAATGGTAACACTAAATGACTGCAACTCCAGCGACTGCTTTGACAGTTCCTTTGAGTCATAGAGCAAGCCCAGAAAGTTGATGGTCTCCAGTCGTATTTTGTATTTTCTGCGAGTACAATTGTTTGCATCAACAGCAGAAGCTTCAGTTGCGATGCAGAGCCTCATATAAATTCCAAACGGCTATGACTGCTTGTAGAATACTGGCCACCCACCGCGTAACCAAAATTTGGCCAATTTTTAACACACGAGAGTCGAGTTCGGCTGCCACTTCTTTTAATTTTCTGGTCATAAACAAAAACAAACAGGCGGTGAACCGGTTTGCCTACTTAACAGGTAGCCTGGGTTTATCGTGTGTTAATACACAAGACGCCCCTCCATAAATATAAAAGAGTGCGAACTTCTACCCATACAAAAAATAAAGTAGAAAAAGCTGTGCCTATACGGAAAAATTTATAAAAAGCTGTGCCTATACGGAAGAGTGGACAGAAAAAGCTGTGCCTATACGGAACAATGGACAAAAAAGCTGTGCCTATACGGCGTATGGGACCGTATAGGCTCCACTACACCACTGGTCATAAGTATTTTTACAATTTTTTAATAATTTTACTTTCAACCACCGAAGTTTTCCAAATACCGGGTATTCAACCGAAAAAATGATACTCTGGTGGGTGGAGATGCATCTCCTCCATCTCCCTGGTCACCATTAAAGACCCGTGATGGATCCAGGCCAGGGGAATGCAAGGTATGCATTTCCACAAGATACCATATTAATAAAAAAAAAATTGTGTGATAATAATACTTTCATTTTAAAACTTCATATCTACTCTCTTTCCTTCTCTGGCGGAAGCGTAGCAAGATTTTTTGGCGATCGGGGACAAGGTCTAACAAATTCACCCCTACAAAAATGTCCATCTGTAAACTTTTTTTCTAAAAATAGCTGATGAGGGGGTGAGTAGTCGTAGATATTTTTCCAGATATTTTTGCATTTCTTCAAAACAGATTTTACCCCCCCCCCCGTAGCTACTCCTGGGCTTTCCGGTCCGAAAGTTGCGATATGTCTTTCCGACAGCGCTTTAACTGACGGTTTGTTGATTTCAAAGTGTTTTCAATTCAATTTTTATTGCTCTACTCTTTTTCAATTTGTAAAAATTTCTTCATCAACGTTTGATTATATCATATCATCCCTACCTCGATCCCTGTTATTGTTGAAAAACTTCCAGTGGAAGAAGTGCATTAATCTTAATATATATAACTAACCGATAAATTCATTGATATAATATTGAACTACTATTAATCAAGCTAGCAATCGAACATAATTTATCCTACACAAGATCATTTCTGTTCAAAAGGCACATCTGAAGAGACGTATTCCTTCTTATGGATGACGATATTGAAGATGGAATATTTGAATACACCCTCGATTCAGCTTTTTTTATGGGCGTAGGCTGGTTGAAAATGTGATGTTGAACGATGCTAATAAATATCAGATGATTTGACAAAAGTCAGCAAATTTTCATGAAATGTCATTTCGTGTTCAATTAAAAATGATAACACAATTCAAACTCGATAATTTTTTATGATAGTTTAGCGGGTTTTTTAAATTCTTTGCTGAAACTCCCAAGCCTGAATAAATTAGGAGGGAAAATGTTTGTAAATTTTTGATAATTTATAAAGCGCCTTTTCCGGGTTGTTCAAAGGCGCTGTTCTTTTACATGCCCCACGGATAGAAACGATTTTACCAGCTAAGTTTTTCGTTGACATGGACTAATAGGCAGGGAATGGGAGTCGAACCGTAAAGCTCTCACATTCAAGGCCAACACTCTACCAAGTCAGCTAGCCTAGCCTAGGAAAAAAGTAAAAAGGATAAACCGCGACAGGAAGTACTTAAGCATATCATATTGTCCATATTGACTGGTTTTGAGTATTAAACACTTGGTTTACAGGACTATGAACTGGTAAAAAATTATTTGCTGAGAACCCAGCAAATCATAAAAAATCAAACTTCGATATGTACCAGCCGTCAAGCGATTTGCTGAAAAAAAAACTCAAAACCAAAAACTAACTTTTTTCTTCGGTAGAAGAAGAAGAGCGTTTGAATTTCATCAGAGAGACTGAGAGACACGGGTTCGAAAGCTGCTCAGCAGCCCATTTCAACCGGTTTGATAAAGCAATTGTGACTAGCGTTAGTCAATGATGTACGAGAGGAAATGTGGATCATAAAAAACGATCGGGGCTTTTAATTAAATTTAGACAAAATGAGATTTAATTAAGAAAATGATAAAAATCTAATATCTAGCTAGATTAGGCTGATTTTTCTGAAATTAAGCAGCCAAGTGCAAGATTTGAGGTGAGTAGTTTTATATTAGGCTTTTTATATAAAAGGTGTTTAATATAAATCGTGTTAAATGGAGTTACACGACGAAATGCATATAAGCAAAACCAAACGTTGCAGCGTAGATTCGCCAAAAATTGAATGGAGTGGTTTGATTTATATTTTCCAGAAAGGTCAGCCTTAAAATAACTGAAAAATACAAAATAAAATATTAAGATAAAACCATAGAAGAAAATTCAGATTTTGTCTTATTGACAAATATTTGTTATAAAAATTTAAATGATGGCTTAGAAGATTCATTATAATTATTACCATTATTGGAAACAAATCAGATGGATCAAAATTTTCGAAGAAAAAAAGACCAACTATTTTAATAAAATACACTGTCATGAGGAGCGATCCTATATTTCAAATTTCAGCTCAATTGGATGTCGGGACGTTAATTAATTTTAACTTTCAAGGTTTGCAAACATTCAAGCAAGCAAGCAAGACCGGCGGTGAAGTTAATATCAGAGATTGAAAAAATAACTGTTTTTGCAAATATTTTAGCTAGGTACGCGGTTAAATAATTATACAATGCTTAGTTAATTTTCTAAAAAAGATCCAAAGCCTTATACACTTTCTTTCCCAAAAAAACTGATATGACCGGAAGATGAGTTGTCACAGCTACTTTTGCTTTGTGAGTGGAATTTTTTTAGGTTGCATTGATCAATTAGAAAAATACATTGTGTAAAAAATTATCGTTTTTGCAAATATTTTAATGTCTACTAGTGTAAAAAGTTTTAATTTATTTTACACTTTTCAGTAAACCTATTTGATATACGTGAAAACACAATTGTATCTCATTTTGTATTTCAGGATATTTTGAAATTAATACACTTTGAAGAAAAAAAAATGATTAGCAGTTGTAGTCCATTAGTTACCTGATATAAAATGTTGGAAAATGTGAACCTAATAATAAAATTCATAAACTTAACGAAATTATGGAAAAATAAAACAAACCTGAAAAACATGTATTCACAAATATTTCAAATGTTTTAGTTTGAATTAAAAAAAAAAACAGAAATATCAAAACTTATTTTGGTTTAAAAACAAAGTAAATAAAAAACAATTAAATTGTACATTAAAATATTTTCTTAGTTTCATTTTTATCAAATTGAATTTCATAAGCGTAGGGGGGGGGCAAAACCGGTCTCTGCCCGAAAAATTACAAATAATTTGCAATCATGACATGACAATTTCTTTGTTGCATGTATAAATAATTTTACCTTTTAGAAGCCAAAATTACACATTTGTCATAACAAGCTTAGAAAATTTTCATTAATATTGTAAAAAGGCTAAGGCAATATAAAATTTTTATTTTTATTCTCTCTTGCCCCATGGTACTACGCAAGTATGTTTTCATCCCCCAGAGTTCACTGAAAGATCGTTCTGCAGTTCTGCAGAACATGAAGTTGCGGGAATTACAGCAAGTATGTTTGCTACCTTCCAGAACACTAGAAGAACACTATTCAGGTCATAACGCCACATAGTTTGGAGAAGATCTGCAGCAGACTCAAATTTCTTGAAATCTTTCTCAAGCGTTACATCAGAGCTGGATTCCTCTATGAATTTTAAAATAATTTTTTTTCATTTTTAAGAAGATCCACGTTAATGCTGTAGTGTTCAGAAACAATTTTATAGCGCTTTTGTTCTGGATATGTTCTGCAAACAACATCTCCTAGTGCGCAGATCATTTTTTTCAAAACGTGATTTCAGTTCGGTAGTCACCATATCCAGACTTGAGTAATAAGCTGAAACACGGTAATAATCTTGCTCAGAGTAAAACTGTTGATCACCACCACTTCTTTCACCCACCAGTGCCTGTAGTCGCTGAGATGGCTTTTTTGTCCGTGGCTTTTGTGCCTCCTTAAAAGTTATGTGGCTGTTTGAAATAGGGGAGACCGGGGCATGTTGAACCACGGGGCATGTTGAACCAGATGGGTAAATTTGCTTATTTATAGAAATTTTTTTGTCAGAGTTTCATAGTTTGGACTAATAATATAAATAAAAGTAGCTGTGTTGATTTGTGATGTTTATGTATGTTAATTTTAAAATAATCGCGATATAAGTGATTTTGCCGGTTTCGAGTAATTTTGAGTCGTTGACGTTATTGTTCTTTAAAACACAATTGCAAAGAAGTTAAGTAATTTTACGATACATATTTTTGTTGTGTTTTTATCCAGTAACACAGTACGTGTTTTCTTTCTTGCATCAGTAAAATGTTAATCAGCCTACAGTTAAAATACTAAGACTACTACGATTGGGGCATGTTGAACCATTTTGTTAGGGGCACGTTGAACCAACAATATTTTATCATGGTGATGATTTGACTTGTTCTAATTGTTAGATATTTTATTAGATAATTTTAATAAAAATTTTTGTCAATTATTAGATATTTTTATCAGTTATTAGATTTTTTTATTAGCTGTTTTGTCTGGGTTTTTCTCAGGGTCATTGCTTGTTTTTACAATAACCCAATAACCATTCAAAAACACACAAGTTGTTACAATAATTACGTAAGCAGCATTAAGCAGCTTTAATGATTTAATCCATAACGTTTCGTAACACAAGAACTTATTATTAGTAATATTAAAACCGCTTTTTAATTATAATAATTACGCAACTCTTGTAATAAATTAGATGAACTTAAAAACCTCAAATACAACAAAACCAAAAAATTGCGAAAACCGAATTTTATTGGAGATATAAAGTAAAATAGAAGATAACATTTGTACATTTGAAAATTTTTCATTAGAACAATAACTGCTTAGCAACAGCAGTTATAAAATACTGGTTCAACGTGCCCCGTTAACGGGGTAAGTTGAACCACATGACGGGCTTGCTAATATTTTCTTCTAAGGTCAAGAAAAAATCTTAAAATTAAAAATAATTTTTGGTATACGTAATAAACATATTTGTTTATAATAATAACCTATTTCAAGATGTTTTACTGCAATAATAAATGTGTACTGAGTAAAGTTATAAAAATTGGTTCAACATGCCCCGGTCTCCCCTACATTCTTTAATTTCATTGCTGACAATCTGAGTGCGCTCCCATAACTCATTAAAAGAATTGTCATTTCTGCAGTCAAGCAAAGTTTTTATTGTAAGTTCACCGGTTTTCCTTGCTGTGATGGCATGCATAGTTTTCGACTGAAAGCAGGTGCAAAAGCTGCTAGTCATTGATAAGATAATTTTAAGCAAACTCAGCCAAAAAACAAAGTTAAAGTCACAAACTGCATTATATATATATATATATATATATATATATATTTTTCAAATAATTAGGAACAAGATGTTCTTTCAAACACGCTTTATTAAAGACTATGGCCCATTTCTTATTACAAACTTTTTCTATCAAACGTGAAACTTTTCGAAAATCGGAAATACCAAGACACTTTTGAACCAACTGGTATATATTTTTATTAATGTTATGGTCATGAGCTGACCTGCAGGTTTCGGCTTTATTAGCCATCATCAGAACTCATAAAACTAATTTACAGCTACAACGAAAATATATAAAGTGGTGTGGCGAGACATATCAGATATGTTTACACATCAATCGAGGTCAAAGTACAAAGAAGAGTAAAAGCAAATTATGAAAACCGCTAAGAAACAACCAAATTTTTTGCCTCGGAGTAAATAAATAAACAAAAAATAAACAAAAAATAAGAAAAAATAAAAAATTATATATATATATATATATATATATATATATATATATATATATATATATATATATATATATATATATATATATATATATATATATATATATATATATATATATATATATATTGTTGTAAAATCGTCAAATCGTATTACAGGTCCAGAAGAATGGTTTTGTAGTTTATTGGACGATAATAAATAAAACTTGGTTAATGCTACTTATACCTTCTAATATAATCAATGTTAATAAAAATACTTGTCGGGATATCAATAGATGGGAAAAGTGAAATCAGTACCATAGATATAACAATTATATATATAGCTCCGACGGCAAATGCGTTATTTTTTCAAGGTTGAGAGGCATCCGCTTGCCCGAAAAATTGGCATGTTACGGTGTGTGATTTCAATTCCTAAGCTCTGCTGAGTCACTTTCATTTGATTCCATCTAGAAATTCAACGAGAATAAGAGTTTAATAATGTATTCGCTTTTCAAATACACAAATACGTTATTTTATCAACGTTGAAAAACCTCCGCTTGCTCGAAAAATTGATAGAAAAAAAAATTGGGGGAGGGGGCATTTGGCCCCCCGTCTCCTACGCCTTTATTGAATTTGAAGCACGCACTGTTATTAACAACACTAAATTAAATTTGCTTCAAGTTCAAACATTTTGTCGTCGTTCATCAAAAAATAATTGATCAGTTGTTTTTTTTATCCCGCCTCTTAAAATATCTTAACATTTTCAAAATTCCCATCAAAGTTACCAGTTTTGTCTCAAGTGTTACAATTTATAATCGGCCAATTGCCTGTTTGTAATTATATACGATTTCGATAGAACCGTGTTTTTCTTTTTTAGGATTCTCTAAATTTAGTGACACAGTAACCTTTGATGTTCGTACATCGGCACTTTTGGTCTGGATTGTTTTTTACTCATAAAAAATAATAATTAAAACTTTCCTATCTTTTTCTACTCTTTGAGATCTACCCATAGGATCTACCTCCATGCCAAATTTTGTTAAAATTGGTCTAGCGGTTTGGATTTAGATTTCTAATATCAAGAAGTTAACTTCTGTTGGTGTAGTCGGGATTTTAGTGGAAATAATCTACAAAGCAGCGGTTATCTCATTGAAAATAGTCAAACACATGCAAAACCCAAAGTCAATTGCTTCCACACAAAAATAATGCTATAAAAGATAGTAAAATGTCTGATTTAAAAAATTTTGACGCAGACCGGGCTGTCCCGGGTATCCATTGCATGACGCTTATGCAGTTGCTTATCAAAATTACCTTGAGTATTATAATGATAATAATCCACACGTCTCAGCAGGCCCGTAGCTAACGGGGTGCTGGGGGGCTGCAGTTCCCTCTAAAAATTCAAGCCCCCCACTAGAATTTTAAATTTCCTATGCAAAAGGATCAGAAAATGAAGTTAATAGCAAAAAATATGCCCAAAAATGCCAAGTACACGTCTCCAGATATCCAAAACCAGGTCATTAGTGTACTGGCTGAGATTGTACAAGAGAAAATAGTTGATGAATTTAAAAAAAAGTGACTTTCAAAATATCTGTTTAGAATGTGACGATACATGACTCTGGTTTTGAGGTATGTTGTGCATGGAAAACCTGTCGAACATCTATTTTCGATCGTTGAGATGAAACAAATCGATGCCAAAGCGATCACCAAAGCCATCCTTGATGAACTTTCTCAGCATGATATTTAAACAACTTCTACACTTTGCTAATGTTATGACGGGGCCAGTGTTATGTCTGGTTGTAAGGGTGGTGTACAGAAATACTTGCAGGATGAGACCAAAAGAGAAATTCCATATGTGCACTGTTATAACCACCAACTTCATTTGAGGATCGTGCACTCAATTCAGCATATCACAAGAATAAAAAAATTGATTTGTGCGAAAAACTGAATGCATTTTTCCGTAGACAGTTGCCATAAAATATCTATGAAGGGCATAAACTGAAAAGATTGTCAGAACAGCGTTAGACAGGCCATTTAGAATCAGCAAAAATTATTCATGAAAATAAGGCAGACATAGCAGTTGAATCATCAGGATTGTTGATAAATTTTCAAAAAATGGACTGTGCTGTTATTGTCGAAATCTTTGTACAGATTTTGAAATTTTTGGATCCAGCGAACAAAATGATGCAAAGTAAGGAATGCAATATGTCTGTAGCTTGGAACTTGATTCAGTTTGCTATTACTGATTTGGCTGAGCTAAGAAACAAGGAAGCTTTCAAAAAGATAGCAGAGTCAGCTGGTCTACAAGAAAAAGTGAATGAAGTCGAGATAATAAATGAACCATTGCTACAACCCATACCAAAAAGAGTAAAAGTATAGAGTAGCACGCTACGTGATTCTGTAGTTATGTCTACTCTTGGAAGAGTGATGAGCTAGAGTGTTCACCAGAGTGGAATCAGCTTCGTGCTGTTTATTTTAGCATGTTGGACTGTATATTAGGAGAGTTGATGGAGAGGTTTGTTGATGGTTCTTCTAAAGATTTGACATGTGCAGTTCTGCCCTTCTACCAGCATCAGACAAGTTTTTAGATGTCAACGACTTTAAACCGTTGACACAACTGCTGAAACAAGACAGGCATGACGATGTTAAAAAATATATTGCAGATGAGGCTCTAATTGCAAGTAGGTTTCTAAAAAACAAATTTCAACCAGGCTGCAGTCTCCAGGAAGGGATGGATTTTATGCTGGACTATAAAGATGCATTTCCTACTTTACATTGGCCCTATTCAGCTGCAATGACTCTCGGCATCTTGACTGCCACTTGTGAGAATTTATTTTCTTGCCACAGAGAAGATCAATGTCCCAACTTATACTTCTGGCATTTGAAAAATCGCTCTGTAAAGCAATTGATATGAATACTTTCTTGCAGAAAGTTTCTATTCAATCACGGCGCATTTTGTTGTAATTGTAATTTATCAAAATTTTTGATAAAAATGTGTACACCTGTATCAAATACCAAGAATACAATAAAATAAAATCGGATTCAAATAATTGTCTTGACAATGATCAAACCACATTATAATGAAATGCACTTTTTAGTTTAGTTTCTTATTTCAAGCTACTACATATCCATTCATGTTTTACACATGAAAATTGTCATCAGTTTCATAACCAGTGCTTGGACTAAGTCTTACAATACTATAATAACTTCAATCTTACAGTTTTAGAACAGAGAAAGAAGCTAATTCAGATTAGCTGACAAACTTTGGCTTTTGATTTTTGAATGACTCTCAATAATTCAAACTATTTTCATAATTTAGTATTTTTTAGTGCCAGTCTGACAATGCAATTAATGCAATACTGTTAACCCCAATATTGCTATATGTAAATGTTTTGCTAATTTATTGAGCGCCTTTTCCGCTTTGTTCAAAGGCGCTGTTCTTTTACATGCCCCACGGAGAGAACGATTTTACCCGCTAAATTTTCCGTTGACATGGGCTACTAGGCAATGAGTGGGAGTCGAACCGTGAAGCTCTCACATTCAAGGCTAACCCTTTACCAACTCAGCTAACCTAGCACCTAGCTGAACTGATTAATTCGAAGAAACAATTTAAAGCTTACTGTAAAACCACACAATTTTTTTAACAATATAAGTATAATGATATAGCCCCCCTACTACTTTTCATAGCCCCCCCATTCACTAAATCCTGCCTACGGGCCTGCGTCTCAGTGTTCTGTGCTGATGATTTATTTTTTATTTTTTTAAATCTGATTCTTTAAGAAAATAATTTAAATAATTTTAGAATTTATACGTTTTTATTTTCAAGTTTTTGTGTTTAAAATTCGAAAGTCTAATTATTATTTGCTTTTAGGTACTGCAAACTGCAACTAGGCTTGCGTTAAATAAATATTTGGTTGTTATCGTTATGTAAACAAATGGAATGCGATGCTGGTGGAACTTCTCTTCAGGTCCGTGCAGCCGTACAAGAATTTAAGAATCGTTGTAAAATTTAAAGTTTATAAGTCACTCGGTTGAACGGTTATAAACACATTTAAGGAGATTTATTTACGTTTTTTTATTGTACCATAATATATGTCTATATGTGAATATATAATAATATAATTTTTTAGGTATTTCGTGTTCTCCGTAAATTTAACGCCGTAAATTAAAAATTAAAGTTTAAATATTTAACTAAGTTGAAACTAAAAAAAGTTAGCCTGTTGAAAAAGATAAAGATTGAGATTCCTGACTGATTCTCATCCACTTATCTGGGTTTTATTATTTTTCTTTTTTAAATTAAATTAAATTATGTTGACAATTGAAGTTTTTTATTTCTTTTATTTTATTGGATAGGAATTTTCTTTTTATTTTATTTTATGCAAAATTGTATTTTAATTACTCAATATTTTTATTAAATATCAATTTTGGTCAAGATGATTTTTTAGATCATTTCTTTTTTAATTACATGGTTATTTTCAGGAACATTTTTTACTTTAATTCAACCCCAGATGATTAATGAAGTTTAGTTAGTTTAGGACTTAGGTGCTTTTGAATAATACTTGGTTAAAATGGATAAGTTACTTACCATAAGTTTTACTCTGGTTTTATTTGTCTATAAAAAACATGAGTCATCTTTGAATATTTTTTGGTGGTAATATTTTTTGGAATTTCCAGGGATGTTAATTGATTAAGGATTAAAAAAAATGGTCTCAGCTTGTAATTCTAATGAAGTTTTTTTTAAAGAAAATTATTTTAAAGAATTTAAAAAAAAAAGTAAACCAACAGCTTGTCATTTTTATTTAATTATTTTATGGAACTCAAGGAGTAACTTTATGTTTGTCTAGCAAAGGGGGTCTTGTCAAAAGAGTTGTTTTTTTTTCAATTTAAAAAAAAAAATATTTTTATTAATAATATTATTGTTTAAGCTTTAAGAAGTAAGCAATATTGTAATAAAGTGGTTGAGAAGGACAAAATTGCCATAATCAATGACACTAGTGTCAAATAATAATCGACTGGTATTACTGTCATTGTCATTACTGGAAATTGATTGAAAGTCAAGTTAAGTTTCGGTTTATTCCTGTGATTCCTGTGATTATGAGGGCTTTGTCAATATATGTGTAAGTTCTGTCAGTATATGTGTAAGTTCTGTCAGTATATGTGTAAGTTCTGTCAGTATATGTGTAAGTTCTGTCAGTATATGTGTAAGTTCTGTCAGTATATGTGTAAGTTCTGTCAGTATATGTGTAAGTTCTGTCAGTATATGTGTAAGTTCTGTCAGTATATGTGTAAGTTCTGTCAGTATATGTGTAAGTTCTGTCAGTATATGTGTAAGTTCTGTCAGTATATGTGTAAGTTCTGTCAGTATATGTGTAAGTTCTGTCAGTATATGTGTAAGTTCTGTCAGTATATGTGTAAGTTCTGTCAGTATATGTGTAAGTTCTGTCAGTATATGTGTAAGTTCTGTCAGTATATGTGTAAGTTCTGTCAGTATATGTGTAAGTTCTGTCAGTATATGTGTAAGTTCTGTCAGTATATGTGTAAGTTCTGTCAGTATATGTGTAAGTTCTGTCAGTATATGTGTAAGTTCTGTCAGTATATGTGTAAGTTCTGTCAGTATATGTGTAAGTTCTGTCAGTATATGTGTAAGTTCTGTCAGTATATGTGTAAGTTCTGTCAGTATATGTGTAAGTTCTGTCAGTATATGTGTAAGTTCTGTCAGTATATGTGTAAGTTCTGTCAGTATATGTGTAAGTTCTGTCAGTATATGTTTAAGCTAAAATTATATCTATAATAATTAATGAAGCTACAGTGTGATTTTATGAATGCATCATTTATAAATAATTTTCTGTATGATACACAAAGCACGAAATATTTACAGTACAGCAAACAATTGTGTGCATCACAATTTTCAGATTCTTTGTTTGTTTTTCAACTGAAAGTAGAATTTTCATTTGCTCATTCAATGTGGTTACTAATCATTCAAATATTTGTTTAGTTTTTGGCATAGTTTGAACTAAAAAACAATGTAGGAAATTATTTTATATTTGAAGTTTCTAAAGTTTTTATGTACCTAAGGCCATTAATTTCTGAAAAATTCTCTTTAAATAGATCTTCCAATCAAATATAAATGCATTATTGTAAATAATTCTTTTTTGAGATTATTTAAATTTATGTTCATGTTTATGCATTCTTCATCATCATCATCATTGTTGTTATTCTCAATCAAAATAAATATATTGGAATTTATAGAAAGTCTGCCTAATTAAATGAATGAAAAGCTTTGATCAGCATTTATTCACCATATTTTATGTTCGTATTAGTCCAGGTGAGGTTTTTATCACCTGAAATTCATTTCACAATTGGATCAATAATTATTTCCTGATGACAATAGTAACAGATATGAAATTCAAATGTACATTTGATGAAAAGTGTGGTTTCAGGTATAAAAATATATGATAACCTGGTTGGAAAGGTGAATGTATCATCACGAAAAGGGAACTTTTGGGGTCAAATAACTTGTAGGATTGTAGGTGGTTAATTAAAAAGTTAGAAGATGTTCAAATTTAACAACATCTAGTAATAAATTAAAAATGTTTAACATCTATATATAAAATTTTTATATTTTCTTTTGTCTCATGAAATTACTAAAGTAATATTTAATATTTACTAAGTTTTAATGAATGTTTTGGAATTAATGTTTCACAAATGGAAAGTTAATTTGTTAATTCTATTTACTATATTTACAGGTGATCCCATCTGTTTAAATGATGGCTGATTCTCATCAATATTGGTCAGAGTGAGTGTTTGTTTGATTCCATTATCATTTATTCTCAATGATTTCCTAGCAGAAGTCACGAATAATTATTTCGAAATAATGTGTTGAAATAATAATTTTAATTATAGCCAATGATTTTAAAACATTTTTTTAAACAAATTTGTTGAATAAATATAAAATGTCAAATATATATCTGATAAGTTCAAATACATTAAGAAAGTCATTTAATTATAATTTACAAATGGGTGCATTGTGATCAAAGATTCTGTCTATATACTGTCTATAATGCTACATGTTTGAGAATGCGAACTGATACCAACTTGCTCAGGTGAGCTAATTGGATTTGTCTGAAAGTACATTAGTTCTGGATGCTCATTGAGTGAAGTCAAATTGGTTAATGCAGTGGGTGGGGCTGTGTTATTATTTGCTTACTATTATCTTTTGATTTATTGTGCTATGGTTTTGAAAATGTGTGAAAAGACTAATTGAATAATTTCTACTGATGGAGGCTACTGGAACAAGGAAATCATTTTAGTGTTAAGCAGAGGTTATTTGAAGTATATTTTTCTCAATCAACCCTGGAAAGAGTTGTGTGTGAAAGAGAGAGAGAGAGAGAAAGAGAGAGAGAGAGATAAGATAAGATTGTGTTTATGAAGTTGTCTTTTTAAATCCTTTATATTAACTTCACTGTGTTTGCTTGCTTGACCCTTTACCATTAAAAAAACCAACTGTTATTCAACCGGGTTGAAATTTGGTGGGTTTATGTGTCGCTGCAGAATTTACATTTTATTAAATTTTCAGATCTATTGGACAAATTTTAAGTGAATTATAGAATAAAATCAATTGAAATAAAAAAAAAATTTAATTACAAATTTTCTGTAGAAAAATGAACCATCAATTTCTAGTTTATTTTAAGAACCGATATTTGATTTTTAAATATAAAAATTTATAATAAAAGATTTGTTTTTTGTCCATATTGATTCAGAAGTTTTTTTATATTTGTAATCCTTACATACTTCACATATTTAGTATTTAGAAGACTGCGGTCAATGTTTCCATATTTTATAGACTTATTATCATCGAAAAATAATTTGCAAACATTATGTAGTCGCTAAATTGCAAAATTATAGAGAATTTTGTAAAACAAAGTTTTTTACGGTTCACTTGTTGTTTCATTAAGCATCATTTCAACAACACTAATTACTCTTACCATTCAGATTTGGATAATAAAAAGCTGTTTTTAGTTATTTTTCTCAAATTATTTTTGTATTTATATTGTTAAAGTTCATTAAAATTTCAATTTAATGTTTCTCATGTTGATATTAAATAGGCAGAATTCTATTTCTTCAAGAGTTTTTTTTCTAATTTAAATCATTTTTTTCATCAAAAGCAGGAGATTAACTTTATGACAATTTATATTTTTTGCATCTATTCTGGACTATAAAAAACTAATTCGATATAAAAACGTTTAATTTGCATCAAATCTGCACCAATAAAATTTTTATTTAATTTTGTCTATAAAACAAAAAAAACAATTAAAAAACATTTAAAAATACTTATTGACAAATTTCACATTTCATGTGACAATTTTTAAAAGCATCAAATAATTATAAATTATAAGACCTTCAATTGTGGTCAAATTTAATAATATCAAAGTCACTAATTATATTTTCAGTGCAATTTCTACATATCATCAGTACAATTTCTTAATATCATCAGTACAATTTCTACATATCATCAGTACAACTTCTACATATCATCAGTACAATTTCTACATATCATCAGTACAATTTCTACATATCATCAGTAAAATTTCTACATAGCATCAGTACAATTTCTACATATCATCAGTACAATTTCTACATATCATCAGTACAACTTCTACATATCATCAGTACAACTTCTACATGTCATCAGTACAATTTCTACATATCATCAGTACAATTTCTTAATATCATCAGTACAATTTCTACATATCTACGTTTAATTTGCATCAAATCTGCACCAATAAAATTTTTATTTAATTTTGTCTATAAAACAAAAAAAACAATTAAAAAACATTTAAAAATACTTATTGACAAATTTCACATTTCATGTGACAATTTTTAAAAGCATCAAATAATTATAAATTATAAGACCTTCAATTGTGGTCAAATTTAATAATATCAAAGTCACTAATTATATTTTCAGTGCAATTTCTACATATCATCAGTACAATTTCTTAATATCATCAGTACAATTTCTACATATCATCAGTACAACTTCTACATATCATCAGTACAATTTCTACATATCATCAGTACAATTTCTACATATCATCAGTAAAATTTCTACATAGCATCAGTACAATTTCTACATATCATCAGTACAATTTCTACATATCATCAGTACAACTTCTACATATCATCAGTACAACTTCTACATGTCATCAGTACAATTTCTACATATCATCAGTACAATTTCTTAATATCATCAGTACAATTTCTACATATCATCAGTACAACTTCTACATATCATCAGTACAACTTCTACATGTCATCAGTACAATTTCTACATATCATCAGTACAATTTCTTAATATCATCAGTACAATTTCTACATATCATCAGTACAACTTCTACATATCATCAGTACAATTTCTACATATCATCAGTACAATTTCTACATATCATCAGTACAACTTCTACATATCATCAGTACAACTTCTACATATCATCAGTACAATTTCTACATATCATCAGTACAACTTCTACATATCATCAGTACAACTTCTACATATCATCAGTACAATTTCTACATATCATCAGTACAACTTCTACATATCATCAGTACAATTTCTACATATCATCAGTACAATTTCTACATATCATCAGTGCATACTCATTTCATGCTGGCCTGTTGCACAGAATCTACAATTTTTGTTGAAAATTTGTTTAGAAGGCTTTTTCTAATGTTTTCTCACATGACTCAAATCAATCTCAGGATTGAACTAAGTTTACCATTGACTTTTTTCCTGTCTTCTGCTTTATGCAGCATTAAAATGCACAACTCTTGATGCTTGCTTGAATCTGTTTTATTCATGGGCATACGTGATGATACATTATTGGACACTTTCCACACGTCTGGTGTTGTTACTTTTTGATTGTACTTAAGTACAAAGTAAAAGTACTGGCGCTAAATGTAACGAAGTAAAACTAAAAAGTAGTTGCAAATAAAACTACTTAAGTAAAAGTAAAAAAATCCTAAATACTTTTTAGTTACAAAGTAATAAAGTATTTTTGTAAAATGAAAACCATGTACAATAAAACATTTCCATATAAAAATATTGTTTTAGGGTAAATAGAAATAAAACTTTCAAGATTGAAACATGTAGTTCATTTCATTTTATAATGTTTGACAATATTTAGAGTGGCGTAAATCCTAAAGGACTTCAAGGCCACTGAAGGGTTCTTTGCAGAGGCAGCCATGTATAGGCGCCTACCCCTTTAGCAATGCGAGTGAACTCCTTGCTTAAGGGAGTTACGCTGGTGACGCCGGTGAGGCTTGAACTGCCGACCTAATGATCGACAGGCGAACGCTCTACCGCTCTGCCACCAGCGCCTCTAAGCCAAAGGAATTGAATTCCGACTATGGGTATGAAAAGCCACCACATAAAAAATTACCAGATATTACATCCAATTTTATGGAAAATTTAAGTAATATCTAATCTAATATCTTATCTGACTCCACAAATGGTGTCAATATATAATTACAATTAAAAATTTAAAGGAAATTTGATATCACTTTATAATTTTATCATTACTAGCGGGGTTATCGTTTTTATTTTCTATCTTGCTCCCGTTTCCTTCCCCCCTTGCTTTTTTGCTAAAGTTTGCTGTAGTAGAGAGGAGTTCTTCTATTTGGAACTCATTTTAATTTATTATTTGAGGTTATCTGATTTCTTCACTTGTCTCTTTCAAAATTTATTAAATCACAGTTTCAAAAAAAGATGACTGAACTGTAAACATTTGTAGTCCTAAATGAATTATACCTGATTTTAGGGGTTTACATTTTTCTTTCTACATCTTTCATAAAAAAAAAATAAACTTATTTTCCAGTATTTCTATTTGTTGAAAGAAATTCTTTTTTTAAATCCTTGTTTTAACTTCATCATGTTTGCTTGCTCGCATGAACTATGCGTTTGGACTTTTTGACGTCTGACAAAACATACTTTCCGTCATCCAATCAAGTTAATATTTAGTGCATTGAATTAATGACAATTAAATTTTCATGGTGATTGAACAAAATTTGAATAAAATAAAAATAAAAATTGATTAAAATTTGAAATTTTTTTAGTTTTTAAAAAAATTTTAAGTTCATTTAAAGAAAATGAATTTTATTTGATAAATTTTTGAAAATTAAAAATTTTCTTTAGAGAAATAAAAGCGTTAGTTTTAAGTTCATTCAAATAAAATGATAATTAATTTTTCAAATAAAAATTTATAATAAAATTTTTTTTTCATATTGATTCGAAAGTTTCTTAAATTTTTCCATTCTCACATACGAAGTATTTAGAAGACTGTGGTCAACGTTTTTCTATTTTGTATACTTGTCATCATCAAAAAATGATTTGAAAAAAAAAACTAGAAGCTGCCGTATTATAAAATAAAAACGATTTGTGAAAAACGCATTTTTACTGTTTACTTGTTTTCTATTGAGAATGGCATTGTGCATTCAGATTTATAAAAAGTTATCATTCTCAATATAAAAGGAAAAGATGTTGTTCATTTTGTCATTTGAAATTTTGACAGAGGGTGCTTGGCTTGTTGATTACTGTGTGGAACTATGGAATCTACATTTGGTCTTGTTTCATCAATATCATAATCACTGCTGTGAAAATAATTATCTAAATCTTCATCTAACAGGATTAATTAATTACTGTTCACAAATTATAAAACATGGATTTTTAGAATAAAATGAAAACAATATTTGAATTCTGTTTTTGTCCTTGAATAATTGTTACAGCTGTTAGAAAATGTTGTATCATTTGTGGTGGAATACTACTGGCGCATTCCTGCAGGCTGTTTTGGTGTGGCTGTGGTGCATATAATATTGTTTGTAAGAGCTATTGTATACAAAAATATATTTTTATATTGAATTGAATGCAGGAGAGAAAAAGCAGATATTTATAAAAAAAATATTCTCCTTTGTTTTATAATTGAAAAATTAAAAATAGTTTTTTTATGGCCACAGTTCAATCAATAATTTTTTTTTGTTTTATAAAATAATTTCTTTTGTGATATAAAAGACCTGTGAGACTGATGTACATGATGGGTTGAGTTTTTAAAAAGGCATTTATTGACAATTATTTATAATTTCATTTTCGTTGTTGTTGGAATGGCCGATGAGTAAGGATAAACATGTGAGTACATTCTTATGCATTTCGAGTCCATTCCAGGTAGCAAGTAGTGCTGTTTGATCCTATCATGCTCTTCTGTGTTGGCTCACCATAAAAAATAAAGCAGTGTCCTGATGATACAAATTGTACTTTCATTATTCAGTTTTCTGGAATATTTAGAGATGGGATTAGAGCCTCCAAGGATTATATGTGAAAGTCAACACAGATGACTTTTGTGGAATATAAACCATTTTATAGGGAAAAAAATGTAATTACATTTACATTATAGTCTAAAAGGTCTGCTGATGCTGATGTTTAAAAATGTGTGAAACGGTGAATTGAGTGTGATAATTTCGTGCAAAGTGTGTAAAATTTGTTTTTAGAAGTAAAAACTTAATGTTTACATTTTATTAAATTTATTTCTCTCATGTGTTATTATATTATTCTAAAAGCTTTTTAAAGCTTGACATTATTTTCATGCTTGATGTTGTGTGTGTCTGTTTTATCGATTAACTGATAGTTAGCCGAGCACTTAACTTGCCAAACTCAGAATCACTAGGTTTTTGGTTCCTGTGCAACATATTTCTTAAGCGGTCTAAAAGTCACTTAGATTTTGAAAACAGTGTGTGGTAGATAGAATTGTCTTACCCCATTTGTATGAGCTGTACCTGCTGAAGGGTATTTCATAACTTGACATCCTTATATCATGACCTTTACCTTTGCTTTATATTGCAGCTGTCCACTTTCATAGTTTGAAATTATAGAGCAGACATCTTCTTTTCTTGCTTGAGACGACATATTATTTTTTTGGCATCGGTAGGATAGTTAGCCTGTTTCTCCTTATGGATTAAATTCTTGTCATTTGTTGGTTGTTGAAATGGTTGAGAGTCTATGCACACACATACATACATGCATTACATAAATGTTAGTTTTAATTATAAACTTTTTATTTGTATTTCGTTGTTTTATGAAAATGTTTACTTGACAGCTTTGATAGCAGCAGTAGTCGACTTGGAAGTGCAGCTTCCTTCTGTAATGATTCCGTTTCCTTCTCCAGTGAATTTCTCACGGAAAACAGCAGTGTCTTTTCCATGAGCGAAGATGTCAGTTTGAAACATTAAATGATTTTTTTAAATTAAATATTTTAGTTTTAGTTAAAATTTGATTTATTTAGCTTTTTATTTAAAAATGATTCATTTTATTTTAACTTAGAATTTGATTTAATTAGCCGTTTGCTGACTTTATTTAATAAATTTGATAATTATTGATTCATATTACTTTAAAGTAAATGATTTTCTTTTTTAATGAAGAATTAAACACCTAATATTTAATTTAATATTCCTGGAATCCAATCATGGTTTTCATTTCAATCAATATTCTTTTAGGACTTTGATCAAATAGCAACTCAGAAGGCAAAAGAAATGTTTGATGAAGTAGATAAGGCACTCTATGATGACTGCTACATGCTCGGGTCGTCGGAAGTAATCAGGGAATGTCAGGAGTGGAAGATGTTCTTTCCACACCTGAGGTTTCTCATTATAAAGTTATTAAAGCAAATAATAATAATAATAATAATAATAATAATAATAATAATAATAATAATGATAGTAATATGTTATTATTGTTGCAGAAGGAATCTTTTATATAACAAGTTCGCTTGATAATCGCTTAATATTCTTGCAGGATTGCAGGTAAGAAGATATTGGAATCGGATGAGCAAGGATTTAAAAGATATTCTCCTGCGAACGGTTCTATATCTTCTCGATCGAGGAATTACAAAAACAAGTCTGTCAATTTTTATTGGCTGTTCTATCTCTGTTTCAATATTATTGCATTTTTTGAACTAATAATTATAACACTGCAACCTGGAGTCGTAAAATAGTACCATGGGACCATGGTGTGTCCATGAAAGGGTACTAGATGGATATTTGCAGAAAAATCATCTGGGTGAAAGTTTGCCCTAACACCCGAATAGCTAACAAGTCTGATTTAGGACTCAATATGGAAAACTGTTCCAGTTGACACATCCTAGCTTGACGTAGAATAAACAGATGTTTTGAAAATATGTGGTGATGATGATGATAGACCAAACATTGTGTGAAAATCCGATCATTTAATGGCGTTTTTTTAAAATGCGTTTTTAATTCGTTTTATTGATCCGACTGTTTTTTATGTCAGTGTAAACAACTCAAAAAGTGGAGAGCCTCATTCTGCGAGAAGTCATCGACAGAGAAAGTCAGTTGTTGTTGCTGTTGTTGTGAATGTTGTTGATGTTTTGTTGTAGATGAATTTTTTAGATGTTATGTTATGTTGTTGTAAAGATTTTATTGTGTTGTTGTAAGGGTTTTGTTGTAAAGATTTTATTGTGTTGTTGTAAGTGTTTTGTTGTAAAGATTTTATTGCGTTGTTGTAAGTGTTTTGTTGTAAAGATTTTATTGTGTTGTTGTAAGTGTTTTGTTGTAAAGATTTTATTGTGTTGTTGTAAGTGTTTTGTTGTAAAGATTTTATTGTGTATTGTAAGTGTTTTGTTGTGTTGTGTTATAGGTGTATTTTTGTAGATGTTTTGTTTTGTAGTGTTAGATGTATTGCTGGTAGTTAAGATTAACGTTAACAATTCATTTATTTCTGTATGTAATTTTTTCAGTGGACTGTCAGTTAAAGGAGAGAAATTGGACAGCAATGCCCTTCCAGTTGAAATAAACATGGATGTTGTAACATGCGAAGAAGAAGTTATCGAATGCGATGGAGATTATGAAGAAATATTTGCCTTAGATTACAAGTTGGCAGAATTCATTGAATGAATAAATTAATTAGCTATTGAATAAATTAAATAACTAAATAAATTAAATAACTATTGAATAAATTAATTAACTATTGAATAAATTAAATAACCTTTAAATAAATTAATTAACTATTGAATAAATTAAATAACTATTTACTCTAATATCTTTAATGTGTGACTCACCAGTACTGAAGAGAAGAGACGGAAAAATACAAGTCGAGGTTATCCTCCGATTACTCCAGCGGACAACATGAAAGATTGCATCATGTCGTCACTAATAAATGTCGTCTTGAATAACATCTCTCCTGTTGTCACGAATCTCCTTCTCGAGAGCAACAACAAGCAGAGTAAGTTTCACACTGACATCATAGTTGTCATATATTAAACTATTATATAAGTCATCATTGTATTTATTTATTTATTTATTTATTTATTTATTTATTATAAATAAATGTTTTTTCTATCTTAGAAAACAAACAATTTGAAGTAGAATCGAGGAATGATTTTTTAAAAGTTCCTTGCAAACCTGTTTCGTCTTCTTCTTTACTTTCTCCGGTTTGGAATAAAAATAATGATGAAACTACATTCAGTCTGAACTTGCTGGCAAGCCACAATAGCAGGGTTGGTTTTTGTATGGAATATATATAGAAGATATATAGTTTATAATGTATTAAGTTAATTTTTTTTATTTTTAACTCCCATAGCTCTTAAGAAATACAAAAATATTTTAAATATTTTTTTTAATTATAAAATAAATTTAAATGAGATTATTTTTTCCACAGAGCTTCTCATTCCGGCCTTTTGACTTGCAAGCAGTTCCAGAAGATCCGAGCCTTGAAGGAATCCTCAATATCAAGCAATGCATGAATGACAGGTTTTTAATCTCGTAGAAAGATTTTTTTGTTTTTAATTTTCACATTTTTATATTTAACTTTTATTTTGACAATTTAGAGTTTATGAAATATTATCATCACATTTTTAATGAGTCCAAGTAATGCTTGGCAATATGTGTGATTGCATTGATCTTGTTCCATCAAATCAACAAGCACTGCATGTATTAATAAATAGTACAGTTAGTTAGTTCTTTGAAGTACTTATAATCATTGCTAATTATTCGTGTGAACTTGCAGACAAGCTGACGACATTCTCCAATCGTTTCCAAGATACAACAACATCCGACAACACTCAGGCCACTCCTCGTCAACAACAAGACTTCACAACAGCAACTACAACAACACTGACCCTCTCAACAACGAAGTCATAAACAACAAACTCGCTCATCTCCATGACAACTTCAAACAGAAACTGACCATTCTTCCAGAAACAATCGATTGTCAGAAAGTGAGTTTTGTTTTTAATTTGTCGTTTTATTGCAGAACTTTTTCAGTTTTATATTTTGGAATATTCATAACCCAAGAGTGGTTCAATGGATTGATAAACACAGCTAGTGAAATAATCGATTGAGGTAGTTAAATAATTTATTGAACAAGACAGTTACTTAATTAAAAGTTTGAAAAGCAAACAAATGATCAACTATTTCGTCAACAGGTGTCACACACTGGAAAGATCGTTGAGAATGGAAGAACGTTGCCACAGCGTGCTGCATCATCGAAACAAAAGAAAGCTCTTCCACGCATACAAAACAAGTCACACACAGCTTACAATAGCAGCACTAATGGTTCCATACAAGTTGGTTTCTTCTCTTTTATTATTAATTTGAAAAGTATCATTAAAAATATGAATAAAATTTCTAAGTACAATTTATACTTTCAGTTCATTTTTTTGGTATTTTTGTTTTTTCGATTCATCAATTCAGCTTGGAAGCTTCATTCCAACAAAATCTCCCACAAAACCTCAGGTTGTTAGCGACAGAAACATCTTGCCAAGTATTAAATGCAGAGAAATGTCAAGCATAATTAAACCACATTTAAAATATGACAAGAATTCTTCAATATCTTCATTGACAAAATCTACTTCAGCTAAGATTTTGTCATCTAGTTGCGAACACAATTTGCCAGATGTAAAATCAAAAAACAGAATCGGTAGAAATTTTGTGCTGGAGAATAAAAAGTTTTTGAAAGGTGGTTATAAATCTACTGTCAGTGCTCAGAGTTGTCCTGACATTAGTAGAAAATTTGCTAGTCATAAAGATGTGGGTAAGATTTGCTTCCAGAAAAGCCCTATTATGAAGGAAGAGGGGAATAGATCTGTGACCGTTGTAAAGCATAAGTTTTACAATTCCACTTCTTTGAAACAAAATGGCAATTTAACAATCATAGCTAAAAAACATTCCAACAACAGTTTACCAGACATAAATAATAAAAATTTCCTAGAAGAAAATTTTTCCAAGAAGTTTCCGAGCAAATCATTCATACCTCGATTGCAGGATCAAAGAATTTATAGTCGAACTTGCGAACCTGGCATGGAAAGTTCTTCTAGGAAGAAAAATTTGCATGTCAATTGGTCGAATCAGTTATCGGACGTGTGTGTGGAGATGGGAAAATTAGATTTAAAAAGATCCGCCAAGCAGACCGAACTTCGGTTGAAATGCGTAAATGAAGAAGCGCTGAAGATATGCGATGATTTAAAAGCTTCATGCGGTTGCATCAAAGAAGTATGCTCAGTTGTAAAAGAGCTTTGTCACATGATAAATGATTGTCAGCAGCACATTGTGACGAAGAAGACACATTGATTTGGCTGAACCAACTTGTTTGTTGACCGTAGTTTTGTCTGTTTTGAATCAGACTTTCTTTTGCTTCTTCTGCTGGCTACCGGTGAGTACGGTCCTGTGTTTGAGATTTTTGGCATGTTAGTCTCGAGTTTCTCGGTTCAAGACATCTTCGTGTGGGGTAATGACTCGTCAGAAACCACTCATCGAGATATTTGTGTTGTGTGTTTTGTAAAAATTTCCTTTTTTTTCTTTATTAATTTACATTTTTATTATTGTCATCTGCATGTTTGTTATGCATGTCATCCAACATATTTCTCAGTTTAAGGTATTTTTCATTAGAAGCATAGTTTGCTGCACGAGCACTAAAGTTATTTGTTTAACTTTAAGATTAATGCATGATATGAGCATTTTTATTATTTCATAACAAGCTATGGTTTTTTACACATTCAACTCTGTGTAACATACTTTTATTGTGAATATTTCAGGGTAAAATAAGGTTAGATGTTATTTTTAGTTTTAAGTACAACTGTATTGAGGGCATATTTTGCAGGACTTCTCTTACATAGAAAATTTTTAGTTTAGGAGTCCTTGAAAAATCGATAATACATTTTGGATTCATTTAAATTAATGTTTTCATTTTTTTATTGGTTTCTAGAAGTTTAATTCCATTTTTATAGATGTTTAATTATTTACAAAAAAATATATTCTCTAAGTCTTGTATCAACTTTGGTCATTTGTTTACACTTGCATAAATATTAATTTTACTTATTCGTTTCTAGCCGTTCAACAGAGGATCAACACAGCGAGCAACAAGTGCCTTACATTCCAACCAATCTCAGCCACAGAAACAAAACGACACTCACAGATTCGGTGACAAACTGTTCACCTACAACAGGTACAACAGTACAAGACCCAGCTCAACTCATACTTATTACAACAACAAGGTTCGATAAATCATATTTTCATTTTATTTTTAAATGAAAAGTTTTTTATTGGTTACAAGGCTTTTTGTAATTGTTTATCAGTTGGTGTTTTTTTATTTTTACAATTGTGGAAATTATTTTACAGTTGGATTCTCACTACAGCAGTCATATTCCATTCAATACAAGCAGAACTATTGTTTTACCTGGTATCAAATTTTGTTTTTTTTTTCAGTGTAAAGTTATAAAAAGTTTATTGTTGTAGACCAGGGTTGTCCATCATATTGCCCGTGGGCCAAATTTCGGCTCACCAAAAGTTTCCGTCCGGCCTGTCAAATCTTTTTAAGTATTTCTAAATAATTTAGGTGTAAATTATTTTATTGGTTTTATTCAAAGCAAAGACCAGCTAGTTAATTAATTGTTAAGTACGTTTTTATTTTTACTAAGACAGCTAATGTCAATTCAAAAACAAATGTTATTGAAAAAAAATTGTATGATGCACTGTTTTTATTTCTATAGGGCCCATAGATTGCTGATTTTAACAAATATTTTATAATTCCAGGAAATATTGACAATAAAATCGCTAGGGGACCAATTTTGAAAAGAACTAATTGAAATTCAAAATGACAGCGACTTAAAGCAATAATTTATTTAGCTTCATTTGCTATTTCTTTATAAGTGTTAGATTCCATCAGACACTGTATGCAAAGAAGTTTTTTGCTTTGTTTGGCAGCACTGCTGTGAACAGCTGTTTAAAAAAAATAAATTACAATTATTTTTATTTAAGAAATTTTAATTTTATTAAATGCCCAACTTCAATCTGGCTCGGCAACTTTTAACTTTTGATATGGCCCTTTGAACTAAAAGTTGGACAACCCTGCTTATTCTAAAATTTTTAAATTGATTCGGCACAAAAGCTGATGTGACTAACTTTTCTGTTGTAATTTGATGTTTTTAATTTGAACTGCTATATAAGTACTTGTAAACTAAAGATGATGACAATAAAAAGTTTAGTATAATTATATAATAGTAGGTGAACTGTTTTCAATTGCAGAACTTGTGGAGCAGAAAGTGTTCACATTAGCTGATTCAACAGCAGGTCACAGCATGATTGGTCACACCACGACAGGCCGAGACTCGCCACTCAAGCAGCAGCTAAATAAACATGGTAATCAATCGAAGATGAAAACTTCTACTTTCATGCCCCACATCAAAGATTCATATGCAGGTAGTATTTGAACTGTTTTTTTCATTAAGTTTCAATTTAATAAATTAATTATTTTTAAACGTTTTTTGATCTTGACAGATTTCATGTGAAGGTTAAATTGATGCAGCTATTTAATTGTTGTTGAATTTCGATTTTGAAGCGTTTTTGTGATGTTTTAACCTTCTTCCTTTCAACATGACTTGCATTTGTTTAAATCTTTGGACCGCTTTCTTGTATAGCTTTCCAGCTGACTGTATCTAATGATAGTAATTAAATGTATCAAAATTTGAGTGCTTATATCTTGTCCTTCTTGAGATATAAGCATGTATTTCTTTTTAAATCCATGCTACACCACCTCAGACAAATTTCATTGAAGACTGCAGTCAGTTTGACAATTTTATTCAACTCTAGGAACATCACAGTGGCATAAAATAGCTGCAACATTTTTGTTTGTTTTAAGCTTACAAAAACATACTGATAGCTGCAGCTTATACTGATAGCTGCTGTTTAAACTAATAGTTGCAGTTTATACTGATGGCTGCTGTTTATAGTGTTTATGCTGAGAGCTGCTATCCTCTATAAAACTTAACAAAAATAAAAACTAAATTAGAAACAGAAAGGATGAGATGGTCTATTGAAGAAATGATATTGTTACATGTAACGAAAATAATGATTTTTTGAATCTCATTTTTTTCATATATCTTTAATTTGTGTAAATATTCAGACTCTAACGATTTTGTTTCGTTTGTGAGTTTTTGTTTGAAGTTAAGTAACAAAAAATAGTTATAAGCTTAATTTTAACGTTTCATAGTTATAAGCATCCTTGGTTTTTATCTATGGATAGTTTTTTTCACAAAATCGAGAGCTAAAAAAGAAAATGTCCACTAAACAAAAATACCTAGATGAAAATATAAAGAAAAATGCATCAAGTTTGGTTTCGTTGCATTAAGATATGAAGATGCTCAAGTTTTGTTTTTGTTTGCTTTGCATCTCAAATTTGTTGAACAAACCGCAACTTTAGAGCCCTGATTCAGCATGCCGCATGATCTGTATACCTGTAAACAAGCTCAGTTGCCACATTGAAAAAACATGTGAAAATTAAGAATTTTCAGCTATAAAAACCATTTTTTATTTTGTTGTGCTACAGAACATTTTAGTATGCTATTAATAACAAATGCAGTTTTATATTTTGTTCAATTTAAACAGGAATAAAAAGAAATTCACTGGCTTCCAATGTTTCCAAGTCTCGAGTCAGTTCTGTGCTTTATCATTGAGAGTATGTTTATTTTTTAAATCATTGAGAGTATGTTTATTTTTTAAATCATTGAGAGTATGTTTATTTTTTAAATTTATAGGTTTTATATTTAAATTTTCTAGATATATGTTTTTGCAAAGTAGTGCTCGTTGCTTGTACCTGTGCTCAACTTTTCATTAAATTAATTCATAGCATTAAATTTTCTTAAAAACCTGAAGTGTGTTTTATCAGTAGCGTGTTATATCGGTAACGTGTTATATCGGTAGTGTGTTATATCGGTAGTGTGTTATATCGGTAGTGTGTTATATCAGTTGCGTGTTATATCAGTAGTGTGTTATATCAGTTGCGTGTTATATCAGTAGTGTGTTATGTCAGTAGTGTGTTATATCAATATTGTGTTATATCAGTAGTGTGTTACAGCAGTAGTTTCGCTAGTCTCGAGTATTTTATATCTAGAATGTAGTAAATCTATTTATAAAATAATTTTTTATAGAAATATTATGAGCTATGTCTTATGTTGATTTCTGCAAAAATACAGTTGTTTGTCTTTATTTAGTTCATACATTTCTAATAAATTAAAATATTTTTAAATTAAATTTTCAGGGTTTTCTAATTAATTAAAATATTTTTAAATTAAATTTTCAGGGTTTTCTAATTAATTAAAATAGTTTTAAATTAAATTTTCAGGGTTTCATTTGATTTAAGAGGACAGTTGCTTTTATAGAGCTTCAATGAAATGGAAAGATTGTCATGCAGCAGCATCAGTTTCCTATTTAAATTGTTATTTTATTTCGAGGCATTACTTCTTTTCGTTTACATTCCTTCTTTCATTCGTCTAGTCTATAATTCCGCTTCTCAAATGTCTTTGACTGAAAAGTGATTCGCAACATGACGGTCTATATAAATACGAATATATTTTATCAGTATTAAACAACCATCTGAGTTACAATGAACATTTGAAATAAACTAGTCATAGCAACAACATCAGCAACAACAACAAACATGATGATGAGTTGTCGTTGAGAATGAAGAGGTTATTAATCGGTCGTAAAATTTCAACCATCTTTCTTCTTCTTGTTTTACTTTTTAATGATTTATTGGTAAAAATACTGTTTTAAGACGATTTATTATTCTGGTATGTTGTGTTGCATTGTGTTTAGTGGTTAGTACAGACAGGTTGACAGAATCTTTCATTCAGAACGTGTTTTTGATTTTCAAAAGATTGTGTCGAATGCAGCTATGGAGTTTGTGATCATTTTGTCCTGTTAATAAACAAGTTAATGAATTATATATATATATATATATATATATATATATATATATATATATATATATATATATATATATATATATATATATATATATATATATATATATTGGTTGCGAATAAACTGTGGAATCAATTTATCTTTGAGACACGCTCTAAGAAACACAACTCGCCATTTGGCAGAAACAACTTTTCGAGCCAAATTCTCGACCTTTCGGCACAAAACTCTCTGTTCGAGACTACAATTAGCCAAAAACTTTTCCATTAAACTTTTATTGTCAGACCGACGGACAAATGGCGAGTTGTGTTTCTTAGAGCGTGTCTCAAAGATATATATATATATATATATATATATATATATATATATATGTCAGATCAAATTATCCGCCCCTTTTCATATGTTTATAAACTGGGGAAAACTTGTTTTCCATCAGGAACAAGTAAAGGAAAAAACGAGTTTTTCAACACAAACTTTGTTCGGTGTTAGTGGCCTACGGGTCCTTCTGTTGGAGAAATAAATAAATAAAATGAATTTCAAATATACTCGATTTAGAAATACGAAAGATGTTCAAATTAAGTTTTTTTTTAAATTTAATCTTGTATTGTCATCCAATATAAAGCTATCCTGAAAGTTTCATCTTCCTAGCTAGTCAAAAGGCTGATTAAATTTTACTTGCAAGATTTGCGTACAGAGAAAGTTACACACACACACATACGAACAGAGATTGTAACCTAAATAAAAGTTTGTAAAAACAAGCTAAGGGGATATTCTAGGATTTTCCGAGTTATGCTATAACCGGATTAGAAGGAGTAGATTGTATATATTTATATGTTCTATGGTTTAATTGTTTATGATACGGAAAAATATTTTAAAAATAATACTTAACGAAAGCTTATAAAAACAAAAAGTTGTTTGCAAATGGTGACTCACGTTTCGGCAGGTGTTTATAAATTCATCGAATGAGATCACTCCATCCTTGTCGACGTCCAACTTCTGAAACAAATATTTACTCGACGCTGAAGTGCAAGAATAATTGGACGTTGTGCATGGTTGGGATTGTGTGCGTGTGTATGTGAGTGAGTGTGTGATATTTGTATGGAAATAGAAGCAGCAGTTTGCATCTCTAGGGAACATGGAACTTGTGGCAGAATGCCAGGAGAAACTTGAGAGAAAATTCCGATTAATCTATCTTTAAATTGTCTGACAAATAATATGAGTGAGGTCGGGAGAAAGTATGGGTTAATTTAGAGGATCTGGAACGAAATTGTTTTATAGATATTTAGAATACATACCAAGAAAATGAGGAAAAACAGAATAGAACCGCCATTTGCACAACAATGCTTCGAGCGGAAACGATTCTTGAACCGGAAGGACACATCTTTAATATTTTTTCGTTAAAATTATTCTCTCGTCGTTTCTGACCATCATTTTTTGTCTTGAAATCCGCTTCAGGGTTAAAGGTGCCAATAATTTATTGATTGCAATATCCCAAGAGCAGCCCAGGGGTCAGGTCTGGTCAAGTTAATATAGCAAATAACCATGTTGCTAAGAAATTGTAGTTATATTCTCGTTAAAATATTTTATTAAACCACATGAAAAAATAATTGTTATCTTGTTTGCTGAGATGAAAAGTCCGCCAAATCAATTTGTTTAATGTTGATTTGAACGCTTTTTTTGTTCAAACAAGACGAAAAATTTCGTGTTTGTCGATGTGGAAAAAAATTTGGAGATGGCGAAGAAATGTTCGAAAATGTTTTTGTGTGTGTACAGCGTGTGATGTATTTATATGGAAGTGGTCTTATAAACCGACATTCTCGAAGCATAACGACTCTACCGGGCGAGTGCAAAATGCATCTCCAGGTGTTTTATATGACGGGTTACACGGCCGTTACTCGAGTCCCTCTGAAGTCCCCGGTGTCGAATTCATTCGAACGTGCTTGGGAGGTAGGGTGGTGGTATAAAGTAGGGTGGCGGTAAAAGTGAGTAGGATGGAATACAATTTTTATTGAGTTATTCTGTGTTTTTACCCTGTGAACATTCTATATGGGCCCTATGTAGGGTTCCTGAGCTAGGGATAACCTATATGGGTTATATATGGGTCCTATGTGGGGTTCCTGGGCTATGGATAACCTATATGGGTTGTATATGGGTCCTATATAAATTAAATGGGCTTTTGTAAAAGCAAAACGTTTATATGGGAGCTATATGTGTCCCACACGGGATTCATGGGCTAATTTAAATCTGGGCCCTAAGTGGGCTGAGCCAAGTTTGTTTCTATTTGTTTTGTTTTATTAATTGTATCAATAAAATTTACTCATTCTTTTATTTAATTTTTAAATAAACATAATTTTCAACGAAAATTTTATTATCCACTTTTGTGAAGATTTACATCATTTGACCATATTTGACTGACAAATTACGTTTTCTTATACATAGGTTGGTGTAGTGGTATAGACACCGGCTTTGAGAGTCGTAGGACCAGGGTACGATTGCTGGTCCAGGCTTATTTTAAATCTTTATGTTTAGCCCATATAGGACCCACTTGATTTGGTGTGTCACCTGGGCACAGGTCCTATTCGGCAGCCCATCTGGGACCCACTAAGATTCCCATTTGGGACCCATATAGGTCCCAGGTATGAATGTTCACAGGATAAAGTGTTGAGGTTTTTAGGTAACTAAACATGAACGGTAGTTTAAAAAATAATTTGAACCTATAAGAGATGATATATGTTACTCATTATTTACTATTGCATCATTATTTATATTTATATATGTTACTCATTAAATCATTATTTATATCGTATAATTTTTTTCATTATATTTACAAATAATTTGAATTTTTCATATGTTTATAATAATGTTATACTTTTAAAAAATCACATTTGTTTATCATTTAAATGTCATAGTTAGTTAACTAGCTATGTAGCATTTTAGTAGTAATAACGTTTAAAACTTAATTAACATTATAGAACAACGTATTCAATATTTTTCGCATTTTCAAATCAGCACGATGCGAAAAAATTGCATCGATGATTGAGTACCAGCCGCTAGGAAGCACGCTTGATCAATGATCAGTCGATTGTGCAGAAAAAATTCTATAAAAAAAACTAAAAGTAAAATTTGAACCTCAAACAACGTCCGGACGTGTTCAGCCACCGTGTTTTCATCTATTTTTGGATTGCAGAATTTTCCCATGACGTCATAGACAGATGACACGACCATCTGCATCTCTTCCGTCGTTATGACACCGTCGTGGTTGACGTCGTACAAACTGAAGACCCACTGAAGTTTTTCAAGTATACTGCCTCGCAGTAGGAGGGACAGCCCCATGACGAACTCCTTGAAAAATGTTTTTTTTGAGATAGAAAAAATTCAAAATAGCAAAAAAGAAAAAGTAAAAAAGAGAATAACAAAGAAATTTTTGAAATGAGTTGTTTGTTTTTCCTGCCTTATATTTGCATTTTTTATTGAATGATAATTGAGCCAAAATGACATCGAAGTGCGGTTCAGCTTGAGATAAAAGTGTTGTGCAGTTCGCATTTATATGCTTCCATATTATAAAGTGCGCACACGGCAAGTAGTACGCAGACGACTATAGGTATTTGTATATGTGCGCACATGTCACTGTGTGCAGTTGATTGTGTGAGCACTTGATCGCAGTTGTCATATATATATACATATTTTGTCATATATATATATTTTTTTTAAATCCGTCAGTCTCCAGTCGATATAACAATTTGTATGACAAATGTGGTTCAACTCACTTCAAAACTTATCGTGCCACTTCGATCTTGGTCGAACGTGTTGAACACAAAGTGGGCGTAAGCAGTGCAATCTGGTAAACATTTTAATAAAATTTAAATTTATTTACCAGTTTATTTTTTTTTATAAATTAAATGAAGAAAATTACAAATCTTGAGTGACATACAGTGCATTAGAGAGTCGTGAAAACCAACTCTTTATAATTGTCTTTCACGAAAAAATGTTGATTTTAAAAATATGACTCAAAAAAATGTAAGAATTTAAATTTATTTAAAGACAATCCTAAACAGGAAACATGATTTGAGGTTAGCAGAAAAAAATAGTTTTTGGTTGTTTAAAAAGGTAATTTTGATTGCAATTATTTATCGGTAACATTTTTTTAAAGTTGTAAATTTTCCAAAAGGAAACATTTTTTTTTGTTTCCCAAAAACGAAAAACTTAAACGTTAAAAAAAGTACAAAAGTCTTTCAAAGGCGTTTGCGTTTTTTTTTCAAAAGTTTGTCGTGAATTCTGTGATTTATGTATTGTGTGTGACTACTGAAATATGGCTCATGTTTGTGTAGTATACTGTGTGACTGCTGAAATATGGTTCATGTTTGTACTGTATATTGTGTGACTGATGTAATAGGGTTCATGTTTATGTTTCCTATCGTTTTGTACTGTGCGTTTCTCATCTAAACCATTTGAGTCTAAATTTATATAATATGTGTATTTACAAAAAATATATTTATTTTTAAACCATAAAAAACCAAAATATAAATCTTTTGCAAAAGAATGCAAATTTTTTTTTATATATTTTCAAACATGAATTCCATTGCATCAAAATTATACGCACACATGCACAAACACCTTCACCACACACACACTTTGTTTACACATGTACACGTACACTCCCTCACGCACATATAAACGTACACACTTTCACCACACTTATACGTACCTGCATATACACGTACGCAACCTTACCGCAAATATGTACACGGCCTCATCACACACATGCGTACAAACATGTACACGTACACATCCCAACCACACACATATTCACGTGCACATCCCAACCACACACACACACACACACATAAACACAAACACATGTGACTTCTACACATGCCACGGCTCGACGAAACGATCCCCAATTTTCATGTAAATTGGAAATTCGTAAATAGGAAAATGTTTATGAGTCAGCAAACCGGAAAGCCAATATTTGACGTTGGTAGCAATTCAGTTTATTAATTTTTTATATTTAAACGCTTATTTTGATGAAAAGTTAATATAAAGAAACACAAAATTAAATCAACTTAAATTGATAATAAATTGATTTTACTAGCCAAATAATTTCAAAAAAACATTCAAAGTCCTACTCAGATAACTTAAAATCAAAATAATTTTTTGTGAAGAAATTTAGTTTCTTAAAACAAGTCATCAAAAGTTTCAAAAATTCGAAGTATTAAAACACGAAATTCTCTCTTCCAACTTCACATTAGCAGAAAAAACAGTATATTGCTTACGAGAGGTGACTGAGTGCTGACCTGCCAAGAAGATATCCACATCATCATTTAATCATTTAAAATCTACGAAAAAAAACTTGTCACAGGATAAAATGGAACAACTTTTGAATATCTTCCGACGATTTGTAACCTCTCAATCAGTTTGACAGATTTTTTAGACAGAAATTTTAAATGAAAATATTTAAAATTTGGTTTATTATTATTTGAAAAAGTTTTTTAGGCAGTTTGAAGTGAAATATATTTCTAAAGATTATAATTAAAATTACCAAATACTATTTAATTTGGTTTTTACGAATAAATATGGATTAAAATAAAATTTTATGCTCTATTTTCAAACTATTTTTCATTTAATAAAATAGAATTTGACAATATTTCATCAGTTTATTTATTTTAGATTTTTTTAACTTTAAATTTTCATTAAATTGTGAACTTCTTTTTATTTTTCAGGTTTTTGATAGTTTTTTTTATCAAAGAATTTAATTTTTTAAACCATTCTTCATGTTGCTTGTTTTTTGTGCACAAATTTTTGTTTTGTTTTGTTTTTTCTGAGAAATATATCGAAATCTAGATCGACCTTTGAATGTTGCTGTAGACGTGTAGAATCAAGCCCACAACATCCAGATTACAGCTAACAAATCAAATAGGCTAACTATCCAGGTATCCAGGTATCCAAGTATTCATGTGTGTGTTCTTCTTTAGATGTCCACACAGTCTCGTTATTGTCTTCACGTCTTTTACAGCATCGCATCGCATCGCATCGCACTGTACTGTATTATATTGACATTCTAAAAACTTTCTAGACATTTTGATTATTTTGATTTCCAGACATTTTGATCATTTTGGATCATCATGGCGTTGTTATAGGATCAAATCAATTAAGTTAGCGTCACTGTTTAGTTCATCTGCAATTCATAGGTAGATCTTGCCTCGCAGTAAAAAATCATTGGATGAACGAAGAACGTGCATGGGGGATTTCCTTGCTGAATTATTTAGTCGAATCTTCGTATAAACTTTATTTAGCGCATATATGTTTTTTTATACCTATTTATGGAAATTATTCTAATGTACTTTTTTGAAAGAATTTCTAGAATATTTTATTTTATTTCTGTAACACGCTTGTAGCACAAATATTTTGAAAATCAATAATCGCCCATATTATGTTGGATGAATCTTTCTTATTCTCATTACAGTTTTGCCACTTCGCTGGTTTTCGTGCGAGGAAAGTTAAAGTAATTTTCCGTGTGAGTTAAGCTGGAAGATGTTGATGACCAATGATGGTGATGATGACAATGATGTCTGTGATGGCATTTGATGGTTATGACAGTGATGGTGACGATGTTGGTGTGATGATGACAGCAATGATGATGGTGGTGATAATGATGCTGATGGTGATGATGATGGTGGGGATGATGATGATGATGATAATGGTGATCATGGTGATAATGGTGATGATGGTGGTCATGATGATGATGGTTGCAGCAACCGTTACTAAGCGATATAACAGAAAGTGGAGTAAAGCGGAAGAAAGATAATAATAAGCAATATCATCATAATAAACAAAATGTTGACGCTGCGTTGTGGAAACTGGAATTTTTTTTTCATTTTTTTGTTCTTAGTTGTTTATCGTGCAATGTTTCCAAAATATTCCAAAATAATTGCAAGTTTGGATCAACCATAGAAAAAAGAAAACTAAAAAATTATTTTGTTTCAAAATAAATAGTTATAATTGTTTCAAAATTTCATTTTTCATAGTTTGAAGTTAATCTATAAATCTTCCTCACTATAAATCTTCCTCACACGTCTTTCCCTGTGAACTGGCACACAAACAGGATCAACGTTCCTGCGCCTTGATATTCCATATTCAAAACGGCACCCCCAACCAAGCCCCCAAGTCAAGATGTCGAAAATTGATTGCACGGAAAACATGTAGGCATCAAATTGAATTTAGAAAAAAATATATGAATGAAGTTCCAGAATGATATTCAAACTTTATAACAGAGAAGCAAAATGTAATTTACGTAATTTTCACTCGATCGTTTTTTATCACATCTTAATTCATTTTGTATCAATTTCCATTATTTTGTATCACATATCTACTCTTTTTAAAATCATCTTTTCATTCTTATCCTTTCATCAATAATAGAGTGAAATTGGCAATAAATAATTAAATAATATTTTAAAGAAAGAAGCCAGCCTGAGCACCTAAAGTTTTAATAATTATCTACGTCCTCACTCATTCTTAAACGACAGTTGATAAAAGCAAATTGAATCATAATCATAGCATTATGAACATTTACTGTTAAGTTCCTGCATTATAAGATTCGCGATTCGAATAAGGCTAGAAGCTAACGATAACGACCTAGATGTATGTTGATAGGACTTGTAGTTCATGAGGATGATGATGATGGTGATGATGATGAAGAAGAAGAAGAAGAAAAAGAAGATGATGATGATGATAATGATGATGATGATGATGGTGGTGATGATAGTGATGATGACGGTAACGTGGTTTGTTGCTCGACAGTATGATAGCAGTCATGAAATAGCAAATGAAAAGCACGACATACAAATCTAAGCAGCGCGTGAGTGCAATTCAAGGGAAATCTCATTCATGGAAGTCAAAAGTCCAACTCATCATGGAATGCACGTGTGATACGTCATTATGTGGTTTCCGGCTGAATTTTTTACTCGAAAAATATATTTTGTGAGATTGGAAAAAATCACTAATGCTAATTTTCATTTAAAGCCAAACTTTTTTTCAACTTTTATTCTATAATTTTCAATAGTTACAATTAAATAGATTATTTGTTAATAACATTATCAGGTATATAGTTTTTTTAAAATAATATAAAAATATCTATAAATTGCACAAAAAAGCACTTATTTTTGCATAGAATTAGTAGTTTTCCATCTTGCAAGAAACAAATTGACAGAAATGGAAGTGATTGCACGCGACAGGCAGGAGAGAGAAGTCTTCTTCGCTGTGATTCTTGCAAATCCCAAGTGTGCACAGCCAGGAAAATTATCATGTGGCACAATTCATGGAGTGTGGAGAAGCCATTATGTGGTACAATTCATGGAGTGTGGAGAAGCCATTATGTGGTACAATTCATGGAGTGTGGAGAAACCATCATGTGTTACAATTCATAGAATGTGGAAAGACCATCATGTGGTACAATTCATAGAGTGTGGAGAAGCTATCAACATTTCACGTCTGTGCAAATGTATAATTTAGTAATTGAAAATTTTTTGTTTGCTTGGTATTGTTGTTAAAGTTTAAGAGAATTTTTTATGTTCTAATTATCTTAGAAGCGTTTTTTTTAAATAAGAAAATACACTTTCTTTTAAGATGACTGTCAACAAACATTAACAAACAGAAAAACCACATACATAAGCACATACACGGACAGACGGACATGCCACACAGATATAGACAAAATCACAAACACATACAAATGCATAATCATATGGGCAAACAGGCAAGGACATAAACGGAGATAGGTCATTTATCAGAAAAAGATCATTTCATATACAAACAGTAACTACAACAATAATAATAACAATAATAGTAACAATAATAATAACAATAATAATAACATTTATTTATTATTTGTTCTGTTTTAAAAACTATTTCTTGAAGGAGATACGTTTGCTGTTACAGACCGACCTCACGTTCCGTTCATCTCTTTATGTATTTATCGATCGAAACATATCAACTAAGCCAGACATCAGACAACGGGAAGGACACACCACATCCCACCAATGGCAATGAAGGTAGTGATAGTGATGGTGGTTATGATGAAGGCGGTTGTGGTGATGATGATGATAATGATGATGACGGTGATGGCCATGAAAACGGTGATGATGATGATGGCCATGATAGAGATGATGATGATGTTTATAAAGATCTGGATAGTGATGGCGACATGACGAAGGAGATGAGGTTGACGCTATTTTGTCGTTACGATGAGCGTATAACAGGTGCGTACAAGATTCCTGGATCCACGTTGTTGCTTCAGACGAGCTGAAAGAGCGAAAGATTGAATGCTCGCGAAGGAGGAAAACGTAATAAACAGCAATCATTTGAGATTGCAGTGTAAACATACGAACGAACCAACGAACCAACGAACGAACTTGACTTCTTTCTTGACACGTTATTCCAAGGAATTAGATGCTTTTAGAAATAATTCAAAAGATAAAAGTAATATCTATTCAACAAAATGAAATACCTTATGATGAATATGCACAGATCTAAAAAGAATGAAGATGATTCTAAAGAAGAAGAAGATAGGAGACATTACATAATATTCGGGGAGTTTTTGTGGAATCAGGATGAGTCAAACGGATTGAACTTTGGTGGTGGAGTGCGTACACTTTAATTAAACTGGTGACATTATTTAAATCAATAAACTTATTTATATTTGTTCAGAAATATAAAATAAATAAAAAGCTAATTTACCTCGAAAAGTTTATTTAAAATTGGAATAAATTTAATAAATAAATATCGCAGAAGAATTTAAACTGACCTCCTTGTGGAAAAAATTGAGAATAAATAAACTTGAACGTTTCTTCATTGACCACACCAGACGGACACTCCTGTCATGCAAATAAATGCAAATATAACATTTTTTAATTCACAAAATACAATTTATACTTTTTTTTACAATTATTTACATCATCCTCTCTTAACTTTAAAATTTTTTACAACATTCTTTTTCTTCTTTACGATTCTTTACAATTTTCTCTCTTTTCTTTATTCTGTTTATAAACGACTCTCACGCGCTTTTCTCAATTCCCAGAATTCTTTCAAGAGCTCTCTCACTTAGCGATAGATCACATGTGTGCAATAAATTCTTTCCCAGTGGAATCATCCGTTTTTTCCTTGTTGAATTTAAAATATTATTACTTTTTTTAAACTTAAAATTGGCAATTTAGAAATTGGAGTTTGCGGCAGCCAAGTTTTTCTGTTTGTTTGTTTATAAATATATTTGATCATAAGTTTGTTTGATCATAAGTTTGTTTGTTCATTAAATATGTTTGTTCATAAGTATGTTGATTTTAAACTACGTTTGTTCCCAAATAAATTTAGCCACAATCAAGTTTGTTTAAGAGTAGGTTTCACATACAAGAAGATAACGTAACGCCAAATGTGATTTCAAATAATTTACTCGACTGGCTTATTACCACATATAAAATATACATTTCATATTGTCACTTTACAATTTTTAAATCTTAATTATTTTTATCACATGACTTAAAATTAAAAAAAACAACGTTGTTGCATTTATCAAATGCTTTCGTTGTAGTGACAGCCGAAAAAATCACCACCGAATTACAACTATTTTAACGTTTTGTCTCAGCCTGATTGATCTATGACGTGTGACTATTCAATGTATGACGTGTGACTATTCAATGTATGACGTGTGACTATTCAATGTATGACGTGTGACTATTCAATGTATGACGTGTGACTATTCAATGTATGACGTGTGACTATCATACACTCTGTAAAATTCAATACTGGATGCTTTGAGTCACCAAGACTTCACAGACTTCAAAACTGCAACAACATAAAGTTTGACTTTATTGCTTGCTACTAACAATCTTCTAGCATAGCACGAGCATCTTTTAGACGTGGGGTTTTATGGTTGAGAGATAGATGTATACAAAATTGTGTAAACATAGGTCGGGAAGTGCACGAACACAGCTTGCTTCAAAGAACCGGGTTGGATGCTCCATGTTGGATGAATTGAACATTGAAACTAATAAACGCGAAATGAACGTTCATTAAAGTTGAAAGTAAAATATAGACGGCGTGGAGCGAAATTTGGAAAGTCATATCGATTTTTGAATCAACGTTTCCTGACTGAATAGAAATCCCAAGCAAGCTTTTGACAGGGTTTTATAATTTGTTCTGCTTTTTCGCTTATTTACTCATTTACTGAACAAAAGTTTCAAAGAAATTCATCTTTTTGTTTCAACTGATGTTTAATAAAAAAAAAACTTTTATCAGAGATTGCAAGACGTTTGAACTTAGCGCCTTCAATAATATAAATTGTGAGATAGTTTGCTTCTGTGGATGCTATTGCCGATAAGATCTGTCATCTCAATTCTGTTGACATATTTCAGAACAGCCGAAGTTGCGTCATTTGACAAGACAAGATTATGGGAAAAGACAATGGTACATGACCAATCAATACTGAAATAAGACAAGACATTGAATTCCAAAGATCAAGACAAGACAAAACATTGGCTTTACAGGCCAAGACAAAACCGAGACAAGACAATAGAATTTTTTACCAAGACCGAGGCAAGACCAAGACATTGACTTTTAGATCAAGATGGGACCGCGGCAAGAATTTTTAGAGTTTTTACTAAGACCGAGAACGGAAAATGAGTTTCGAGACGAGACATTGTCTCGATCCTCCCGTCTCTGGTTTACGGACTAAACAAACAGTCCATTCTTTTACACCTTTACTGGACTTAAAAATTAAAAGTTACCAATTGATTGCTAGGGCCCACACAAATTTCTCTCACCCAGAAACCCCTCGCTTTGAAATTTATTTATACTAGACACTCAACCAACGAAGCTTTCCTAGCTCCATTTTTCTCTTTGACTGATGACTCAATTCGGAGGTGTGCAAATTTGTTGTGAACAGTGAAAAATGACCAGTTTTTGTTTTCATTGTCATTGCGTTTGCCGGCTCGTATAAATCAGAGCATTCGAGACATTCATCATGGCAGCGCATAATTTTTCTCAATTAAATGCTTTCGACTAATTTTAAATCATTTTCTATCATTAATTTGAGTTGTTTTCAACATCACAAGATAACGCATATCAATAGCCGTGACATCCATGATTTGAAAAACTATAAATAAACTTTCCTAATATTCTCTTGACACCGGAGACACAAGTTGTGCAATATTGGACGTGATGGCTACCAATTTATGTGACACAAAGATCTTGCATTATTGGCAATAGTATTTGTTACTGTTGGGATGGGGGCGGCTGGGTAAATGTGGTATTTGTTGATTGTAAAAAAGTAAATAATAACATAAAAACTACATTTTTAATAACAATACTTAAATAAACTTATAATGATAATATATACTGAATAATATAAATACAATATTAAATAAAAATTATAAAATACTAAATATAAATAATAAAATACTAAATAATATTAATAAATTACAAAATGATAATAAAATAACTAATAATAATAATTTTAATAATAAATTATTATATTTAAACTAACTTTATAGAAATCAATAAAATTAATAAAAAACTTGTTTTGTCAATAAATGTTATCTACTTTTAAAAACTTATTCAAGATATATATAATTTTTATAACCTAAATTATTAAACAGAAACATAACTTTGTATGTAAAATTTGAAGCAGAAGTTTTATTACATGCTATAAACGCCTTATTGCAGCAAAAACTGCTTATATTTTTTACGTTTTTTGGCATTAAATTTAAATTTAAATTCTTTAAAAATATTTTCAAAAATATTTTTGAGCAATATTTGTATGCGAGTGTCGCAAAATTTATAATTAGATTTGCTCGTGTTACAAATTTTATATTCGCTGGCTTGCCATTATTATAATTTTGGAAAAATGTTTAAAACAATTTTTACAGTTTCAACATTTTATATTTTTTGTTTTGAGTAAAATGTTGACCAATAAAAACATTGTTTGCTTAAATAGAAGTGCTCCAAATTTTTTATATAAATATAAATGTACATTGTTAAACTAATTACTTTTGTAAATTTTCAAACTAAAAATTCTTAATTGAAAAAACTATCTTTTGACTTATAATACATAAAAATCACAGCTTCAACCAGAAATTAAATTAAAACAACTTTTATTCAAAAATTAGATATTAAATGTCTTAAAAATAATTATTTAAACATAATTGATTTTTCATTATGAAAAGTTGTCTTTCTTTTGTAAACAATAAATCTTTATTTAAAAAAAAACCTTTTTTCGTCTCATCCTTTCATGTTGATTTGAGAGAACTTTACAGCTCATTTTCACGATATCAAAGATAGTTATATTCTTACAAACGAAAACCTCGTCTTTCAACCTCTCTTAGTCACGTGATGGTTTTATGAGAAAATGCATTTGCTTTGCGCGATTTTCATGTCTTCGTGTTTTCACGACTCAACCACTTTACTGTAATTATCATTTTAATGTAGTTTGTTTTATCACAGTCTACATTGTTAGTGTCCTAAATATTAAATCAAAACAAGTAAGCCTTAAAAACAAGGTTTTTTTTCAAAAATTTCTTATTTTACAAGATTCGCCGACTTTTCAATAGTTGCAAATTCACCTTTTAAAACGAAATTCCTTTGAATTTATACATGCAAACATTTATTTAATTGTATTAGATTTTATATGTTTTTAAACATAAATAACTATTACTTTTTAATTAAAATAAATTTGTTTTTTTTTTTCAAAAAATTTTGAAACTTTAACAAAATTGTCATTTTCATGAGGAATAAGATTTTTTTAAGTTTCAGCTTGTTTGGATGACAGGAAATTAGCTTATTTTCACTTTCAAGGTTTGAAACATTCAAGCAAGCAGGCAAGACCGGCGGTGAAGTTAATATAAGGAATTTAAAAATAGTTTTTCAGTTAACATATTACATGAATGACATCAATAAATAGTGCCTTAACTAATGCACTTCTTCATTTGTATTTTAATATTTCAATAATATTTGAATATATTTTATTATTATACTACAACGGTATGGTTTTTTACAAATTTCTAACTATAAAAATTAATTAATCATAAACAACTGAAAACAATATATATAGTTTAATAATAAAATACTAAAATAAATGTAGCATATATTTTAATAAAAAATTATATTTAATAAATAAAACTAAAGATAAATTGAATAGTATCAATCAATTATTTAGAATAAAATTTAGTACTGGCATGTACTTCGAACAAACATTCTATTAATAGTATATTTCAATAATTTTCTTGCTGATTTTCTTAAATTAAGATGAAATATTAACGTTTTTTATCGTCTGCGCACACTGAAAAATAATTTCAAACGCTTAAAAATATTCGATGGAATCAAACAATCAGCATTTGTAGTGTTTAATTCTTTTGCCGTCAAGATAAAATAACGAAAAAAATTATGGTGTATATATATATATATATATATATATATATATATATATATATATATATATATATATATATATATATATATATATATATATATATATATATATATATATATATATATATATATATATATATATAACTACCCATCCAGTTGTACAGTGCTTCTGCATCATCACCACATCAGCTGTATAACTACCTGTCGACAGTTACGCTAACGATAACCAACAACGTTGCCGATGACGAAATTGTTGATGATAATGATATTGGGGGAGATGATGAGAGGATGGTTATGATTTTGATGCTAGTGTAGAAGGAAATGATGATGATTTACCGTAGATAATGATAATGATAAAATATAAAAACGATGAGATGCAAAATTTGTACCAGTTGGCAGTTTGATATGCTTGCATATCTTCTCAATCAGTAATCGTTCAATTTCCATTGGAACATCAATCAGCCCGTGCTGAAAAATGAATGACACATTGGAACTTTTATTTAATTACAGTTCTTCAATTCTTCATCATTTGACATATTGGAATCATGTCGTAGAACGATCTTTCACTTTTCATCTTCATATACAAAAAAATAGAAAAACCAACTTTGTTGAATTTTTGAAAGAGTTTCTGTTGTTGATGAAGATGAACAAGGGATAAAGTTTTCAGTAAAATCACAAATATGACATTTTTTTGTCATGTCAGCGTCAGTCACGTTTCTTCTATGGCGGTTATTATAATAGTTTTATGACCATTCAAATGCGTTAAATGAAGTTTGAATATATGATGGAAATTATTTTTTTGAATGAATTTGTGAAATTTTGAAATAAAGTTTTGCAAAATAAAAGTTTTTATTGTCATCAATAATATTAATGCTTTATGATCTGGTGTATATGACGTTTGTAAATTAATAAATACTCTCAAAGATAACTGTCAGAAATATCTTTAAAAAATCACGTTGTGCGATCAGGGTTGAGAGGGTGGGGGTAGGGGAGGCGAGCCCTCAATTAAGGTTTAACCCGTGATTGCATCCTACGCGATTGTTTAAATACCTTTAACGTTAAGACTTTTTTCAGATATCTACTCGACTTGATGAGCACAAATGAAGGAGCTATACAGCCGAGCACAAGTCAAACAAATTTGTTTATACGTCCCATTACGTACACAGGATCAATTTAAGTACACCAGACGAGGACACATACAGCTGGCGTACAATCGATACATACGTGTCGCTAGAACGTCTAAACTCTTGAATGTGGAGTTTCTTTAAAAAAAACATTGAAACATTGCTTATACGATTTTATATCCACAATGAGAAGTGATTTAATACAGTCGTAGTTGTTTTGATGTAGAGTTTAACTCTACATCAAAACAACACGCTGTATTTCTCACGTGCAGTGTCTGTATGTGGGTGTGTGTGTGAGTGTCTGTGTATATATGTGTATGTTTGTGTGAGTGAATTGTACAGGTACGTCTATCACACAAAAAGCTTTTGTTAATGAGCGAATATTGTCAACAGATGTCGGGCTATTATTAGATTGGAAAATGTGGTTGTTATGTAGCATGCCGCGTCTAAAAGTAACCCCAGGTTGTGAGGATCATTATCATCTTTTTGTTATTTATCTTTTTTAATTTTATAGCAGATTTATTTTTAGTTTATTTTGAAAATCTTTGATTATTTTACTGTAAGTAAATTATATTTATACTACGATTTGTTAAAATGAAAAAAAATCTCACATTTTTGAATCCTCGATACATGATCTGAAGCTCTTTTTTTGTAAATTTAGTGCTTTGGCATAGCGCCTCCAGACCTTCTGGCTTGCATCTGGCAACATGTTTTTCAACTTCTTCCACTTCTGACTCTACAATTTGTTAATTTAATTTTTTATTATATTTAATATTTACTCTGTTATAAAAATCATTTGCCTTGCTTTGCAGCTTTGTTGGGCCTGTAGAAAACGTTGTCGATTCCTTTAGAGAACCTCTTCGATAGAGACCTTGTCAGAGCAAACATCTCAAATTAAACTAAACTTTATTTTCTTCTACTTGTACTGATTTTTCTATAAAACTAAATATCGTTCAACAACTTGTTTTTCAATCGTTTCAAAATATGATTCTCAACGCTGTAGCATTGTAAACAGTTAAAAACGTTTTTCAGGTTTGTAAAATAATGTCGTCAAAGCGTCCGCCAGGTCTTCTTTCCTATTTAAGAAGCGGCCGAGACATGCGTGCGTTGGTCGATCTTTATGCTATCAGAGCAAACGTGGACAAACCGTTCTTGAAATTATTCGCTCCTCTTCCTTAAAAAAACAAGTTTGTGACAAAATCTGTATTATAAACTTACAGCATTATAATATATAAATAACACTCAGTAAGGATTTCAAATCGGATTAAACATTGTTGATTATGAACAGTTGACAGATCTACCACAGCTGTCATTGCCTTTGTACGTGTGTATAATTTTTTGTTTGTGCGTGCGTGCGTTTGTTTATTTTCTTTTACGAAAAAAATTTATTTGACAAATCAGCATTTAATTCAGCTTTTCCTGATCGTCGACAAAATTGTTCCACTTGCGTGATGAATTGAAATCCCATCGTGACAGTAAATACCCGCACTGTATCCCATCGTGACAGTACTGTATTTTTTAACAGCTGAGTTAAATCCAATCTTTTCATTCGTGTTTTTTGTTTTTTTTTATGGGATTTTAAATTATTTTCGTTTTGTAAATTTTATTTGGAAAAATTTAGCTGATGTGACAAATTAAATTTTAAAACTAATATTTTAATTGTATATTTTGTTATCATATTTAAAAAAGCAAATTTGATCAGGTTATATTTTTACCGATGCTTTTATTAACTCGTCGTCTCTGTTTCTCTGTCTGTCTGTTTGTTTCTCTGTCTGTCTGTTTGTTTCTCTGTCTTTCTGTTTGTTTCTCTGTCTGTCTGTTTGTTTCTCTGTCTGTCTGTCTGTTTGTTTCTCTGTCTGTTTCAAATCTTGCAATCAATTTTTGAGTCACTTCCTGATGATAGATTTTTTTCAAATTTTGCATACATGCTCAAAATAGAAGACAATGCAATATTCAATTATTAGTTTTACAATAAGTCAATTAATTTCGTTAATTTTAATTAATTTCGATATTTCGATATAATTAAGATATTTCGACTTTAATATAAAATAAAAGAGTAATATAAAAACAAATTGATTGCAAAATTTGTGTTTTAATTACATATAAGAGCATTGGTTTTAAAAATTCGTTTTTAATTTACTTGTTATATTTAGTAATGGCGGATAGAAAATCATGTTTTCCTGGCCGTTGTTTCTAAAAAGCGCTGAAAAGTAAGAAACAGTTTAAAAAAATTGAAAAAGTACCTAGAACTATTGTTTTGCTCATAAACTATTTTTAGAAAAAAACAATTAGACGGTTTTGGAAATAAATTTAAGATGGATATTTCAATGGTGTATTTTTTATACTTTGTCTCAAGCACCAAACATTCTTGTTACGTCATTTCACACACACACACACTACTTTTTATCTAAAAATAACTGTTTGTTTGTCTTTCATACAAATCCAAACCGCTGGGCCAATTTGAACAAAATCTGACATGAAAGTAGTTTTTAAAGAAGGGTAAAATTGTTTTTAAGGTTTTAAACAAATTTGTTTGTTTATTATTTTAATTTTCTGGACCTAAAACTTATCGCAGACCAACAGCACCTATGTAAGACCATGGAGGGTAATTGCGCAGCAAAATTTAAATTTAAGCTGCATAACAAAGTTTAAAGAGGGTTTTAAGCAATTTAAAACAAATTTTTGTTTACTTTACATTTTATAAACAAAAAACCAATTGGCGCATGGCTCCAGCCATCCCGGACAGGCTAAACACCACCCTTTTTTTTAAATATTAACGTAGGGGGAGTGAAAAAAAAATGAAAAAAGAGAAAAAAGATAAAAAAAACAGAAAACAAATGAAAAGAAAAAAACACAGACAAATAAAGAAAAAAAATCTATAAAAAACCGGCCAACGCAGAGTATACTGGTTATGTCGGTTATTTTAGTTATTGTCATTAGAAATATCCTATAAAACTTTGAGTATTCTTGAGATACAGATGGGCTGATAAAAAAAACAGGAAAAAGTGCAAAACAGATGAGATGAAATAATAAAAAATAAAATAATACTAGCTGGGTTACTCGGCATTGCTCAAGTTTTTTTCAATAAAGTATTTTGTCGTTTTTTTCTCATTAACTGTTTTTTTTGTTCGATTTCTTTCTTTTTATATTTTTTTTTAAATTATTTTTATTTGCTCTATTATTTTTCTCTCTTTTTTAATTATTTTTTAAGATCTTGTCAAACACCCTAAAAACAAAAATTATTTTGTTATTGTTGTTTCTCTTTTTCTTTTTTACACACTTTTATTCAACTTGACTCTCTATTTCTCTGTGGTCAAATTTTTGAATTGATTTTTTACCAACTTTTAGATAACTTAGAATTTTTCAAACTTTCAGCATAAATTTTAGCTACCTACAAAAACAATATTTGTTAGTTTTTAAAGTGGTTTAATCATTGTTTCAAATAACTTTAATATTTCGTTTGTAACGAGTTTAAATTAATTCACTAAATGGCGTTTGCGTCAATTAAATGAACCTTTAGGTAATCATGATTGTAAGATGAAGATGATTCATCTTACGTATTTTCATGATATTTGTTTATTTTATTTTATTATGTGTGCATTTTATAATGATTGGATATGTTGAAACAATAAGTCATATATGTATATATGTGTGTGCTTATATATGTATGTGTATTTGTGCGTGTGTGTGTGCGCGCGCGCGTGTGCGTGTGTGTACGTGTGTGTGTTTATTATTTTTTTATCTAGGAATTTATATATATATATATATATATATATATATATATATATATATATATATATATATATATATATATATATATATATATATATATATATCTTTTTCCGGATTGTTAATATTACAATTAGAAATATTATTTTGTGTATGAATTTTTAGAATTTAGACAGTGTGTTAAAGTTGAGTGTTCGAGAGATAATAAAAGTTTGAAAAGACGTGCTGCAAAGAGAAATTGGAATTATCAAAAGAATTGTCATAACCGGGCGAACTTCTACAAAGTGAGATAATTCAGTTTAGAGTCAAGTAAAAGATTATATTCAAGGAAGAATAATGAAGTTAAAATAAATTCGAGAAATATTGTGTTATAAATAACTTCGACTTTAACGTTACGAATCGCTAGAAAGCATATTCCTCTACGTTTACAATGATTATAACAAAAATTTATTTAAATGTTGACTAAAGTATTACTATAAACAATGGTAAAACTATTTGCATAATGTAAAGATATAAAAGTGTGTTTTTAAAAATTTTGCGTGGACTTGTTCCCTTTTTTTTTGTTTTTTGTTTTTTTATCTTTTTTTCCGCTTTTGTTTTTTTCTGATTTTTTTATACATTTTCACCCTTTTTTATATTTTATCTATTTTTTTCTATTTCTATTTATATATATATATATATATATAATTAGTAAAATGAAAAAAAAACGAAGAAAATGCAACTATGTTCATATATTTATTGTGTGCTAAAATTACAAAACTCTTCTGCGACTTTTGATTCTTTCAATTCCTTCAAAGACACTCCCATCTCATCATAAATCTGCCTACTCTTCTGCCATGAGTGCGTGATGTCATTTGACGCACGCCTTCTTATCCAGAAGACATTTAATTAACAAAAATATTATTATTCTTTAATTTCCTGTTTTTAGGATACTGATTGTTATTATCTTGGATGCGAATATATATTTTTCAAAGCCAAAACATTCTAAAAACACATTTAAATGTTATTTTTCAAAAAATGAAATACTATTTATAGTAAAGTTAAATTTGTAAATTAGAACATTTATACGCAAAATTTAAAATACTAATAATAGTACAAATAGCGTTTAAAAACTTTAAAAAAAATTTATATTTGCCGTGTTCCTGGGTTTTTGTCTTATTTCTTTTGCTTTTGCATTTCTTAGTTGTTGATTTATTGGTTTTGTTGTGACAAACATGCCGGTCTATATTAATGCGTATAAACGTTCAACATATATCCAGTTAGTGGCCAAATGATTGATTAATCTCGCTAGTGAGTTAAATGTCAAATTTCTAAAATTAGCTGTCTGTTGTCTATTAAGACAAACCTTTTTTTTATTAATTTTTACTAACTTCCCGAACAATTTGAGATCAGAAACATTCACCATAAAATGTAAAACTAATGACAATTGACAGCACGTTAATTGATAAAAAAGCAGAAAAAACCAAAAATACAAAAAAACAAAAAGAAAATTAAAAAAAAAAGTAAATTTATTTACAAAACCTTAAAAATACAATTTTTAATTTTTTGGCTTTATGATTGTTAGATAAAATATTATTCATCTTTCAAAAATAAAAATAAAAATAAATTGGCTCTTCAACGAAATTCTCAAAATTTTGTAAAATGCATTGTCATAATAAACAAGTCTATATTCCATGTTTTGTTTAATTAAAAAACAAAAAGTTTGTTAATTTTTACTTTAATGGTTTGTTTATAAGAAAAGAAGATAAAAAAGAAAACAAACATGACTAGTAGTGAAAGTAAAATAACAAAATGTAATAATGAGAAAAAAAACTCGGGTAAACTTGTGTTACTTTAAGCTATTCTCTTTACAGATATTTTTATGGTATTTGTATACGCGTTAAATAAATTTAGATGATTAAATGAATATTTGAGTTATTGATTTTTTTCTAACTTAAAAAAAGTTTACTAGCAAATTACAAAATCATTGAAAAAATTAGAAAATGAAGTAAGCAAACTGAAGGTAGATTTTAAAAAATTGCATTAGGACTTTAGTTTATTAAATTTCTGTTTGCTTTAAAAATTACAAAAATATTGAAAACATTAGAATATGGATGTAGATTCAAAAAGATTGCATTTGGACTTTTGTTTATTAAAACTCCAACTGTTTGCTTCAAAAATCAAATAATTAAGAAACTTCGTTTTCTTATCGCTCGCTAGGAAATCATTGTTGTAACTTCACAAAATTTTTCTCGAATTAATAAATCCTTTTTATATTTGATTGATTTTGTTTTATTTTAAATATTATTACGTTTTATTTCAATGCATCAAAGAATCGCAATTAAAACTGAGGAAGTTCGGTCATAACTGAACGAGCGAAATAACAAGAGAGTGACAACAAAAAATCAATGTAAAATTACTAAGAATAAAGAAGTAGGTACTTCAATAAATCATTTTTATCAAAACAAATTAATTTTATTAAGTGGAAATTTTTTAATTACTTGTTTTGTAAAATATAAAAATTGCAATTTGTTTACTTAATTTTGTGTGTGTTGCTAATTATAAGACTTTATTGTCTTATGAGCATGGCCACAAGTTCTGAACGTGTTCTTTTACCAACCAGAACTTAAATTTTAAAAACGTTTTTTGGTATTTAGTTAAAATTTAAAGTAACGTTTTTTTCGGCAAAATATTTTTTTTTGAAAGCGAAATAAATAAGACGTTAAACTTATTTTGAAGACAAGTTTATTTTATTACAACGCTTATATTAACTTTTTTGTTTGTTTCAGCGCAACGTCGAGCTCGGTTAGTACTTCAATGTGTGCCAATAAATACACTAATCTGTTTTTTTTTCAAAAAATTTAAACATTAAAAAATGAAAAATAATATTTAGTCTTATAAAAAAAATAAACACTATAAAATAAAAAATAACATAAAGTATAAAAAATATTTTTAAAACAACGCTTGTATACAAATGTACTAAAAAGTTAAAAATAATATTAAAGTGTACATATTAACATTTTTTGAGATAAACCTTTTGTTTTGAATATAATAGCCTTAGCCGCTATCTATATAATATCGATAACCTACTATAGCCCAACGCTTTAATCTTCCAAACAAAAAGTTTAGTTCAAAAATGTTAATATCTACATTTTAATATCATTTGTAACCTTTAATTCAATTCAATTCAATTTGACTATCTTTAACGTGGCGTTAGTCAGATGACTTCTAGGCCACAACAAAAGTACATTAGTATACGAGCATTGTTTAAAAAAAAAATATTTTTTATACTTTATATTATTTAAATGGTTATGTTCAAGATAATGAAATAAATAGAAAAAACTATTTCTATAACAAAAAAAAATAATAACAGCCAAATGTTACTAGTATTTACAGATTTTATTTTTTTTAAGATGGAACATTGTTTAGAGCTTATATGGGTGCAATGATAAAATGTTGAATGCAATAATTTGATTTTCCGTCAACTTCGTGAAAACTAAGCAAGAAAGGTTTTTCTCTTATGGAAATTATCAAAAATTTACTGAACTGATACATTGTATCTGTTTTGTATAGGTTGTACAAACATTCTTGTTTGTACAATTTCTCCCGGAACCTTAGGCCAGCAAACCATTTCAGCATTGAGCGATCCAGAACACTTTCTTTCTTCTCCGTCAAACCACCAGCCTTCTCCTGTTCTATTTTCATTTTCGGAATCCAATTGGTTGCTATGGGAGACTGTACTTGAAAGAGTTGTCAGTGTGGGCTGCTGATTGTCACTCGGTGATAATATAGTTGTACTAGAGTCATTTAGGCCGTTATCGTGTACTGACGCTGTTCCAATACTGGAAGATTTATTAGTGTCTGTAGTTGCAGGAGTTGTTGTTCTGTCAGCTGTTGTCGTTCGGAAATATGGTGTGGCAATTTGAAATGGAAAAACAGAACTGAAATTGAGACCATTTCCAGCGTCACTCGACAAACTGTCAAAAAGAGAAACGTTGAGAGCATAATTGTTCTCTTCCGAGGCGACGAATATGTAGTTGTACACAGCTGAAAACCATTTGTTTGCCGCTGTTTTCATTTCAATTCTCAGCCTCCAGTAGCGTTTGTATTTTATTTCAAATTTCTCTCTTTTAACTGTTGTGAAATAAGGCTCTGTAACATTTGAAGGAAGGGTGCTGCCTGGAATCGTCGGAGTGGGAGTCGATATGTCTGGCAAAGTGGTCGTTTTTGGTGGAACTTCAACAGGAATAGCTAAACAATAAACAAGATTAAATTACTAAATTTTGTTTTCATACAGATAATCAAACAATTTAACTAAATTAAATTATTTACAATTTTATTTATAAATTATTTATAATTGATTATTATTAACTAAATTTCTGAATCCTTTATCTCAGACAGATTAGGAGCGTGAGCAGGTCTCTACCCACCTTCGGCAGAAAAACACTCGTCATTTCTCTCATCTTCTCACGGATCGACTACTGCAACTCCGTATTGGTCGGTCTACCAACTTCTCAAATCAACCGCCTTTAGCTTGTCATCAACACCGCCGCCAAAATAAATCCAATGCCAAGAAATACGATCACGTGACACCTATTCTACAAGATCTCCACTGGCTTCAGCTACCGGAGAAAATAGTTTTCAAAGTCGCGCTACTGGTTTTCAAGTGTCTACACTACACGATAATAGCCCACTATATCTCAGTCTGGATCTTCAACAGACCAGCTCCGTCGCCGGCCGCAGACGACCACGATCGTCGTCTTCAAGACATCTCGTCGTGCCAGCTTCACGTCGAGCAGATGTTTCAGAGTCATTGGCCCTAAGACGTGGAACAATCTTCCGTTGACAATAAAGCTCGCTACGTCCGAAACGGAGTTTTGCAGTTTAGTTAAAACTTTTTTATTCACAGTCTCCTTCAATTTTCCGCCCATATTCAATAGCTCCGAAGCTCATTCGACCGTGGGGTTACTTTAAAAAAAATTCATCCTTTCATAATTTTTCATAAGGTTAACAATTAAAAAAATGCTGCAAACAAAACATAATCTCATGAGAATTTGGATATCTTGAGGATATTATGGATGATAATAAAAACCCAAATATGAAAAATGACAATAATGACAATGTTGTAGAAACAGCAATTTTGTTCAGTGAAAATATTTTTAGAGAGCCTCATATAGAGTCTGTGGCCCGTGCCACACTAAGAACGGTTTTACCTGTTAATTTCTTGATAACCTAAGCTACTTAGCAACAAGTAAAATTTCAAAATTAACCCTTTTACAATCAATTGAAACCGTATACCGACTTGGATGTGCTAGCACAAATACAGTTAAAACATATTCGATGATTAATCAGTTGATAAAAAATCAATTGGTCATGTTATCCATGCCACGTGGAAGTGAGCCTGTTACGATTTATTATGTTGCAGGTTCAGTTGGTCAAACTATCGTCAGACAAATCAAACCCAAAGAGTGCAACAACAAAAACAGTTGTTAGATTATAGTTTTTTTTTTTTATCTCGGACACTTTTTAAATTTGAAAATTGTTGAGTCCGTGGCATCAACAGAAGTGGTCTGTTAAAGATATCTAATTATTTGCATTCATAGATTCTATAAAAGTTTGAAGTAGTTTTTAGTTTGAAAAAAAAAATTGTTTTGAATAGTTTTACAGTTTGAAAAATCAAAAATTAAAATATCAATAGTTCAAAAACTAGTTTTTATTATTAAAAATTAGCAAAGTACCCGGCGTTGCCCGGGGTTTTAGAGGTTTTTCTATCGTTTTTCTCTCTTGCTCCCGTTTCCTTTCCAGCCTGCTTTCTCGATCCCGCTTGCTCTCCGGTTCCCGGTTGCTTTCCCATTTCAGCTAGCTCTCCTGTTCCTTCTCGCACTCCCGCTTCCTCTCCTTTTCTTGCTCGTTTTTCCGCTCCCGTTCACTTTTCCGTTTCCGCGTTCTCTCCCGTCCTCGCTAATTCTCCAGTTCCCGCTCGCTCTTCTGATTTTGCTCGCTCTCCTGCTCCCGCTCACCTTTTGACCGATCTTAAATATTTTAACAAAAACTTTCCTTTATTGGCTTTCACTGTTGTATAAAAATCTCATTACGATTGGATGAATGGAGTAGCAATTGCATAAAGAACACGCAGATATATATATATATATATATGTATATATATATATATATATATATATATATATATATATATATATATATATATATATATATTTATATATATATATATATATATATATATATATATATATATATATATTACATGCTTATATTTTCTGTCAGGCTTCTGTCGGTTTTTCGGTGAAACAATCTGCGAATTCTTGTTAAAAACAGATTCTAACTATAAAGTAATTTTGTTCTCCTTGGTTCTGTACGTTTGTTTTGTCTTGTGAACTTGATAAAGAGTCTCCTCGGTTTTGAGAGAGATAATACGTTATTTTCTGCCTATTGCCTGAAGCTCTGGTGAGGTTGCATTGTCTCTACGACTAAAAAGTTTGGAAAGATGCCACCAAAAAACAGAACTGAAAAAGGAAAAGAAAGCAGGTCTGAGCCAAGACAAGAAAAAGATGACAGAACAGGAAATAGTGAAGAAAAATGTGGTCTCTGCTCGAAATCATTCTCGGAATTGGACAATGGCGTTTTGTGTGGTCTCTGTGATACACGGTTCCATTGCAATGCCACGGTGTCACTGAGGTCATTTCCAATGCACTGACTCTCCACAGTAAAGAACTATTCTGGTTTTGTAAAGAATGTCGTCGTGGAGCTGAGAGGTTACTACCGGTCATTTCAAAGATACAGAGAAAGGTGGACATAATTGAAGATGACACAGTTAAAATCTACTCTGAAATCAAAACTGAACTTACCAGAAGTACTGCTGCTATTCAAGATTTGTACAGAGAAATAATTGTCTTCGAAAGCCGTATAGAACAATGCGAAAAGAGAGTCGAAGAAAATAAATTAGAACTCATAAGTTCTATCAATTCAAAACTAGTTGAGACGGAAGAAAAATTATGAACAAAGAAGATAGAAAATGGACCGATTTGTTTTCCGGCGAGGTAAAGTCCGGATTGATCTAGGTCAAAACAGATATCATATCGGCACAGACAGCTTTGCAGTTGCAAACCAAGGTTATTGTGAAAGATTAGAGGGAGCAAGAGGAGATTGGTAGGCGAAGATGTAATGTCGTCATCCGTGGACTGCCTGAATCTGCTGATGGAGGTGCTTGAGGTCAGAGTGATGAGGACAATGACAGGCTGACAAAATTGTTTCTTGAATTGAACTGTGACATGTCATCGGTTATTGACATGGTTAGGCTTGGCAGACGAACTGACAACGTCGGTCTGAAACCAAGATCGATGAGACTTACACTCTCATCAGAGGGACAAAAAGACAAATTACTCCGCAGGGAAAATAAACCTGAAAGGAGCAAGCAACGGCCTCGAGAAAGTCTTCATTCATCAAGATCTAACTCCAAAGCAACGAGAAAAGAGGCACCAGTTAGTGGAGGACCTCAGGCTTCGAATCTCCGAGGGAGAAACAGATCTGATTATTGTCAACGGAAAAATAGTGAAAAGATGGAAATCATAAGAAACAAGACCAGCACTACAGACAGATCCTGGTCTGGTGGTGCCGGTGGCCTGACGGGGGGGGGTCGCCGGAGTTAGGATCGAGATCAGGCGTCATTGATGAACTACCGGGGTGTGCTTCGAGGAGGGGATCTAACACTGCCACAATCCCTGCGGCCTGTCTCAACGTGAGGTCCATCAAAAACAAGATTGCCATTATCTCAGACATTATAAATGAAAACAGATTGTCAATTCTTGGTTTGGTGGAGACCTGGCATGAGTGTTTTGATGACGTTGCCCTGAAAAAGATCACTGCCTGGTTACCGCTGCATTGAAGCGGCTCGGGGGCCCGATGAAAGGGGCCGCTCTTATGGGGGAATTGCAGTCATCCACAGGGACACACTCTCGGCCAAGCCACTCGATTTGGGATTGACGCCAATTACATTTGAGATCATAACTACAAAGTTCTCATCCGTTAAAACGAGTTTCATCTTTGTTTTGATATACCGTCCTGGAAGCATCCCCGCGAGTAATCTGTTTTTCATAGAACTAGGAAATATTTTGGAAGCATTGGCGACGTACAATTGCCAGGTCATTGTTACTCGAGATCTGAATGTCAAGGTCAACATTACTCTCGATCCACACTCTGTTCGTCTGTTGGATCTCATAGGTTCATTTGGCTTCGTGCAGTCTGTTACCGGCCCTACGCATTCGCAGGGTAATACTCTTGATTTGGTTATTACTAGATCTGATCTTCCATCTCCGTCTGTCGTCGTTGATCTGCCGCAGGTCTCCGATCATTCTCTTGTGCGTTTTTGGGTTCTGATCCGACTTCCTCCAGCTCGGTTTGTCGAGATTAAAACTTGTGCTTGGAGGAGTTTCGACTCTGAGCAATTTTGGTCCGATTTACGTAGCAGCCTCCTGTGCAATCCGGTGGTCTATGAGGATATGTCTATCGATCAGGCCCAGGAGCTCTATGACACTACCTTATCGTCGCTTCTTGATCAAAATGCTCCCTTCCGTGCTGCTAGACGGCGCCTTCAGCCTCTTTCGCCGTGGTTTGATCGTGATTTCACAGCCTCGAAACGAAAATCAAGACTGTTGGAGCTGTGCTACAAGCGGGCTCGAGACCCGGATGATCGCACTCTGTGGATGATCCAGGTACGGGGGTCTCACGGCCTTTTTAGGCAGAAACAAAATTCTTACTGGAGAGGAAAAATCGATGATAGTCAAGGCAATCCTGCAAAGCTCTGGAGAACATTATCTGGGGTGCTCGGCAAGGACTGTTGCTATTCAGCCCCACCCAATGATCTTGCGGCGAGTGATTTCTTGAAGGCGTTTTTAGAGAAGACCGAGAGTGTTCGCCAGTCTACTTCGTCTGCTTCTGGTTCGCTCTATTGTGCTGGAGGCTGTTCCAGCTCGCTGCTGGAATTCAGGCCTGTAGATGCTAACTACATCATCCGTCTCATCAGGGCTTCACCTAACAAGAACTGTTCCTTAGATCCAGTGCCAACATGGATAATAAAACATTATTCAAATGAACTACTGGCACCATTCGTGGCATTTCTGGCCAACTCTTCGCTAAGACAAGGTTTTTTCCATCGACTCAGAAAAATGCCATCATCACGCCAGTCCTCAAGAAACAAAACTTGGATCCGCATAACCCTGCCAACTATCGTTCGATCTCCAATTTGTCGTATTTGTCTAAGCTGTTGGAGCAATGTGTCGGCGACCAGTTCAACATATATCTCAATGAAAATAACCTCCTGCCACGATGCCAGTCAGCCTATAGAAAGCATCATTCTATTGAGACTGCTGTCTTGAAGGTGCTCTCGGATGTCTACTCAGCAGCCGATCTGGGACGGATCACACTTCTGGGCCTTCTGGACCTTAGTGCTGCGTTTGACACCGTCGATCATCAGATCTTGTGTGATAGGCTTCATAACTCGTTTGGTCTTGGGGGTGCGGTCCTGAAATGGTTCGGCTCCTACCTCACGGGCCGGTCCCACTGCATCCGCTGCAACAATGTCACATCTGAGTCGGCTTCTCTCCTCTACGGGGTACCGCAGGGGTCCGTCCTTGGTCCGGTGCTGTTTCTTCTTTACACTGCTGATGTCATCGGTGTCGCCGCCAGACATGGGTTTTCGGCTCACTCTTATGCTGACTGACGATCTGCAAATTTACAGTGACTCTCCTCAGATGTTATGCTCTGATCTTGTGCCAAGAAATTCTGCCTGTATTGGCGAAATCAGCTCATGGATGGCCAGTAATCGCTTGAAACTCAATCCATCAAAAACTGAGCTGATATGGCTGGGTTCATCTCGACGGCTGAAGCATTGTTTGATGGGGAATGTGGACATTGCTGGGGTTCCGGTCAGGCTTTCTGCGTCTGTTCGGGATCTTGCGGTGCTGGTTTACCGTGATCTGTCCATGGAGACACACATTTGCCATTTCAGCCGTACCTTTTACTACCATCTTCGTCAGCTACGTGTCATCCGCAGAAGCCTCACTACAGACTATGTTCACTCCCTTGTAAGAGCACTGGTGCACAGCCGGGTTGACTATTGCAGCGGGGTCCTGGCCGGTCTACCGCTGCTCCAGATCAACAGGCTTCAATCTGTTCTTCGGGCTGCTGCCCGTCTCGTGCTGCGATTGCCGGGCTGGGCCAGCGTTTCAGGTCTGATGCGGACGCGGCTTCATTGGCTTTCCTTTGCGGAGAGAATCCGTTTTAAACTATGTTCTATGGTTTATAAGTGCCTCCATGGCATGGCTCCTGTCTATCATCAGGAGTTATGTGTTCCGGTCTCTCAACTCTTTGGTCGGTCTCATCTTCGATCGGCGGTGGCCGGCGATCTACTTGTTCCTCAGACGGACACTTTGACGATTGGCAGGCGTGGTTTTTCTGTGGCTGGTCCTGTGGCCTGGAATAGCCTTCTCACCGCTCTGAAGGATCCAATGATGCCTTCTAGTGTCTTTCGTGAACGGCTCAAGACATATTTGTTCTCTTCCACTTAATTGTGCAGTGCGCTTTTGTGACTTTTATTTTGTAAAAAAGCGCTATATAAAAAACCTGTATAATAATATAAATATTATATATATATATATATATATATATATATATATATATATATATATATATATATATATATATATATATATATATATATATATATATATATATATATATATATATTCAAAACCACGTCTTCTGTGAAAAACTAATTTGAGACCAAAAACGTTTGAATTCTGTATTATCAGACTGACGGTCCGTTTCGAAATGGTCTGTCATCATCAGATGACTTTCAACTACAAACTTGATGAGTCAAACTTACTGAAAATCATCAGATTACATGTCTCAGTTTTGAACCCAGAAATTAATCAACTTTACATATACTACAAAAACCTGAAGTTGGTTAATTTAGTTATGAAAAACAATAGAACCAAAAATATAGAGTTACTACAGCAAAGCCATGTTGTGTGCCAATTCCAATGTCCTATGCCACACTACGTTGGATAAATATGTTCGGCACACCACAACTTCGCTATCACGACGACTAACATTGCATCTAAAATCCGGTTCTATACTCAAACATTTGGAGCATATCCATCAAAAAAAGTTGACTCGCAATATTCTGGAAAATAATACCACTATTATTGGCAGAAAAATAAATCACTATCGTTCAAAAATTATGGAGGCATTATATATTTTGGGTCTACGACCCGGAATCGAAAAGCAATTTGACGCTTTTCCGTCAGTTTTCAGGTTGTTTGGTGGACACACAAAAACTGACCTTCAAAACCCTTATCAGGACAACAGAATGGACATAGATTCTGACACGAAGAATAAATAAAGACCGTATCTGACGAAGACGGGGAAGTAACAATTGATTATGCAAGCACTAAATCTGTTGTCTCATTCTATAATCCTTTCATCAAACATAACTCTTCGAAAAAGAAAACTTTAATATATTCTACCATTTTTTTACCTTTATATATATATTTTCTTGTTACTATTTGTGGCTTTCGTTTCCTTGTTGTTTACATTTTGATACGGTTCTCCCGCAGTTGCAGTTTTGTGTTGGCTAACAGTTTTTTGCATATTTGCTTCAAACCTTTGCTACCTTACTAACTGGTTTTATTTGGTATTTTAGTTCACTATAATCGATTATCTGTGCTTTTTGTTTGTATTGCTATTTTGAGTTACCTTTCTGTTAACAGACTCTGATGATTACAGTCTATGTCGAAACGGACTGTCAGTCTGATGATACAGAATTCAATCGTTTTTGGTCTCAAATTAGTTTTTCACAGAGGAAGGGTTCGAAAAATGGTTTCTGCCAAATGGCGCTCTATCTTTCTACGAGCATGTATTATTTATTTTGAAGCTGACTGATAAATCTGATCACTGTTGTTTTTCTCCTTCGTTTCGCCATGTTTCGTGCGTGTGTGTGAGTGTGTGGTGTGTATTAATATATACAATAGCCCAAGTCTGTGTAAGACGTCTGTGTAAGACGTCTGTGTAAGACGTCGGTGTAAGGCGTCTGTGTAAGAGTAAGACGTTTTGTGTGACGATCTGTTATCTATGGCAAATTAATTTACATAAATATTTTTTTATATATTTTTACAAAATTAAATAAATTAATAAATATTCACCTTACTTAAACTAATTTAAAATATATAATTATTATTAATATTTTAATCTATTATTTCATTTGTTTTGGAATATGATAAATAAATAGATAAATAAATAAATAAATAAATAAATAAATAAATAAATAAATAAATAAAAAAATAAATAAATAAATAAATGAATGAATGAATGAATGAATGAATGAATGAATGAATGAATGAATGAATGAATGAATGAATGAATGAATGAATGAATGAATGAATGAATGAATGAATGAATGAATGAATGAATGAATGAATGAATGAATGAATGAATGAATGAATGAATGAATGAATGAATGAATGAATGAATGAATGAATGAATGAATGAATGAATGAATGAATGAATGAATGAATGAATGAATGAATGAATGAATGAATGAATGAATGAATGAATGAATGAATGAATGAATGAATGAATGAATGAATGAATGAATGAATGAATGAATGAATGAATGAATGAATGAATGAATGAATGAATGAATGAATGAATGAATGAATGAATGAATGAATGAATGAATGAATGAATGAATGAATGAATGAATGAATGAATGAATGAATGAATGAATGAATGAATGAATGAATGAATGAATGAATGAATGAATGAATGAATGAATGAATGAATGAATGAATGAATGAATGAATGAATGAATGAATGAATGAATGAATGAATGAATGAATGAATGAATGAATGAATGAATGAATGAATGAATGAATGAATGAATGAATGAATGAATGAATGAATGAATGAATGAATGAATGAATGAATGAATGAATGAATGAATGAATGAATGAATGAATGAATGAATGAATGAATGAATGAATGAATGAATGAATGAATGAATGAATGAATGAATGAATGAATGAATGAATGAATGAATGAATGAATGAATGAATGAATGAATGAATGAATGAATGAATGAATGAATGAATGAATGAATGAATGAATGAATGAATGAATGAATGAATGAATGAATGAATGAATGAATGAATGAATGAATGAATGAATGAATGAATGAATGAATGAATGAATGAATGAATGAATGAATGAATGAATGAATGAATGAATGAATGAATGAATGAATGAATGAATGAATGAATGAATGAATGAATGAATGAATGAATGAATGAATGAATGAATGAATGAATGAATGAATGAATGAATGAATGAATGAATGAATGAATGAATGAATGAATGAATGAATGAATGAATGAATGAATGAATGAATGAATGAATGAATGAATGAATGAATGAATGAATGAATGAATGAATGAATGAATGAATGAATGAATGAATGAATGAATGAATGAATGAATGAATGAATGAATGAATGAATGAATGAATGAATGAATGAATGAATGAATGAATGAATGAATGAATGAATGAATGAATGAATGAATGAATGAATGAATGAATGAATGAATGAATGAATGAATGAATGAATGAATGAATGAATGAATGAATGAATGAATGAATGAATGAATGAATGAATGAATGAATGAATGAATGAATGAATGAATGAATGAATGAATGAATGAATGAATGAATGAATGAATGAATGAATGAATGAATGAATGAATGAATAAATAAATAAATAAATAAATAAATAAATAAATAAATAAATAAATAAATAAATAAATAAATAAATAAATAAATAAATAAATAAATAAATAAATGAATGAATGAATGAATGAATGAATGAATGAATGAATGAATGAATGAATGAATGAATGAATGAATGAATGAATGAATAAATAAATAAATAAATAAATAAATAAAATAAAAAAACTACTAGTATATATAGATTTGTTACTCATTTCATTCATCAAATAAAAAAAATCTGAACTAGATAAAGTAATAAAATTATATGAATTTTTATAATATTTTTCATTGAAGATCTTTGGTCTATTTTTGTTTTTTAAAAGTTTTAAGTTTATAAACAAATAACGCAATTCATTGAACAAGAATTTTTACTTATGATGAAATTCAAATAACAAAATAAGGTCTAAAAAAGTTATTGATAATTAATTTATTATTAGACATAAATGTATTTTTACATTTCCACTCCTAATTAAAAATGTCAGTGCAGTGAATTACACAAACTGTCTGCCAATAAACGTTGTTGCAAAATATCTGAAAACAACAACTCAAAACACAAAACAGGTTTTAGCATATAAAATCGAATGCTGCAACAGCAAGAACAAATGAATCTACAAATAATTGAAAACAAAGAGCTTCAAAATTTAAAAAAAGAGTGGCTTGAATAAAAACAATTAAAACTCATCACAAAAGGTTCATGAAAAAAACCAAAACTGCTGAAGTAAAAACAAATAAATTACAAAATAATATTTCTAACAAAAAAAATCATAAGTTGTTGAAACCAAAGCATTCACATAAAAAGCTAGTCCATCTCTCATTACTTGCATTCTTATCATGAAATTAGTTCAAACATCTAATTGTCGAGATTTAAAAAATGAATTAGACACGTGATCATTGCTTGCAAAAAAAATAACAGGTGATCTACCAGGAATGCGCTGCAGCATTAGCATATTCAAGTTACTAGTCTTGGTGTCACCTGATGATTGGTGACAACAAAACTCTTGTAGATCAAAAACTGGATTGGTTAGTTGTTATTAATTTGTTTAAATGGAATAATGTCTTAATAGTCATTGATTCGGTTCGAGTCTTGAACATGTACAGTAACTTTTAATGGTTTTACGAACGTTCAGTGTATCTAAAATAATTTTGTAAATGTCTTATAGAGATCGATTTTACTTGATAAAGAGCGTGTTTTTCGTGTTTTTTTGGTCTCAATATGAAAGTAATTTTTGTGCTGGTGCATTTAAGTTTAAAACTGATGTAAAATGTTAGCGGCTCAATGTTTTTTTTTATTTATTTATAAAATTTCCTTTCATATTGAGACAAAAAATATTTATCACCCTGGCCAGGTATCTAGACAGCAAATATTTTCCTTAGTGATGGCCATGCACCAATAATGCTACAAAGACACTTCATTCATGCCGCCAAATCAATATTCCAATATTTGCTGAGCATTTTGCAGTTCCTTTAAAGCATTGAAAACTTTCTTTGGCACATTCAGGTATTTGTTAAGCTTTTCAGTTGTATTTCTCTTTGGTTAAGTGCTAGTAATATTATTTTTTTTATATTTTGAATCGTTCTGTTGTAATGAAACGTTTTATTTGCAGTTATTTATTTTTATAGCCAACATAAAATAAAATGCATGTTTTTCAACGTTGAGCCAAAATAAGCTACACGAAACAAACTCTTTGTGCAACTATCTCTCAGTGTGATAACAATTGCTGAAGAAGCAAGGCATTCACCTGTAGACTCGAGAGTCGGTGGTTCGAATCCCGTCGGCGTCACCAGCGTCTGCAAGGGATGTGTGTAGGTGTTAATAAATGGCTACCCTTGGTTGTTTGCCTAAAAATAAGCTCACGAGTGAGTAAAGTTAAATAAGTGGTTTGTAGCCTGGAGGTCTGAGGACTAGGGCTACGTTAAACTGGTCAAACGTTTAAACTTTTTAAATTTATATTTGCACAACTTGCTAGGGAACAAAGTCGGTGCCTTCAGCGGTCCCGCACGCTATTTTGGGTGCCTGATGTCAAATGTTTTTCAATTTTGTTTGCTGAAACTATATTTTTTTCTTGGGTTTTGCAGCCATTTTCCAGCTTAGAATAAACTAGGTATTTATAATTGAGCATGAGAATTATTTTACCAAACGGTTGACCGATATTCATTATTTGGACGTCACTGAGTTTTCCTGTGACGTAAATACTGCTGAGACACTGAAATTTGCCAATAATATTGAGACCAATCCTAAAATTTTTTGACAGCATATAAATAAAAACAAAAACATCTGTAAAGTTAAGTTAGAATATTTCATCAAAACTGATATAAATGGGTCTGCAACTATCTTAACATTGATATGGCAAATTGTCTAGCTGAGTTTTTCAAAAGTCTTTATTTAAGCAATGATAGCCTAGAAACAAATTAATGATAACATTAATAAGTTAAATAAATATTAACCTGCAAGACCAGATAATATTTTTCTAAAAGTTCTGTTAGAATGTACAAATTCTATCTCTGTTATTTAAGCAATATATATGATAAATCACTGCTAACTCAATTGGTACCTGATGATTGTTAGTATACCATCATCACCCCAGTTTATAAAAAATGACAAGAATACTGCAAGCAAGTTTAGGCCAGTTCCTTTGTGCTGTATCTGCTTTGAACTGCTAGAATCTCTGATTAACGATGATTTAATAAAACATTTTAGAAATAAATTTCAAGATTATAGGCAATAAGGCTTTACGAAAAGAAAGTCTACTACAATTCAGTCGTACTTTGGAAAAACTCATTCTGGCGAAATATTTATATTTACTGATAGCTCAACGGAGATAAAGATTTAAAATACGTGACAAATTTTTATGCTTTCGTACAAAAAATGTAATAATGTAATGTCGTAATTTATAGAGCGTCTTTTACAGAGCTCAGAAGCGCTCTTTCTTACATGTCCTACGGAGAGAAACAATTTTACTCGTTAAGTTATGTGATAACATGGCAGGGAGTGCGAGTCGAACATTTAAGGCTTTGTGAAAGGGTTGTAGATGAAAACGTAATCGCTGATAAGCGCCCTCGTAACATCGTCAGAGACTCAGCTAACCTAGCACCATCAGTACATGTGCGTTAGTTTCTTGCTCAAGGAAACTACGTGCCCGAACCTGAAATCGAACCCGGGTATACCGTATGTCATGCCCGTGTCTGAGTCACAGCGGACAGGCAAAGCCTAGTTCTATATATGCTATGTGTGCGTGTGCTTTTTTTTATAAGTGCGTGCAGTTGTTATAGCTACGCCGCATAAATTTGAATGTTTAATTAGGTTTCCTAGGCTCGTTGTGACCTTATTCCTGTTTTAGCTTGTATCACATGATGCCGAGAACCAATAAGTTTTGAATGTTTTGCGCGCTAGCCTGTGATTGTTCAATTTGTAGATATAGCCTTTCGTTTTGTGAATTTGAAAAAATTGCAATTGTCTAGTAGAGTTCGGACGTGTGAAACTTTATCGTGTAGTAATTCGATATTATCTCGTGTTTGGACGTTTAACTTCTACCTCTTCTTTAATTAAAGTTGTCTATTACTAACTTGATAGAAGTATATAAGTTTATCAAACATTCTTCAACGGTAACGATTATTACCAGAGTGATAGTCGTGACACCGGATATCCAAGACGGTGTCTAAACCACTAAACCAATAGTCTCACAATATTTATTATTTACCATCAACATGAAAAGATAACAATCTATGAGTTAGGAATTCACTAGTTGACTAAATAAACATTCAAAATAGTTTTTTATTGCAGTTGCTGTACCTTCAGTATTTCAGTTAATTATTGACTTTGCATAGAATTTTCTAGAATGTCGTCGTTACTGCAAAAGTTAGGGTTGAGCTTTCAGGGTTTGGAAAATTATGGAGATGTTTTTCTATCAGCTGCAACAAGAACTGCTTCTAATATTTTTTTTAATATTTAAAACTCTATATAACTTTGGAATTATAACTTAGATGCACCGTGTTGACTTTAAAGTTTCTAACTTTTCGCTGACCAGCAATATACATAAAAATAAAAAAAAACTTTAGAAATACTTTTTTATTTGAATAACAGTTTGGGGCGCTCATTTTCAATGTCTTTATAGTCAAAACAATTCCATTGAATGCACGTCCTACTCTTATTAGATTAAAAAGTGTTTTTAAAAAGATTTTTAATATTTATCTTTTTTAAATATAAAGATATTTATTTAAAGGTTTTTTAGTATTTTTAAGCAGTCGTTTATTGTGTAAACTGAAAAACAAGTAAAGGAAAAAACGAGTTTTTCAACACAAACTTTTGTTTCATATACACTTGATTTAGAAATACAAAATATATTCAAAATAAGTTGATTTAGAAATACAAAATATATTCAAAATAAGTTGATTTAGAAATACAAAATATATTCAAAATAAGTTGATTTAGAAATACAAAATATATTCAAAATAAGTTGATTTAGAAATACAAAATATATTCAAAATAAGTTGATTTAGAAATACAAAATATATTCAAAATAAGTTGATTTAGAAATACAAAATATATTCAAAATAAGTTGATTTAGAAATACAAAATATATTCAAAATAAGTTGATTTAGAAATACAAAATATATTCAAAATAAGTTGATTTAGAAATACAAAATATATTCAAAATAAGTTGATTTAGAAATACAAAATATATTCAAAATAAGTTGATTTAGAAATACAAAATATATTCAAAATAAGTTGATTTAGAAATACAAAATATATTCAAAATAAGTTGATTTAGAAATACAAAATATATTCAAAATAAGTTGATTTAGAAATACAAAATATATTCAAAATAAGTTGATTTAGAAATACAAAATATATTCAAAATAAGTTGATTTAGAAATACAAAATATATTCAAAATAAGTTTGTTTGTTTTTTAATTTAATTATGTATTGTCATCCAATATAAAGCTAGTTAAAAAACTGGTTAAATTTTACTTGCAAGATTTGCGTACAGAGAAAGACACTCACAAACAGAGATTGTATGTTGAATAAAAGTTTGTAAAAAACGTAAAAAGTGCTGATTTTATTTTGACCATAAAGCATGTCTATCAATTTTGAGTGCAAAATATTTTTTCGAATTTATTTATTGGAAAAATAAATGTTGGTTTTTTAAAAACATGGTATTAGACAGACCAGACGCAGCCGTATCTATACCATTACAGTTAAAACCCCATGATTATCTCATTCATTATATTTCAAATTAAAATCTTACGGCGAAAGATTCCAGAGCAATTCATGCTGGTAAGAACATGCAGACCTTCGTTGCCCATCCAATAATCTCCTTCAAACTCATCGTCTACAAGTGTAGCATTACCAAATCCTTGTTTGTACTCTTCTAAAGTTCTGTTGAAGCCGTTTGAATCATTGCTGACCATTCTATTCTGTACGAGATACATTGGCGAAGACGTATCCTTTCCTATGACTATGAAGGTGAAATTGATAGAGTTGGAACATGTTAACACTTTTTCTTCGACTGCTACAGGAATTTCTGCAGAATTATCATTATTAAGGTTTAGTTAGCATTGGAGATTTTTTATACATTAACGAATTTACTTTTTTACTTTGTTTATATTCTCCAGAACAGCCAACCCAAACAGTAAAGGGTGTATTATAAAAACCATACTCCTTGAAGATAGGACACATCGAGTAGTTACAATTTCCGTTAGCGTTTTCATAAGCTATTGCACACATACTGCGATATATTGTTCCGTTCAAGGTGAAGGGAAATGAACATTCCGAAATGCCAACATAAGTCCCTAAAGTAATATATAAATTTTATTGTAAAATGATAACATTTATTGTAATTTGCTAAAACTACAATTTAATTTTTTACATGTTAAGTTCAGGAAAATTTAAATAAAACTGAATTAAAATTGGCTTAAACTACCCATCATTATAAAACACAAGTCTTTTGACAACACATTGATAAATAGTGGGTTTTTATTTGATAAATTATGAGCAAAGACCAATACTGTATAAGAGATAACAAGATTTAACCAATTCAACTAACCTCCGTACAGTCTCAATGAAGACATCTAGAAAAAACAAGCAATTTCAACAGTAAAATAAATATCTCTGTTTATTATATGAATTAAAAAAACTTACCAAAAGTGTCACGGGTTTATCTACAGTTACTTTTGTAACTTGATCCACAGAATTTGGAGCAACAAAATGAAGGTCGCACTTGTTAGTGGCAGGATAGTGAGTATAACCGTGGCACTGTTGGCCATACTTTGTAATGCAGAGAAGAGAACATTCGGCAGGAGTAAACGTTCCAGTCGTATTGTGAAGATTTTGATCGTTGTAGTGAGATATGTTAGCGTCCACTGTAACGAGTGGACAGAATTGAAAAGGGTCAACCTTGTAATATGCCGAAACTTTGGTTATCAGCATCAACAGAGAAAGGAACAACTCCATATTGATGAAAAAAATAACTTCACAGTGATGAACCTTTGATATTTAAATACGACGGTGACAATTGTATTTTTTGACCGCTTGTTCTTTTGCTGATAGGGAATATTCTTTTAACAAAATCTTCTAACAAGTGCTCATCGCCTGAATAATTCACGTGTTTTCATTCTGACGAAAACGTGATCGATAAAAAACAGCAAACGTATTTTGCAAAACAGAAATATTTCTCTCGGCGTATAAAACCAAGAAAAGTTGTCTTTTAACGACTGGCCTTTTCGCAAAATCCTACAATTAGGGAACGACGCCGAACGAACAAAACGAATAACAATGGTGTCACAATGAAGCTGGGAAAATGATTTATGGGTGGCGTAGAGGTGATGGATGTGGCGGAGAAGGTGATGTGGGTAAAACATGGGTAAAAAGTTGGAATGAAGAATTGAGTTGTTCATTTGAAGACGTTATTTCAATAGCAAATATATCTCAGATAATTATACATATGTGTATTTGGTGCTTTGAATGCTATAGTGTAGATGTTTACAATAGATAAAGCTAGTTCTCACCGACATTTAGGTAAGGTACTATAAGCTGCTAATTAATTAATTTTCTTATAGCCTTTAATATATATGATATATGTATATATATTGATGTCTGTATGTGTACGTGTGTGTGTGTCTGTACACTCCGACAAACAGAGTTTCAGTATTTTTCTGCAATGCTTTACATAATTGAAAAGCTTATTTCGACTAAATGGCGTCTGTTTTTTTAAAGATCAGCCTGTTGTCCAAAAATATTGAGTCAGTCTATTGTATGAAATGATGGCTATGTGATATAGCTCACCTTATAATGAATGATTCGCAGAAGTGCGCACTCTTTCACACTGCAACTGCTGAAACACGAATATTTTTATATTTTTCAAACTTGGTTTAAAAAACTTGGATGTCGATAGGAATCGTTGTTTTCCAGAGGTGATGTTCAGTCACGGAGAAAGAAGACAGACTGCCCCTAGTTGTTCTGTATACTTGAACAAGTATATATTTGAACACCTACATTGGTAGCATACAGTATTCTGTATACAGTATAATTAAATATAATGGTCATATATATATATGTATATATATATACATATATATATATATATATATATATATATATATATATAATTATAAGGAAGTAAGTTTAATAGGGTCTACTATTCATTGACTGACGTCACCTATGAATTTCATGACAACTTGACAAGTCAGTTTTTATTTATTTATGGAATTCATCGCAAATCATTGAGCTTAACAATGGTGTAACATTTTAAAAATTATTTGGTTTCATGACCTTTCAACTTTTATTCAGTTTTCAGTAAATGCAGGTTTTATGTTAAAGACAGTAAAATACTTTTAAATACAAAACATATAGCATGGTTTTAACTTTTTTTCGGCTTTCAAATGAGGAAACTAGCCAAAACAATCAATACGTCATCTCTTTGAAGTTCGTTTTATTTTATTTCCTACACATTGCATGACTTTAAAAAATAGCTAAAAATAAACGTGCTTGTTTATAAAGCAAGTTTGTTCACAAGTTTGTTCATGTTTCTTAAAAATAAGATATTGTTTCTACAAACATTTCACAATACAAAAATAAAAAATATCAAAGTAAAAAAACGTCAATAAAATGATGTTGGTTTAGAAAATTACCTGTAAACTACATATAAACAGAATAAAATACTATTTTGCTAGAGTTGTACAAAAAAATGTTCTTATTATTTTTCAACTTGACAAAAGTTTTTTTCAAGCAATCCAGTTTTTTACGACATGAAAGAAGAAAAAGGTGCAAACGTACTGCTTATTTGATGAATGAAAAAGACACGCACATATTTCTGGTGACGAGGCAGTCTTAGTTGATGTGAAGGCATCATACAAAGAATGTATCAATCAAGGTGGGCGGTCGATCAGATGATGAATTTAACTCGGGGACCGTTCATAAAATACGTCACATTTTTGTAGGCTATTTTGAATATATAACACATATAAAATGGCCTACAAAAATTTACGTGTTTATGGATGGTCCCTAAGTAGATAAGATGTTAAAATTTAAAAAAAAAACAGTTCTGGTCATGTTTTATAAAGTACATCAATATTTTTTATTGAGTGCTTTTTTTAAGCTCAAAATATTTTGAATAAGTTGAACTCAAAAATTTATAAATGTCTTTGAAATTTCATCAATTGTTCAATTCAGAAAGTTCTGAGAAACATGTTATATTACAATGGCGTTTCGCAGAACGAACCCAACTGGAATTTGCGTGTGAACGCAAACTTTTTAAACATAACAATTATTTTTAGTTAAGACAAATTCTATTTTGTTTTTAATGTTTTTTTCAAGTGTTTTTTTCAAAAGTTGATTAAAAATACTTATTTTAATATGTTTTAATTTAATTTGTGTTTTAAATTATTTTAAAAAAATTACATTGTGAACATTGAAGAAAATTGTTTTACTTTATTGAACCAAACTCGAAAACAATTTAAATAAATTCTAAAAAGTTTCCACGTGATTCAGCATTCCACATGCCTTTCATTTTCCACGTTTATAATTACAGTGCATTCAATTTATCAAGACACAAGCCACATAAGTATGACTGACAGGGACAAACCTACAATATCAAAACAACCTAGAGGCCCATTAACATGGACTTACGCCACTTTAAATATTGTCCAACATTCATTCATTAGTCAGCAGTCTATATTGGATCCAGTGGCGCACTTAGGATTTTTTTGAGAAGGGGGTTGATAAAAAAGTTTTGGAAAGTTTGAAAAAATTTTTGGAGGGTATGGAAATTTTTTTCAACTTTAATTATTTCATACTTCGTAAACCATATTGAACAACACTTTTTTTATACATTTTAATCAAATTTGATTTTAAAGAGCAGAACAATTTTATTTTAAATTCAAAAATATTTAATTTTTTCAAAATATCAAAAAATATTATATATTAATTAAACAATTAAACTATTTTAGTTTAATAATAATATACCAGCCTTTTTATCTAAAATATAGTCAATTATTGGTGTGGAATATTTATTCAAATACAAAAGAATTGAACTACTTAATTTTGTCACCGACAAAAAAACTTCTAAGAACAGTTTTTTGTTAAATATGTTTATAAAAAACCATAAATTTGTTTCATGAAACAACAGTACTGATGTACTAAAACATATAAAATAGCTAATTAACAAAGATAATTTTACAATATTTCCGTGATTTTATCAACCGTTAATCCAGCTTGTTCATTTCGTGCAGTAAAAAATTGTTTTAGGTATTTTTTTGAAGGGGTGGGGGGTTTAACTAGATATTTCTTTTTTATGGTAAATAAACATAATTATTTTTGAACCACTTTTTTAAATTCACATTAAATCAAGCTAAGTAATACGTTTCATACATTAAAAAAATTCTGGAATAATTTCTGAGGGGGAAGTTTTAACCCCAGAAATTTTTTTGGGTGCGACCGTGGCTAGGCATACACGTAATCACACTTAGTATTACGTTTTCGTGCATTAAACAAATTTTGGGAAAATATTCGGGGGGGGGGGGTTAAAACTCCAGAAACCTCTCCGTGGGTGCGCCACTGAATGGCTCAAATATCATTGAAATCATTAATACAAGAAACAAAAGGAGCACACACCAATGGAAATTTAAGCTAAGCTACGCTAAGTAATATAATTCCAAAGCCAGATGAAAGATGGTATTTTTTGATGTAAACAAAAACGCCGTCTTGGTTTGTTGAGCAGCATATCCGTCATCGTCGGGACTGTTTGAGCGAAAAACGTATGTGTGGGTGCGCATTTATGCGTTGCATAGTTAATGGAAAACTACATCAGGGAGAACAGGCGTATAATTAGAAAGATATTTTTCAAGTAATTATTCATTTTATCGATTTCATTCCCCTAAATAGTCTACCTTTGAATTTTACGTGTTTCATCACAATAATATCTGATCAATTTAATACCACTCTGTGTTGCTCTCATTGAGGCATGCTTTTGTCATTCCATCATTTAGTTTCTACAGTCACAAAATTACTTTGCGTGTTTTGGATCTTTGACCATTGATTAACCACTGTAGAATTCAATTGATGGAGCAAACAAAAGAGCCGGTCTGATCCAAACAAGAATTCTGGTCAAATGGAGTAGAGTCATGCTAGCTTGAAATCTACAATTTCTGTTTATCAAAACGTCGGGACTCACTAACATACCAAATAACATTAAATTATATTATTATTTATTGTATATCTTGCACTAAGAATGCCATTAACAATATGTCAAATTAAAAAAGTGTTTTTTTAACAATGCTCTGAAGTCCTCATTTAAAACAGCACTTCGGATAGATTTAGGTAGCTGGTTCCATGCACCGGGCCCGGAAACGGCGAATGATCGTTTACCGAAACTTCGACGAGTTCTTGGGATGACAGCGCCACCATGGGAGGAAGAACGTAGATGTTGACGACCAGAATGAGTATTAAATGTATGACATGAGAGCTTTAAAAAAACAAAATCTACAAGTATGAGACCCACATTAACAAAAATGCAGCTTTGTTTATTGTCTACAATTTGTGCACAATTCTGGGATCCCTACGAATAAAGGAAAGCTATCTAGAAATGTAATTTGCGAAGCATTCATTCGTTAGAAGAACTTCTTTCATTCCGAATTCTAATGTCACGCTCTCATGCACGTAAGTACAGTCGTCCAACAACAGGTACAATTGACTAAAGGCTTAAAATACAACACCAATAAAACTTTAATATTTACAGTTTACGTTAGAATAATATTCCGCCGTAATGTAAATTGTTTTAATTTTTCAAGAGGAACAGCACAGTAAACAAATGCACATCAAGAGCAGTGAGCCCCGATTTCGTAAACAGTGAACTAGAGAGGCCCAAACGTTTAATCAGGGAAACACGTCTATATGTTCCAAGTTTTACCTTGATGGGATGCCAGGAAGTGAGATAATTAGTTTTTCCAAGATTTAGCCATCATCGCCCTTGAAAAAATACTAAAAAAATTTGTTCCTATATTGATAATTTAATTTTTTAAATTGGGATTTGAGTTTTTATTTGCATATTTACTAAATCAGATTTATCGTCAAATTGTTTAAATTCAAGATGAGCGAAGCGAAAAAATAATAAACAAGTGAAGCAAAAACAAAGCTTTTTAAAAAACACACTTTTATATTTTTGCTACATAAACAACAAACAAATTAGCATAGACAATAAATAGTTTGACGAAAATATTACAAATAATTATTTAATTAAATTTTGTCCAATCGATCCGAAAATTTGATAGAATGCATTGTTAATCAGTTCGGAGGTATGTTCAAATTTTAAAATCGATTGCAAAATTTGACGAGAGACAGATAGACAGATAGAGAGACAGACAGACAGACAGACAGAAAAGTCAAGTTAAGTAAAAGTGTGTAAAGAGATATTAAACAACATGAAACAAATGTGTCGAGAAAGTTGAAAACAGTCAAAAATGAGAAAAAGAGTTTTGATAAATGACAAATATTTAAAAAACAACGCCAAAGCAGTTAAATAGGAGTGAAGTATGTCTGATGCAAAAAAATCTCCGAACAAAAGAAGCAGCAACATTTTGAGCTATTAGTAAAAGTACCTTGACACGATCGTTCTTTGAAACGTTGTTCTGAAGCATACGTAGGCAGAATATGTGAGCATTGGTGCACTGTAGGGCCTAGGAACTAAGTGGGGCAACTGATCCCTGGCATATATATATATATATATATATATATATATATATATATATATATATATATATATATATATATATATATATAAGAAGTATATATGAAATGAACGAATTATCTCTCCAGTTGCAAAGATGGTCTCTAAAAGGATGTAGAGTCTTTTGAACTTTCTGATGGATTGAAGGATCAGAATTTAAGAAGACTCACGTGATCTACAATCTAGTATTTTCTCCATTGTTCTTTCCACTTTCACTATTGATTTGCCACAAAATGCCGCTCTATTGCTGCGCTAAAAGTTGTTTAAATGTTTTCGCTAGTTTATTGTTTCCTAATTTTTCAATTTCGCATATGTTCATTTTTTATTATTTAATTTATGTATTTGTAGTTATTTAGTATGCAACAGATAGACCAACGTTTAAGAAAAAATTGTATATACAAAGATTGAAAAAAGTAAATTAAATAAATACAGAAATGAAAAGATACAAATAAAAAAAACTAATTATAACAAATAAAGCTATTATAAGGTTTTTGAAGTTCAGCCTGAGTTTTTGAAGTTCAGCCTGAGTTTTTAAAGTTCAGCCTGAGTTTTTAAAGATCATTTTAATTACAAATCTATTATCGTATAAAAAGGATGTTCTTAAAGAGGTTTGACGACTGTGAGCACGCATATGAAGGTTAAAGTGGTTATAAGATTTTAAAGGGGCTTGTGGCTGAAGATGATGGCGAGGGCTGGTGTTAATGTTGACTGCATGGAAGAGTAGGTCATTGCCCTTAGCGCATATGTCGTCAAATGCTGGTGCTGAGTTGGTTTAGTAGTTAGTAGCCAGGTTTAGTTGTTTATGTGTTCTTAGGACTCTTCCAGACTTCTACGTAGAGCTGTGCGCCGACCTCATGTTTCGATTGGTGGCGTACTGATCCTCTCTTACACCGGCGACGCCTACCTATTGACGGCGGCAGCGGCTCTCGGTGGCGTTACAAACTAATAAATATTCATATTAACAAACTAGGTGTAGCTTAAATTAAGCAGATAACAAGAGTATAATTCTAAATTACTAAAAGAGTAATAGGTCAAAGCTTTTTCTGCTGATTTTCAATTTATAACTATAAATATTTCTAAACTTGCATGTTTCATCAGCAGATCATGTTATGCTTTTTTCTATGGTTTTTAACTGTTTTGTCGTTATTTGCTTGATCATCTTGGCTTGTCTGCAAAAAACCAACATATTTTTGAACTGATTGTTTAAGAATACCCACAGAAGTCTGGTTTTGATCTGTAAAATATTTTTGGACCGTGGCCATTGCACGTTGAGGTGGGTCAAGCAATGCTGATATAAAATCTTTTACTGGAAGTCTATGATCTAAAGCTATGCCCATGTTGTGCTTCATAGACTTTACGGTCAGTGCTCGAAATGGAAAATTTCACGAACCGGAACGCCGATTAAAAAAGAAAATTAACGGTGGAAATTTTATATGCTTCGATAAATTAATATGCCGTTTTATATTATTTTTTTTATTTAAACTTTTTTGGAAATTTAAAATGATCCACTTTTATCTTTATTACGTTATTACGCCGTTATTGCTTGAATTTAAATTAATTCAACTCATTTGAGAATATAAATTGAATTATGGAAGGTCGATATTATGTAATTAAAAAATTAATTTTAAAAAAATAATTGAAATAAGTTTGGAAATTTCAATTTTTTGTCAAAAGCATATAATTTCAATTACAAAAATAGAACATCACAACACAACAATAAAAAAACATCATAATATTAATAACTGTAAATGAATGTCATATCGTATATATATATAAATGTAATAGAATCAAAATCAATCATTTAAATTGCTTATATATAAATGTCATAAATGTATTTTTATTAACTAATTCAAATTAATTAATCCAGTAAATCCCACAATAACTTGTAAGTTTCGTCTTCTTTTTTTCGCTTTTACGACTGTTAGTGTCGTCAGCCAAATGACATCTCTTGCTCAGCCATGATTTTCCATAAATTTGTGCGTTAAATCGTGACACCGGTGGCCCAACGCTATTAATAAACAACAATGCCGTTATAGTTTCAGTGTTTTAAGATGTTCAAAGTGGTGAAACAATCTCATTCATGGAACTGAAATTTCGTTCACATTCACTGGTAGAAACTGGTATAGTTGCAACGGCTTTGTAAAAAGGCTGCAAATCTTCAAGTACCTCGTATTCACCATTTTCTTTATTTAATTTGTAGTATCTGAAACCTCTTATAATATTAGTTTCATCCAAATGAAATTGTTCACAAAGTTGACGAACGTTATTGACCCCGTAATTAATGTCAAGTTCACCAAGAGAATCTTTTGGCCAGTTTTTCGAATCTAATATCTTTATATTTTCCAGCAGATTATTCTATGCATTACATTAGTCGATTTATTAAAATCATAATTAGGCCAGAATTAAAACCGAAGTTGCAAAATTAAAACATAATAACTTTATATTTTGAATTTATTTTTTATTTAAAGGACGAACCTGAACGCGTTCCGTAGCGTTCCTAGAAAATTTGACGAAACGGAACGATTGAAAAAAAATATTTCACGAACCGGAACGGCGTTCCGGTACATTTCGAGCCCTGTTCACGGTACTACTAGTGGTAAATCTGTGAAAAATAAAACAAAGCTAATTGTTAGATTGCTGGAACCGCTTAGTGCATTTGTAGATGTTTGGAATAAAGACGATCAGCAAATGCATCCAATCAGATTGTGAATAAAATAGTTTTCGGGCAGAATACCTGATTTATCAAAAATGACCATATTCGGAGGTTACATTTTTGTTAAATTACATACAGTACTACTCTCCCTGGTCAATAACTTGTTCAGGAAAAAAAGTGTGAAAGTCTTTGAAAAATGGGTGCCTGCATTCTTCTACCAGGGATTTCTGGATTCGCCACGGTTTGAAATAATTTGAAAAATTGGACGCAATCCCCAATCGTTTCCGATTCTTCATTGCTTAAAATTTTTCAGAAAACGTAGACGACTAAACACTTTTCAATGAGCTATTGATTTCTCATTATGCTGTCCGTCATCATAAGTAGACGACTAAACACTTTTCAATGAGCTATTGATTTCTCATTATGCTGTCCGACATCATAAGTAGACAATTCCACGTGGTAGAGAATTCTTTTTCCAAAGTTGCCATTTCATCACATTACGTCTAGTCCTAAACCAATCAACTCTGAAACATCATGCTTCTAGAGCTTCTTCAAGTTCTGAAACAAACTGCTCACGAGTCGTATTAATCGCTTTATTGTGAAACAACGACATTGTGAACGTGAAGTATGCTTTCTTATTTTTGAAAATGAAATCTTGCACATCCCGACTCTGTCAACGGTAATGAGATTGTGCAAGCCGTGTGCTATGCAACTAAGGTCTTTCAACGATAGTTAGGTGGCACGCCTAGGCAACATTTGAGCTTTGTTTTGTGACTTTGCGTGTTTTGGATCTTTGACCATTTGAGAGTCTGACTGTCTCTTCGCGATTTTTCAATTGGCCTTTTTTTGCTCGATAATGGCTTGCACATTATCAAGTTTATTGGCTTCAGAAGCAGCTCATGCCGAACTCGAACCCAGATTATGCACCTCCATGTCTCAGGTATGCGAATGTAGCAGAATTCTGTATCCCTCCCTGTACTATACATAATTGTTAAAAACAAAATAATTTATCGTGTCCAATTCAGATTAGCAATAGTTTCAGTTTCGGTAACCAGGTATCAAACTCATCGGTAATGTTTTTTTTTTGTAAAGTCTCCATAATGTCACTCTCACATGCTTAGACGGTTAGAAATGAGAACCAATCATTTTTCATTGTTGATCGCAATTGATTTTTAATGATCTTTACACGAATTATCGCGCGTTTCGCACTCCAGTTGTCATAGCTCTAGTTGCCAAAATTGTTATCAAGCAAAGATTAAAAAGCAAGATAGTTTCTCAGTGGCATGAAAAAACTGTAATCAAAACACTTCTACAGCTTCACATCATTTTTATTCAAATAATCATGAATTTCACTGACAATCATAGTATCATCTGGAAATGAAAGTTTAAAATTTATATTTCTGGATTTGTCTTATTTGATATAAAATAATTAATGTGAATACACAGCTTTTGACTTTATTCTAAAAAGGCAAAAAACTGCATTGCCTTTTGACAAGATTTCCTCAAGACTCAACAACAGACTCTGTGTTGCAAATTGTTTTTTTTTATACCATGTTTTTCAGGTATAAGAAAAAACCAAACCCATTGTAATTTTAAATATTCGTGACTGAAGCAGGGCAAATTACATAAAAAATGTACCAAAAAAAAATAATTGTAACTATAAGCAAAAACGTTGACTGTTTCTGTGAAGAGTTAATTAAATTTTTATTTTAAGTATCTTTTCAACAATATCTTACATACTGTGAACGTTTCTTAAATATTGCGAAAATATTTTCTTACGCTATAGGCCAGGCTGGTTACCTGATATAATTTTTATCATTTTTGGTCATTTGGAATCAAAGCGTGCTTTTAAAAAAGGCTTTTTTATATTTTTATTTATTTGTCATCTCCTGCAATAGTTTCTAAAGCGTCACTCTTAGTTAACAAAACAAATTATAAGCATACTTGCTTAAGTCATAAAAATTTGGAAAAAAAACAGTAATCAACTAAATTATTTTTATTACCTATCACATCTGAGTTGTAAAAGCCAATTCAACACAAAACCTTTAAGGTAGAAATTATTTTATATTTATTTATACTATTCAGGGCTGTATACAGAATTTTGTCGGGGTGGGGGGGTTATGGCAGACAAAATCATTTTTTCCAAATTTATTTATTTTATACTTCAATACTCTATCATAAAAAAGTGAACAATATAAAAACAAAGTTTTTAAACCAAATGTTTTATGTTCTTAAAATCCTAATTTTAAGATCAATTGTTTTACATATTTTATTGAAAAAACCTGTTTTGCAGAACTAATTATTGAATACTACATTGTCTTTAAGGAAAAGCGTGTATACGAAATTTGAAGAAAATCTATTATCGAGAAGGTAGATGCATATAACTTTCTTTTTCATCATAAAGTTCTATATTTACCCTACTATTTTATTTTTTCACATAATACCGGAGGATCTGAGCCCGTAAACATTTCCCCTGAATATGGCCCCGATACTATTTGTTTTGCATAGATGCTGGTTTTGAGCCATATTAAGTATTATTTTGTCTAAATAATTTTTAAATAACATTTTTGTTATTATTGTTTTTATTTATTTACTTCTTTTTACTGCAAAACTACTTTATTTTAATAATTTTAATAAAACTATGTTTTAAGAATAATTTATACTAATAGACGCAAATTTGCTTCCATACATAATAATGGCTGGAAGTCAAGGCCACAAAACGTACATCTAATTAAAACATGATAGTACTACAGAAAGAAAAAAAACAAAAAGAGTTTGTAGCTGTTTTCAGAAATCATCTAAAACATGTTCAAATTTCAAGCAACTTTATTGTATTATTGCAACAAAGAAGGTAGAAAAGTACATTCTGGTTTCCATGGGTGTTATCAGTTTTCCATCTTTCTTCGCTTTCCAAGGAATGTTTCCTAAATAATTAACGTTGTTTGTTTTACACATATTAACATTAAAATTATGCCACCATCCCCAGGAAAATGGATAAATGCAGTTAGGATCGGGTCTGTCGATAGTTGAAAAATAAAACGTTTTCGAGCTGGATGAAGTTAGGATAAATATATCTTCAAGATCACTTTTCCTAGGGTCGTACCCGCTTATTTTTGCACTATAATTCTGACTTTCGCTTGTTAATTCAAAATTCCTGTATTCAATAGAGTACCATTTTGATAAAGAGTCTAATATTTCGATTCTAAGTTTATGCCTTACAGCAGTTATAGTTGTGTTGGAAACATTACTTGCAGCCCGGCTCAATGTTTCTGATGGCAATTTTGTTGTTTGAACAATTTCAGATGCCGAAACCTGTTCAGTGTCGTCACTAAAAAATAAATTGCTGGTACTGCTGCTTATGGTCAATTTATTTTGAATAGTCATAGTAGTATCAGGTGCATTTGCAGAACTTGCTGAAGCAGATGCTGTTGTGGAAACTGCAGAAGTTGTTAGACTGTTTTCAGAACTTGAGGTCATGTTTGTGGCGTAAATATTTAAATTTAAAGCTGTCGAAGTTGTATGACCTGTTTCGTTATCTGAACTTGTTGTATGACCTGTTTCATTATCTGAACTTGTTGTATGACCTGTTTCATTATCTGAACTTGTTGTATGACCTGTTTCATAATCTGAACTTGTTGTATGACCTGTTTCGTTATCTGAACTTGTTGTATGACCTGTTTCATTATCTGAACTTGTTGTATGACCTGTTTCATTATCTGAACTTGTTGTATGACCTGTTTCATTATCTGAACTTGTTGTATGACCTGTTTCATAATCTGAACTTGTTGTATGACCTGTTTCATAATCTGAACTTGTTGTATGACCTGTTCCATTATCTGAACTTGTTGTATGACCTGTTTTATAATCTGAACTTGTTGTATGACCTGTTTTATAATCTGAACTTGTTGTTGTTGTTGTTGTTGCAGCATCAACAGAAGTCAGCACATATTTTGGAGTACTCATGGCTGTGTCAATTTCGATTAAAGTGCTTGTAAGAGTAGTTGTAGCTGAAGGACCTGCGTTACGCGGTTTCTTACAATTTTCTGAAAAATAAAAATACATAAACTCATTGCCAAGCCAAAAATTTGACACGATCGATCCAAATCCGAGTTTGTAATCACTCCATGATTGATTAAAATCTGAATTCGGACCCTTCCATTGTTGAAAAAGCATCCAATTTTCACGAAACACAGAACGAATTGTTCCCCGATTCATTTTGAGATTTTCACACGTAAGATTCACTGATAAGTAGTTTGTCTGATTTGGGAATTCTTCAAAAATATTATTTGAAAATATTTTATTTTTAAATGACACATTCTATAAAAAATATAATCTTGAAATATATTGACACTGACAATTTTTTAATCATGTGTTAATTTATTTAGAAAGCAAACCCGTTTTTGGTTCATCACAAAATCGCCATTCATGAACATAGTAATATGGTACCGGACAGACTGACACAACGCAGTTCTTTGTAGAGAAAACAATGGCACAAGAAGAGTTGTATAAAACTCCGTTTCTTGTGAAAGGAAATGAGCAAGAGAGAGGACTTGTAGATGCTATTTGTAAAAAAAGCGTAAATAAAACTAAAATATAAAATTTAAGTTCGAAAGATGATAGGGTATGCTGTTTTTAAAAATTCAAAAATCATTGATCAGTATATAAATTTATACAAAAATCGTTTTATTGGAATTGTACTTCTAAAATATAAATTTTCGTTAAAAAAATGGTTCTTTGTTGTCACACGCCATTCAAACTATTATAAACACAAACTTTTGAAAAAATTTAATTATTGATTTTGATTATCGATAAAGGTTAAATAATTTTTAATTATTAAAATTCAGCATAACAACTGTAAAAGGCACCAACATTCTCAATTTAAAGCTTTTTAAAATAATCATACTCAGCAATAAATCAATACAAACTTACGTTGCAAGCCAATGGCAGTCAGCTGAAATTAAATAACATTAATTTATCTTTTATATAGTTCTGATAAAAAATTGAATTATTATATTTTTACGTACCTAGTTTTTCAAGTGAATTTGGTGATTTTAGTAAACAGAAACCGGTCTGCTATAGGAAATGTTGAGCAAAAACGCCCATTTATGATTTATAAACCTCTTAAAACCAAATCTGATTACGATAATTAATTGGGAATGCTCGAGAACGGCCTTTTCACACTTCTGTTAAATTTTTCACCCAACCAACTGGAGATAATCTATGAACCCATGTATAGCAAGCTGAGCAACCAATTCCAACACAACAACAGGCTCTCATACTGGGATCGTAAAATCTGGAGTATCATCTAGTGGAATTATATTAATTGAACTGATGGTTTCAGTGAGAGCCTTATTGATGTTAAAGAATTAACATCTACAGTTAAATCAATTACATTCACTAATCAGTGATATTCGTTAATGAGGAGTCTTGTCACAGAGAACTGTCATACTGGATTGGTCTATCAGAGCGCCGGCATTGGTACACGCCATTGGAAACCTCTAAGCGCTCAATCAGAAACAAGGTTTGAATATGTTCAATATGCCTATTTTAAAAATCTGAAATGGTTTGTATAATTACTAACAATTGATACAGTTGCTTTGTAACATTGTGTGCAAAATGTTTATATCATCTGTTACTGAAACGGCTGCAATTGTGCAAAATCCCATAATAATTCAAAGACATGAAAACTCAGAAAATCAAAGAACAATTTAGCTTACACATCTGACAAAAGCGTGTTTCAACCATAGATTCGGAATTAGCAAACAAGTAAAATAAGAGCAGTTTATCGAGAGGAATATGCTGAAAATAAATAGGGCAGTGATATGCAAGTTAGCTGTTAAGGAAGAAAATAAAACTTTTGAATTTTCAGATTATAACAACTACCATGATTTGCTAGAATTAATTGTTGTTTTATATTTTTTCTAACACAAGTAGAACAGGCGTGATTAAAGAAAATCATCTTAGTTGTCAACTTTATCGTTCACTAATCTTTGTCAACGTTGCAATTTGCTCTTAATCAACTCCATTAACTAACTAGATAGCAACCAAAACTTTCAAAATGACTTTTTCAAATAACTCGTCCAAACCAGGAGCGTCATTTCAGCAATTCCTTGGGAGGGAGATAAGCCAAACTTTTTCCAAAAATGTTTTCTTTAAAAACAATTCTAAGACTCTATACATTTTTGCATCCAAATATAGCTGATGACCGGGATTGGGTAGTCGGGGGTTTTAAAAATTAGAAAACTATACACTTTCATCTTCAAAAATAGCTAATGACCGGGGGTTAGGGGTAATCAGCGGTCCATTTTCCAAAAATTCTCTAAAACAATACACTTTTGCCTTGATGACCCGGGGTTGGCATTCAGAGGTAAAACAATTTTAAAGTTTTCTGAAACTTTTTTATTTGTTTTATCTTCTTTGAGATGGCGTTTTTCCTTTTATTTATAGTCTGATGGATATTTTTTAAATACGAATACACTAATTCATTGATTTAAAATTATTTTTTAATAAAATAACTAATGCATTACATTAACTTAGGCTCTATTTGTTAGATTTTTTGACAGTTTTTCACCACATTTTCTTTTATCTGAGTTTGCCTCACCGTTATTGGTTAACGTTTATAAAACACTGAAAAACGTGATTTAAATTTGTTGAGGCCAGGTATATATTATTCTACGCCGTTGAAAAAATTAAGTGTTTAAGTCTGAGATATTCGCTGATGAGTTTGGGCAAAATTTGTGAAATTAAAAACAGTTGCATTGAAAAAAGATGAATTTAATGAAAAAACAGTTTTTAAAATGTGTAAAACAATAAATTTCAACAAACTTACATAATACGTGAAAACTGAGTTATTCCAGTTACTGACAAGAGGAGATGGAGCTAGAGGGATTGTCTGGTGAAGCAGGCATATTTTCGTTGCATAGAAGTGAGAAAATGCTCCGCAGGATAACGTGGTCAAACAGATTAATGAACATTCGTTTCCAGATGAAATTGAATCAATTTTTGTGGCTCCAGAATCCAAAAAGAGAGAAACTTCTCCATCTAGGTTAACCAGAGGACAGAAGGAAAAAAGCTGAAGAGTTCCGTTATCAGAGTTGCATAAAGCAATTAACCAAATACAAAAAAGAAAAGTAAAATACGATTTATATTTTAGAATTTTCATTATAGAATTTGGGATGAATCATTTACTATAACAACCTTCAAATAATTACAACAAAACACGGTTTAACATTTTCATGTTTGCAATTTCTAAAATGCTTTGTGAGTGTGTTTCAAGGAAGTGACTTGAACTTTGAGAACGCCCAGATCTGCAAATCACTTATACATTTTTGTGTTGTTAAGTGGAACATTATTATCGGCACACCGTACGATGTCTTTCTATACTGACAATGACAATGTTGTTAGATTGATGGATTCTTTGTTTGTTTCACGGGAATGCAATCCTTTGTAAGTAATAAATTAAGCGGACAATTTCTTTGGCATCGCAAAAGTTTGGTGCAGACGTGGTTCATTGTTTCTGGAAATTGATTTTTCGTACCAGTTCTATGGGGAAAAGTCACTTAAGACATTCAAAAATATTGGTAGTGCTTTTAGTAGCTTTTTAAGCAAAAATAAAATTCATCAATGAAGCGATGTACTTTCTTTACTTAAAATATTCAAATTGCGAAATACTGCAAGATAGCGTTTTATAAAATAAGCAACGTGAGTTTTCAATTTTTATTAATTTTCTCGTCTTGTTAACTATTTAATGCGTTTCTGAATAAATAGTTTCAGTCTCAGCTTATCAAGGGCATTTCAGTTGGAAATTCACAATCTGGCGTTTCTGCTTAACAACCAGATTTTTTTAAGCAAATAGATTTCAAATATGTCTAATAAAACAATCTTGCTATTACTTAGAGGTAAAATAAACCAATTGATATCCGGACAACAACCCCCTGGACAATATCTCTCCGGACAATATCCTCCCAGACAATATCTCCCGAACAATATCTCCCCTGGACTATATTCCCTGGACAACAGCCCCCAAAACATTATTCTTCTGGATAAAAACCTTCGTTATCTTAAATCTTTTACAATTTTGTTACTCGGCGGCTTAAAATGTTTTGCAAAATATTTGTTGATGATAGTAAGTCTATAAAATATAAAAACATTGACCACAGTCTACTAAATACTTAATATGTGAAGTATGTGAGGATTGAAAATTTAAGATGGAATAAACTAATATTTTATTAAAAATTTAAAAAATTAAATGTCGCTTTCTTTAAATAAATTAAAATTTAAAAAAAATTCTTTTCATAAAATCTTAAATGTTTTCCAATTGATTTAAAAATTCTATAAAATGTAACGCCCTTAGAGATAAATAAACCAACCAACCAAATTTCAACTTGATTGAATAACAGGAAGTTGGTTTTTTTAAGTGGTAAAGGCTCCCAACGGATGGCTCAAGCAAGCAAGTAAACACGGTGAAGTTAATATAAAGCGTTTAGTAAAAGGTAAACATTATTTTACAAATTTTGTAGTTATTAATAAACACAAATGCCGTTAAAATTATATACATGTTAGAATGTATATGCGGGGGACATTGTCTGGGGAAATATTGTCCTGTGGGGATATTCTTCAGGGGATATTGTCCGGGGGGATATTGTCCGAAGGGATATTATCCGGGGGATATTGTCCGAAGGGATATTGTCCGAAGGGATATTGTCCGAAGGGATATTGTCCGAAGGGTTATTGTCCGGGGGAATATTGACGATATTGTCCTAGCCTCAACCTAAATATTTGATTACTAGGAAACAAATAATAAAACATTTTTTAAATGTTCAAACTTTCATAAAAACAGTTTTTTTTAAATTACCGACAAAAACTTTTAATATTGACCAGGTGTATTGTATTTAAGTTTTTTTTTTAATAAAACTATTAAACATCAAATTGCAGTGCAAAAATTATTTATTGTGCAAAACATGACATTATGCTACAGAAAAATAGGAAATATCAAAATAAGGCCAGTCATGTGACAGCAAAGTGTTTTTTCTAACTGGTTGTAGGTACGAACATCTCAAATACAAACTTAATCTTTTTTAACTGGTCATAAAAGAAAATGTTTGGACACAACTCGTTATGTGGAAAAACATCCAAATTGGGACGAAGAATTTTTTAACAAACTGATCGTGAGACAATACATCAACAGCGGAAACGAATTGTCTAATGGTCTTAAATAACAAACAGCAAATCGCTTAGGATGAGTTGAACTGACTAAAGGTCAAACTGGTCTTCAGACAAATCACCCAACGTTCTTTTGTACTAAAATGTAACTTATATAACTAGTTTTTTTATAATTTGTTCAAATAGTCATCTACATACATAACGTGCTATGTATGTATGTATGTATGTATGTATGTATGTATGTATGTATGTATGTATGTATGTATGTTAGCAATTTCGCGTAACACTATATATATATATATATATATATATATATATATATATATATATATATATATATATATATATATATATATATATATATATATATATATATATATATATATATATATATATGCGTAAAATAATATATAAATAGATTTAAACTAGCCCGTCATTTTTGACGGGTTATCTCTAGTACATAATAATTGATGTTACATTACAAAACGTCTACTTAAACGAGATACAAATGTACTACAAAAAAGTGAGATAGAAATGTCGTTTTTCAAGAAAAACATCTAAGAAGGGCTACTAAAACTGCATTTGAAAATTGAAAATTTGTTATTTTCTAAATATTTCTGTTAGTTTCATACTGCAACATTGTAGATAGAAAAGTACATTCTGGTTTCTACTGGTGTTAACAGTTTTCCGTCTTTCTTCGCCTTCCAAGGAATGTTTTCTAAATAGTTAGCTGATTGTGGACTGCACGCATTAACATTAAAATTATGCCACCATCCCCATAAAAATGAAAAATTACAGCCTGGATCACGTTTGTCAATAGTTGAAAAAGGAAATGTTTTTGAGTCGGATGGATATATTGAAAATATATCTTCAAGGTCGCTTTTAATAGGGTTGTACCCGCTTATTGTTAAACTGTAGTTTTGACTTGCATTTGCTATTTTGAAAGAATAGTATTCAATGGAGTACCATTTCAACGAAGAATCGGTTATTTCGATTCTGAGTTTATAGTTTGCAACAATCATGGGTGATGTGGGTTTACTAGCTGTGGTGGAATTATTGTTCTTAGTCGAACCTAGTGTTTTTGCTGAGACTGGAGTAGTTCTTGTAAGAATTCCAGAACTTGATAAAACAGTCGTGTTTGTTGAAATTGCAGAAGTTGACGAATTTATTTTAGTACTCATAACTGCCCTTGTAGTTTTTATTGTAGTAATCTTAGGAGCAGCAGTGGTTGGGTTGCTACAGTTATCTAAAAAGTAAATGTACATAAACTCATTACCAAGCCAAAAATTAGACATGACCGATCCAAATCCAGTTTTGTAATCATTCCATGTTTTATTAAAATCTGAACTTGGTCCTTCTTTCCACTGCTGGAAAAGCGTCCAGACTTCGCCGGAAGCAGATTGAGTTGTTTCACGATTCATTTTAAGATTTTCACAAACAAGAGTCACTGATATAAAATTTGTTTGTCCAGTGTCTAAAAATGTAATAAAAAATTAATACTTTTCGGATGGCATAATTTGCGTCCTTCTTAAAATATTTTGTTACAAAAAGAATAAAATTATATTAGCTTAATTTTTTATTTTCAAAAAAACATGCAGACGTTGATATAAACTTTACCTATTTCATAGGAATTACAAAATCGCCATTCGTGGACAGAGTAATATGGTGTCGGACAGATTGACACAACGCAGTTCTTTGTAGAGAAAACAATGGAACACGAAGAGTTGTATAAAACTCCGTTTCTTGTGAAAGGAAATGAGCAATAAGCGGGATTTGTATATGCTATTTGTAAAAAAAAAGTTTAAATAAAACTAAAAAAATGAACTTTTTAAAAATACAGAGTAAAAAATTAAACTTAATCATTTGTCGATAAATTTGTTTATAATTTGTTTGGTTAGGTCTTTAAAATTGGCAACTCAAACTCAGAAACCAGTCTAAAATATGCTTGATCAACTTTAACAAAAAATTAAAAACTCCTTTATTAATTTCTCGGTAGAGGGCTTGCTATATTAAATTAGGTTGAATTTCCAAGCAATAAGAAAAAAACAAATTGCTGAACCACATCTGAAATCCCAATTTCAAACATCTTGCAACACTAAACTTCAGCCACAAATCAACAAAAACTCACGATTCAAGTTTATGGCAGTCAGCTGAAGATGAAATAATATATAATAATCATTATTTTAATTTGAAATTTTAATTTTTGTATTAATAAAACCAATAAACATAACTGAAATTAGTCATCAAAATAAAATAGATAACAACAATAAAATAAAAAACTCAGCAACCATAGTATTCATATACTTTTTGGATACCTTAACGGATGTCAGCAGCAAACTGTTTAAAACATTTACTACAGCTCTGTTACTATAGAAATTTTGTTTGCAGTTTCTGCGCGTTTACATAGTTATTATTTTTTTGTGCAGTTTTATCTTATTATTAACATAAAACCAGGTTTCTTTGACTTTTCTTAACAACATATTTTTTTTAAAGTCAACCAGGCAGCAACCAAGTTGTTATTTTCTATACCGCGATAAAATTATTTTATTATCTGTAGTTGAAAAAGTTGCTTTTCAAATTTTTTCATTTTTTCTACCGACCGAACTTGGTGTATACCCCTTATTTTAATATGGATTTACTCAGATTTATAGAAACATTAAAACAATCTCTGGTTTGTGATTCATACAAGTACATTGTTTTTTTAATCCACAAAATTATAGCGGTATATATATATATATATATATATATATATATATATATACAAATTTACAAATTTGAAATGTTTGAAGCTGTATTTAGCAAATTTATTTTACATTTGTTGGCAAAAGGAGTTAGGAGAGAGTGAAAAAAGAAAAGGAATGGAAGCAGGAAAGCAAGCGGGGGAGCGGAAGAGCGAGCAGGATTGCAAAAGCAAAAAGGAACGGAAGAACGAGCGAGAACAAGAGAGAGAGCAGGAACGGGTGAGCGAGCGGGAGCGGCAAAGCGACCGGGAGCGGGAGAGCAAGCCGTTGAAAGAGACGAAGCGGGAGAGGGTGAAGGAGCACAAGAGCGAACGGGAGCGGGAAAACTAAAGAGGAAGGAAACGAGAGCGAGAAAAAAAACCTCTTAAAATCCCGGGCAACGCCGGGTAACCCCGCTAGCGTTTCATAAATTACAGTCAGCATTACCTGCAGTGAGAATGTTAGCATTCTCAAATTTACAACAATTTAAAAAATGCTAGACCCCGGTTAAAACAGAGAAAACATTAAAAAAATTATAAATCGCTTTAATAAAAATAAAATTTTAAATAAGTTTTAATGAAACAAAACAAGATGACAAAATAAAAATATTATTTTAGATTAAAATTTTGCAGTTTTTAAACGAGTAAAAACTTGTATTTGCAAGCTTACATAATGCGTGAAAACGGAGTTATTCCAGTTACTGACGAGAGGAGATGGAGCTAGAGGGATTGTCTGGTGAAGCAGGCATGTTTTCGTTGCATAGAAGTGAGAAAATGCTCCACATGATAACGTGGTCAAACAGATTAATGAACATTCGTTTCCAGATGAAATTAAAGAAATTTGTGTGGATCCAGAATCCAAAAAGAGAGAAACTTCTCCATCTAGGTTAACCAGAGGACAGAAGGAGAAAGCTCTTACATTCTTATTATCAAGGTTACATGAAGCGATTTGCCACGTGAAACAAATTAAACACAAATTGATTAACATTTTTCTAATTTCCATTGAAAGATTGAAATAAAAATTAACGACAAGGAATATAAAATGACTAGGCACAGCAAATATCTGCTAGAACGCTTTATGTTTTTGGTTCAATTTGTATCTTGGAGACCAGACCAGTCAGTACAACAAGTCTTTTTCATTTCTTCTTCTGTATTATTAAGTGGAATATTATTTGTGCATCTCAAAAAAATCAATAATGACAATGACAGCGTTGTTAGATTGATGGATTCCACGTTTTTTTCATGGAAAATCTTTTGTATGTGAAAAATTAACTTCAGTGCAGCCATGGTTCATTATTTCTAAAAATTGATATTTTTGTACCCAATTTCTAGGAGACAAAAAAAATTTGTGATGTTTCAGAATATTGGCATGGGTGTTTCGTCTTATTTCAAAAAATTAAACAAACAATATTTCAGGGCAGGGAAATGTTTCTACTGTACGTGAAGTCACTCAAGGTGTTTTAATAAAAATTGTCAGAAGATAAATACATTTGATACTTGCTTAAGTATTAATAAGAGTTTAAGCTGGTTTCTTGCAAATCTGATCAAGATAAATGTATAAAAATTTTAAAAATGTTCAACATTTAAAAAAATTAAAGCATTGAGAGTTTAAATACGCTTAGCTGGTACATGTGATAGAACCAAAATAATAATTGAGTATATTATGTGGCATAATTAAACACAAATGCTTCGCGTCATTTATTAAACGGAAAAGTGCAAAGATCTTTCAATAAATACTATGACGTTTTTGTTGTTGATTGTGATGTTGACGATAATGTTGTTTTTGTTGTTGTTGTTGCAGTTTTTGTTGTTGTTGTTGTTGTTGATGATGATGATGATGATGATGATGATGATGATGATGATGATGATGGTGATGGTGATGGTGATGGTGATGGTGATGGTGATGGTGATGGTGATGGTGATGGTGATGGTGATGGTGATGGTGATGGTGATGGTGATGGTGATGGTGATGGTGATGGTGATGGTGATGGTGATGGTGATGGTGATGGTGATGGTGATGGTGATGGTGATGGTGATGGTGATGGTGATGGTGATGGTGATGGTGATGGTGATGGTGATGGTGATGGTGATGGTGATGGTGATGGTGATGGTGATGGTGATGGTGATGGTGATGGTGATGGTGATGGTGATGGTGATGGTGATGGTGATGGTGATGGTGATGGTGATGGTGATGGTGATGGTGATGGTGATGGTGATGGTGATGGTGGTGATGGTGGTGGTGGTGGTGGTGGTGGTGGTGGTGGTGGTGGTGGTGGTGGTGATGGTGGTGGTGATGGTGGTGGTGGTGGTGGTGGTGATGGTGGTGGTGACGATGGTGATGGTGATGGTGATGGTGATGATGATGACGACGACGATGACGATGAGGATGATGAAGACGACGACGGTGGTGGTGGTGGTGGTGGAAGTGCTGGTGTTAAAGCAGTTGTGCTTAATGAAAGAAGAATATAGAATTATAAACACTTTAACAATGCTGCTATTTAATGAGATCATTAGAATATTATCCGATTTGCATAGTCGTACCACCTTATTTTAAGACTTGATATTACATTTCAATTCGAGCATTTCAATTTGTTCGAAAATTAGATTAAATTTTAAATGATAAAAAAATTATTAAATTGCATGTGGGCGTCGTGAAAAACTACAAATCCTCGCTCATGTGCAAATCTAAACTAAAAACGACATCTGAACACATCAAACAAGACAATTCTCTCATCGGGATGATATAAATGATCTTTCGAGAATGAAAAACTATTTATCATCATTCACATCATCACCCGCATTCTTGGACTGGATACATCCACAAACTTCGTAAACTCATCTGGTGGCGTTTTTTGGTGCTTTTCTTTATAACGTCGTTGGTCAAGGTTCTGTTCGTCGGACCCCAAAAAGATGTTGTTCGTTTTGAAAGTTTAGGTTCGTTGTCGATTGAGTCGGATGGGGTTGTGAAAGTTGAATTTGTGACATTTTCATCGAGGAGAGGTTTGTTCTGCTGACATCTTCTGCAAATTGCACCAAATTTGAATGATTTATATTTTATCTGGTCATTTGCATGAAACGAAAAGTTTTGTTTTGCTGGAAAAAACTTGAATTTACCACTCACCTATATTTTAAAAGTTTTAGAAAAAATTTAAATACTGCTATTATTTCTTGTTGTTTAAGTATTCTATTGTATGGCTTAGAATAATTACTTTTTAAATAATAGTTTATAATTATTTTAGGTATTTAAATAGGCAAAAAATATTACTTTTAAATAATTTTGTGTCTTTATAAAAAATAACAATCTACCTGCAAAAAACGTAGCACGACGAGAGACTCAAAACCACACTGAATGTAGGCCAGAAAACCCAGTGAAAGACTTCCCAGCCTGGCCTCAAAGTTTCTAATACTGCTCCTGATCTGACATCCCAGGGATCGAAATAACAAGGCACTAAAGATCCTTTCTCGCCGAAAATTCGGGAAAAACTTTCAACTTTTTCTCTTATGACCAGATCGTCATCCGAGTCACAAACTCGTAAAGAGCACTGCAAAACGTAGAACCGAGTGTTATAATCAGAGACGTAGTGAGGTGGTTTGGCACCCGGGGACAAGGTATTAAATGGCGTCCCTTCTAAAAAAAAAAATGATGAGCAGGGTTTGATAAACCCCAGTCAATTTTTCCTCAAAATTTGATGATTTGGAGGGGGAGGGGGAGAGTGCTATAGTCAATCATTTCTGACTTTCCACCAAAAATAAACGTTGTCTACTTTTTATTCAAACAGTCGATGAGTTGGGGGATGGTTAAAACGTCAATTTCAATCCTTATTTTTTTGGGAGCTCGACTATAAAGTATCGCCCGGGGACATCTGTCTTCTTCCCGCCACCTCGCAACGGCTCTGGTCATAACTGATATAAAATAACAAATTTGCAGGGTTGTTAAGAGCGGTAGCGCCGCGCTACCGCTACTGTAGCGGTGCTGTTTTTAAGGTAGCGTTAGCGGTAGCGGCGCTACTATTGGCTGACAAAATGGTTGATGGTAGCGCCGCTACATTTTTTAGCTGTTCTCAGCGCTATTCGCTACCGCTACTTTTATTCAAAACAAAATATGTTTTTATATCATTTAAATGATTTCCCATGTATTTAGTTTTTATTTGAAGTATGCATGAAATCTGAATCTGATCGACAAGCGTAAGCGTCTCTTTGAAATGTGGAACCTTTCCTGACGAACGTGTGCGTCTCTTTGAAGCGTGGCAGAAGTGGCATACCGGGTGTTAGTAATGTTTTGAGGTGTATGGTATATGGCTGTTTGAGTGTGTATAAACCTACAGTTTGTACAAACAGTTCAAGGCAGTTTTTTTAAACTTTTTATTCAATTGTCATTGAAAGGCTCGTTTGATCTTAAGATCTTGACGTTATTTTTGTCCAGTTGTTTTATTTACTGCATGTGACGAATGAAATTGTTGTAATATTACTACCATGTCATCTACAAACTTGTTGATTGCTCGAGGCATGTGTGTCTTTGAAGCGTGGCTTTTTAGTGTTAAATGATCGATGCCAGCTTTGATATAGCGGGCATGCGTGATGCTTTGACGTGTTTGTAGTCTCTGGTGAATGTGTACATATACGATTTACAAAAACAGTAGAATATAATTTTTCTGGTGCTGTTTCAACTTTTCCTTCGTTATCGCATACTTGCTCGAACTTAAAATCTATAAGTTATTTCTTGTCTAGTTGTTTTTTCATCGTTTGTGGGAAAAAGTCGTTATCTTATCACATAGAACGTACAAGATGTCAAAAACCAAAAAACCAAGTGGGGATAATGCTAAAACGTCTGGTGATCGATCGTGTAGGACGGATTTGCGTACCACCGGATTATTTTTTCTACACCGGCGAAAGCAAAACGGAGGGAATTTCTCTATATCGTAGTCTGCATTGTTCAGCCGATGCACAAGGAAAGAATATTTCGTCTGGCAACAAGTCGAAATTTAATTTGAAGAAGCACATGACGGTTTGTAAATGATTTGCACAATTTATTCTAATTAGGTTTTTTCTCTTGTGCAGTAGACGTGACCAAGGCAGGGCCGGACTGGCAGACACGGGGCACAAGCGGGAATAACAAATTTGGGGCGAAATATGACCAGAAAGCAAATTTTTCGCAAGTATAATACTGTTGATGTCAATAAAAATCATGTACGGGTTGTTGGTGCTACTTTGTAACTTTTTACGAGTCCTCAGCAGAGTAGCGGTAACGGTAGCGGTAGCGACGCTACTTAAAAATTTCAGTAGCGGTAGCGGTAGTGCCGCTACTAATAAGACTGGTAGCGGTAGCGAAGAGCGGCGCTACTTTGAACAAGTAGCGTTAACAACCCTGCAAATTTGTCAATGAAGTTTATGTTGATTTCCTTGTCGTGATCAACAAGGTAATAGTGACAAAAAATTCAAATTTGTAAAACTAAACGAAACAAAGTTTTATAACAGACTCGTACTTGCTCTTGTTGTTCGGGTGATGAAGTGATGACGGAACTCTGATGTCTATCATCCGAGTACAAAGTCACGATTCTCGTTTCCTCTTCGGACCTGTTGAAACTGACGTGGATAAGCAGACACGGGTAGGACGGGCAGTTTCTCTTAACGACATCTCGAATGCAAACGCAGAAAAACTGAGTAGTGAAGAACGAGTTTTCTATCTGACAGATTGTTTTTTCGAAACGAGCAACTCTCAGAATCGGAAGCAGATAAATGAAGGCTGATACGAATGAGCACGTCATTCCAACAAATGTCCAGATCGTCAGTATCGCGCAGATGCAAGCTCTCGAAGGACACTTTGACATCGTCGATCACTTTTAGAAGTTATTATTATCCTCCCTTCTTAACGCTAAATAGTTCGTCAAGATTTGTGACGGCATATATATAGGAGATAAAAAAAATACGGTCATAGAATGAAAGATGATATTCCATGCATGGTCACTTTATTAAAAGCACGATGCTGGAAAAATCAATGCAACGCAAATAGAGATGGAGGCTGTGCACAACCATCGATGTTTGATGCTATAAATATCTTGTACGGAACTTACAAGCGGACTTAAAAACATTTCACGTAAGTCCGCGGATGTACTTCATAGCTTCCTATTCATCATTTCTATTAGAGGTTAAACCTGTTATTTTCCTCTGCCGTAAGATGCGAAATTTTGTTTTCTGCACTTTTTTGGTGCTCGAATAGCCGAGTCGATAGTGCGGCGTTTCGAGTGCTAAAAGTTTACGGTTCAACACCCACTCGCTGCCTATTAGCCCATGTTATCGGAGAATCAGCGGGTAAAATCGTTTTTCCGCGGACATGTAGAAAACCAGCGTCACCGAGTCTGTGTGGAGGCGCTTTATAAGCAGGTATTCACACATTGCCATGGATGAGAATGAAAATAGAACAGCCGAGTTGGTTGAATCTTGAATGTGAAAGCTTCACGGCTGGACTCCCACTTAGATAAAATCGTTTTTCCGTGGGCCAAGTAAAAGATCAACGTCGCCAAGCTCTGTTAAGAGGCGCTCTTTAAACATTAACATTGATTGACTGAATCCTGACTAAAATTTATATTAACAAACACATATAAGATATAAAACCGTGTATGAAAACTGGTCATAAAAAAATTAATGGGTCTTGTTGCATGTGCTTGCAATTTAAAAAAAAATCTTTATTTTTATTCAACGGTAGCGCAAAAACATCAACAACGAAATAATATTCAATTAAAGAAAAACAGTAACAAATCATGGGATCGTCTCCGCGGGTGACTAAATTAATTCAATTCCTAGGTAGGCTGCACATCTCACAAGACTGACTCTCGGTTGAGTTGAGAAAAGTGCAATGTTGACAGTTCCACGAGGAAGCTGGAGTGAAACTCGTGTTGCCAGCAGATCCATTGTGGACGGGCTGTGTTGGAGCTGCGCATCGAAAATATTAACAATCAATGTAAACATGGATTACTTCAAAATGGTAAATTGATGAATACAGATCAATAAATAATAACTAAGAATAATAACAATAAAAATATCTTTGTGAAAGATTTTAAAAATAATCAGAAATCTTACAATGAGCCTCCATGATATGTTCAACTGTACCCCACGCTTCAGACTTGAGCCAGTTGTGAAGTTTCACTTCATCATTCGTCTTCAGTGCATCAATCAATTCGTCCATCACCTCCTATTCGTCAATAATATGTATGTTTAAATGATTTGAATATTGTTGAGAGAGAAAAAACTATGAAATAATTTTAAAAAGCTTGTAAACCTTGAGTGGGAGCATGTCACAAGTGTAGAGATAAATTAGAAGGTGAAAGTCCTTGAATGCTTGCATGTACTTCTCTCTCGGGAATTGTCTCATGTAATTGTAAAAAGCATCAAACGACTGAAACATAAAAATCAGATTACTCTATAACTTTATTATTTTAATTAAAGGTTAAATCCTACATGCTGTTTTTTGATCTCATAACAGATAAAATAAACTAAGAAACTCTTTTAAGCAGACTCAAGGAAGTTAAACAGAATAAAAAGTAGAGAAATTGATCATCCCAATCATTCTCATTTGTACACCTTTGCAAAAATCAAATCGATTGAAATCAGTTTATGTAACTCCGTCAGGCAAAAAGGTGACAAAAAACAGCCAGTAAGTAATTAATTAGCGCTCAATATCTTTAACCAAAGTTTATATATATATATATATATATATATATAGTATACCATCATCATTATAACTTACTTGATTGTCACCATGATCATTTCTGTTTTCAATGGGGAAAAGCTTAATGCCATCAGCAGCAAAGAACGTGAACGCCTGTTCCTTCGGGAAAGCAACGGCAATGTCCAGGAGCAGATATTCAACAGGGAGGGGACGAGCCAGTTGGGTGACTTCATTTCCGTATTTATCTTTTATCTGATAAAATTTTTAAAAAACTTAGTAATTAAATTCCTTAAATATATCATGTTTCACTATTTTTAATACCCCATAATTTTTTTTTTAATTCTTAACATCTCATATAAAGAAGATGTCATTTTGATTTTAATGTTTCTAAACCTGCAAATGTGGTTCAGTTGAAAGCGCAAAATCTCTTAAATCCTGATTAAGCAAACAAAATAAAAACAGAATATACAAATAAAACAACTGAAATTTAACATAAAAAAAGCACAAAATACAAACTTTATAAAAGACATCTGGGACATATTGTTCATTGGTTGATTCTTTTATGTAACCAAGTTCAGGAGCATCAATCGTGGGAATCAGGCAGTCATCCCTCACCAGTGCCATGGCTTGATTTGATACTTGGTATCCATCAAAATGTATCTGGTTTGTTGAATCGCCTGAAATACGAATAACCAACATGTTATCACACAAGACTTTTTAAAAACAACTCTTGTATTTAAAACGATATTTATGCAATTCAATTAATATTAAAATAAATCAAAAAGTCTGAAAGTTTCAGAAATATTTCTCACCTGTAACGACAACGGTCACAAACTTTGAACCGAAATGCCCCTCAGTGGACAAGCGACATGCATTTGGATGCTGGTTTTGAAGATCTGCTGCCATAATACATTCTTCTGCACTGAGAAAGTGGGAATTCTGAAAATAGGTGTATATATATATATAAATATGAAACAAAGAAAACAAATAAATACACAAACATAAAAAAATACAGAAATTAAACTAACAATGTTGCCCCTGAAGTGTTTGACTGAACCAGTGGAGGTGTCGAGAGGAACGAGGTCCGTGAAAATCCATCCGACTCTTCTCAGCCCCAACTTTTCAGCAATCACATCGGCGGCTGAAATTGTTTCCTCGCTGAGTAATTCGACGCTGTTCTTCGACCCAACCTTGAAAACAAAAATTAATAACCGTTCAAATAAGCAAAATAATAAATATATTAATAATAACAATAATAATGTAACCAAGGTGATGCTAACCTGCATTGGTTCGTAGATTGCAGATACGACGGCTTTAATTCCAAGCGGAATATCTCTGTGATACTCGTACCTTCCGTATAGAAATCCGATCCTCTGGTTTCCCGTTTTTCTCCAGAAGTCCAGAAATCTGTCCACGATTCCAGGATTTTCAAACTGAATGAAGTCTACATGTCTGTATGTCTAGGAAGATAATAGAAATTTGAATTTAATTTAATTTTTAACAAACGAACATTATAGCGAGAGAACAACAAAAAGAAATAAAAAATGTTAAAACAATGGAATAAAAATTTGACAATAAATGTTTTTTTTTAAAGTATTACTTGTCTCTGAAGAGTGACTGCATTTGGTTGGCACTTGGTACAAACACCCCCTGGCCACGGGGGATGTTCCTTACAACCAGGTTTAATTTTACAGCAAACGTTTTCCAACATGGCAAATTTACCTCTGAAAAGTGAGATGAAAAATAAATAAAATCAATCAATAAACAAATTAACCTTAATTATTCAAAAGAGTTTTAAAAAACTGAAATAATTTACCTGTCAACTCCTCCTGTGATTTTCCTCAGATATGAATGAAAGGATAAGAATTTTATAGGTGGATTCAAAGTAGAAAGATATTCTTCATCGTATGGCTACAAAAACAAAAGTTGTGTAATTTTAATTATAATTCTGCTGGATTAAATTTATAAAATAGCCTTGATCATCAGAATGGATTGAATATAACTAGCCGTATTTTAAAATTATTAAAAACAAAAAAAAATAATAATAATAAATCAATTAAAATTATATTTACATTAAAACAATAATAAAGAAAACCCACCTCTAATGGAACACAGTGAAGACATTTGCCTTGTGGTCCGTGTCGGCAGCTGTTTATGCAAAAATAAAAAAATAATTTAAATCAATAAAAACAATCTCATTGGAATAACAGCAAACTAAAAAAAAACTAACAATCTTTCATCTTTTGTCCTGTAAATTTTTCCATCTAGTTTACTCAACACTTGATCAATTTCATCCTCAATTATTCCACTAACAGCTTTCTGGATACTCTGCTGAGGAGTTGATTCTTCTGGCGACGACACGATCTCCAAATATAACAAATCTCCATGTCTGAAACGAAATTTGCAAATGATATGAGACAACAAATTCTGATAGCCTGTGATGAGATTTAGCATATATCATCATAACATAAAACTGTTAAAACATCTGCTCAGAAATTGAGTTGACTATCAATGAATAATAATTATAATTGAACCAGTTATTATTATAATAAACTACCAACTTCATGTTAAAACTGTTTATTCTTTTATTCTTTGAATCTACCACTGGAAGACTTTTCTTTCTGTCGAGAAACAATTTCCATTCAGAATCTTTCAATTGAAACTCATTTTCAACCTGATCGAGTGAGATAAAACAATAAAAACATTAAAAAATTATTCATGCATTGAAATGAGTAAATTAAATTCTAAGGTGAATAAAAAATGTTGTACAAAAAAACTTAAAGTTGATTGGCACTGGAAAACCAACCTCTTTAAGAAAGTCTTTTAACAACTGATTTGGGTTAGAAGAAATTCTCTTCGTTCCAAGCTTTGATTGAACTCTGAGTAACTAAAAGTTTTAAAAAATAATTTAAAAAAAGTTTTGAAACACAGAAGCATATTTTTTAAGACAAAAAATCAAAGAAAATCAATGATAGTAAGCAGTAAAAAAACTTTAAAATAATATACTTATTTAGAAGCATGCACATAAATGAGTAATTTTTTTTATTTATTCAAAATCACATTTTTAGAGAAAGCTCAAGTAAAAGATTGAAAATTGATGCCAGTCCAAAGAATAAGTTTCACTCTATATTTCTAAGCATGATATTAGAAGAAAACATTTAGGCCCTGGCTGTATGTAAGGCAAAAGAAAACATTAGAATTGCAGATCACTACAGGTTTATAGGTTATCTTTCACATAAACGGCCCGGGCCGAATCTTCCAATAAAATAGTCCTGTTTTCTTACAACCCTAACCCTAACCGTAATTATCACTTTTCATCGTGTTTATAGCTAGTTATAGCAGGCTTTTTCTGTGAAAGATTACCGGTTTATAAATAGCGGCATATAAATTAAAGGATTACAAGCTTAGTGGCTTAGTTTCATTGGGTTGGAATAAAATTTTCTTAAAATTGGTATTGGAATCTACTAAAAAAAAATAAAAAATATAGTGCGGCCCACTTAAACATCATCATTAGAGGCCAGGGAGCCTACACTTCAGAGTCAGAACAGCCAGTTCCAACCTTATGGGACCTACCTGAACTTTGTACAAAGATTTTTGTAAAAATTTCTTTGCGCATATATTATTAAGTCACAATCATAAGGAGGTGAAAAAATTAACTTCAGATACTTACAAATTCAGAAGTTTTACTCCCAGACATTTCCTTTTGTGTCCTCTTTTAATTTCTTTCTACAGTAAGTAATTAAAACCCAATAAGCTGTCAAAAATAGCTACTGTTATTTTTATAATTGCTATAACAATAATATAATTAATATAATATAGTGTTTTAGCTACTTGCGAATTAATGACTATCAAAAACCACGATATACAAATTGATTAACTTTTAACCAAAGTTGATAAATAAAAATTTATTAATTTTTTATCTAAAATACATCTAAAAACATAGATATATATGCGCTTAAACAACAAAAATACATTTTATTGTTTTAAATTAAATTAATGAAAACTTTAATTAAAATTATTTATTTGAAGTTTGTAACAAACATCAATTATAATTTGTTTACAGAATTAAATTAATTATTTGTTAAAAGTTATAAACGTTTTATATTACAAATATAACAAAAACATTGCAATTTTTTTTGTTTTGACATTTTTGTAGGGTGAGTAATGGCGACTTGTAGTCAAAACCTTGTTAGTTAACAAAACTGTTGATTCCACGTCAGGTAGGAGATGAGGGCAACTTAAGCAGCGAATAATCATTTTTGAGTAACTAAGTACGTCATCTTTCTGTATTATTGTTTTTTTTTCTATTGTTAGTATTGTTCAAAAAGCCCTCGGGAGCTCTGGATCTTCTATTTCTATCAGTCACTCTATCGTCTATCTCTATCTTAGGCAGGCGCATATCTTAAACGCGCAGGCCAAAAGGCCTATGAGTAGACCTCGCCAATAAACTGTGCTGTGCAGGGGTACCCCGTGAAAAATAGGTGTTACGAGAAGTTTTACTGCTTGCTTATTTATTATGCAAAATAAGTAAACTAAACATCAAAATAATTGTAAAAGATGCTATGCGTGTGAAGTTAGGCTCGAGGGTGGCAATGCTAATAAAAAAAAAAAAATTGTTTGCCCTGGAGCTATGCTATACATTGTTGGGTGGGGTCTAAAAAATGAAATCGAATGGTATATTTGGATTGTCTTCAGTTCAACAAATAAAAAAGTTATAAGCGAAAAACGACGATTTTCTGCCGAAAATTGCATAAAATCAACATTGGCTCTTTGAGAAAATCGAATTTGTTTTAAATTTTAAACTGCTGCCCTGGGTATATCTGAGACGCTTGTTTTTAGATAATTCAATATCAAATCCAACAATATAACTTTCGCTTCTCAAAGTTAATAAATAAAAAAGTTATAGAATAAAACGTCGGACCGTATACCAATTTCTCCGAGCAAACCGAAACATAAACAAACGCTGCGATTGGACAATCGAGTCTAGCTCACTGTGGCTAATTATGCAAAATATTCAAAATATGCAAAGTGGCTACTCATTAACACCTCCTGCGTATTCTAACGAACTTTATGGAAAATTTTATTTTTAAGAAAATCTATTGAAGTTTACGATTACAAATTTTTATTAATGAAAAGTTTTGTTAAAAAATTAACTATTTAATAAAATCTAAGCATAGCATGCAAGTGAAATGTTTCATTTTAAACTCTTCTTTTGAAAACATTAAAAATGTGCATTTTTGGTGAACCCACCTTCTACACTTTTCGCACTCCACCCAGTCCCCACCTGCACCCTCTCCACCGTTCCTGCAATACAAACAATAGTTTGTCATGTTGTCCGATGCCAGCAAGATTTCTTTTAACCACTGTTCCCTTTCACTATCTGGATTAAAAGAACCACTCTTTTCTTTTGAAAACATTAAAAATGTGCATTTTTGGTGAACCCACCTTCTACACTTTTCGCACTCCACCCAGTCCCCACCTGCACCCTCTCCACCGTTCCTGCAATACAAACAATAGTTTGTCATGTTGTCCGATGCCAGCAAGATTTCTTTTAACCACTGTTCCCTTTCACTATCTGGATTAAAAGAACCACTCAGATCTTCTCCACGATCCAGTCTTCTAATGAAAACACCTACAAAAATACCACAATTGTAGGCATTCTGATGCTTAGTTACGGGTGGCTTTTTAATGTTTAGACGTTATGGATTTATAAAAAAAAGCATTATTTTTCACAAAAAAAGTTCGTTAGAATACGCAGGAGGTGTTGACGAGTAGCCACTTTGCATAATTAGCCACACTGAGCTAGACTCAATTGTCCAATCGCAGCGTCTGTTTATGTTTCGGTTTGCTCGGAGAAATTGGTGTACGGTCCGACGTTTTATTCGATAACTTTTTTATTTATTAACTTTGAGAAGCGAAAGTTATATTGTTGATTTGATATTGAATTATCTAAAAACAAGCGTCTCGGATATACCCAGGGCAGCAGTTTAAAACAAATTCGATTTTCTCAAAGAAGAGCCAAGGTTGATTTTATGCAATTTTCTGCGGAAAATCGTCGTTTTTTGCTTATAACTTTTTTATTTGTTGAACCGAAGACAATCCAAATATACCATTCGATTTCATTTTTTAGACCCCATCCAACAATACCCCATAGCCCAAGGGCAAGCAATTTATTTTTTTTTTCAATTAGCATTGCCAGCCTCGAGGCTAACTTCACACATGTAAAGATGCTTACGTAATATAGTGGTTATGAAAAGAATTTAAAGTAGCTCATTTTCTTTGAATTATAATTCAAATTATGTCGTTTCAAACTATTCCTTATATCTCTGGAGTTTGAAACTCGATGAACTTTTTTTTCTTAAAAAAGCTGTTCTTTTCTTCTAAAAGAATATGTAAGCTGCATTGCTGGAAGTAACTGCCCAACTAATGAAATCCATGTTTGAAATAAGACGGTATTGGCGAAAAATGCAGCATCTGAGTTCTCGAGTTACGTGCAGATGTGGAAAAGTTAAATGTAGGAAAAAGTGAATAACTTTGTACCCAAACATGTCACAATATTAATTTTTTGAAGTTTCACAACTAGAAACATTAATCTATAAGGTGTATAAGTCTTATTTTAATTGGACAAAGTATAGTATAGTAATTTGCTATGTGAAGGAAGATGATACCAAAAAAATTGATGTCGTAAAAACATTACAAGTTTGACTACATATAACATTGGAATTTGAAATCCGATAAACTTTTTATTTGTTTAATAATAAAGTTTAGCTTTTCTTCTAAAAGAATATCTAAGCAGCATTGCTGTAGCTATCCACCCAACATTTGAAATCGGCATTTGAAATAAGATGGTATTGACGAAAAATGCACGAGTTCCGTGCAGATGTGCAGAGGGTAACCTTGCTGCCGCACTTTTTTATTGTTAAGGCTCAAGGTTTGCCGTAACTACTTTCGATGTTCAAAACGCTATATCTTCATTAATTTCGGTCACATAATAAACATTTTTGCAAATTTTTATTTCTGGTGATGTAAACTTTAAAAATATTTGAAGAAAAATTTTTTTTTTAATTTTTTATGCTCCTGCCTACTCTATCTTCTCCCTCACACCAAACATTTTAATTTAGCTTATTGCAACTTTTGTAATGAAAATTTTAAACTAAGCATTTATTAAAATTAAGTTCAAATTAAATTTTTAAACTTAAAACTAATAATTACATTATTTTTCAGTTTAAATTAAATGTTGAAACTCTATCAACCACTCAAGGTTTACTTGACATAAATAAAATGCAGTTTGCAGAGATGTCGTCAATGTCTATATGCTGTAATAAATATAAATAAACAACTATTTTCAGAGTCACTACACTCTGAAGAGTATCAGGAGGCTTAACTTAAGACTTTAAGAGCAATAATAGTATATGTAAAACAGAGAGGCTGCTTCAGCAACTACATTCAGATCAAGTTTTTAAGGATTTAAGAGACAATTGTTTATTTTCTCAACTGATGTTTAAAACATTTAATTATCTGGGGCTGTTTGAATTGAAGTAGGTGCTAGAGTAGTGTGATGTTAGCAATGAAAAAGAAGCTCAACACACTTCCCAGTGTTTATATAAACATTTCTTTCATCTGATATTTAAAGAGATAATATAAATTTATTAGATAATTGTTTAAATTAATAACCAAATTTTATTAATAACCCATCAAAAATCAGGAAAATTAATTAGTGACGATTGCATAGTCCCCTAACAGCGTAATGCGATTTTCTAAACGATAAACTTACATATGTTCATACATACATATATGCATTCGTAAGATGGCTTCAGTATTGGAGCTCTGTACAAGCAGATTTTTTTGTGGCCCATCGGCGACTTGGTCCAGCCAATTCCAGGCACAAAGTTCCAGCATCTCCTGGACTTGCCCTCTTCTGATTTGGGCCTCACTGTTTTAGCAGGCATTAATTACCTAGGCTTGGCACAATAACCTCGCTGATGTTAAAGTCCAATATTGCAATAGTTTCTTATCAGCAATAAACCCAGCCTAATATTTTATGTAATCAGTCAATATAAACTCTTGTTACAACTTTTCTTACATGCTCACCTGCACACTATAATTTTATCAGCAGCTGGCCTTGTTGACTACCCCATACATGCATACATACATACATACATACATACATACATACATACATACATACATACATACATACATATACAGATATAAATTATGTATGTTGATGGTTTGTTTCATGCTTTAAATACACAACATGCTCTAGCATTAAAATAGATGTGTTATTGTTATTATTATAATACTTAAAATTGATACACTCTGATAGGCATTCATCTCTGTTATTTTAAAAGTATTAATTAATGACTAATACTCTTTCAGATTATGGGAGAAAACTTCAATGCTTCAGCATGCAGTAATTTTTCCGACCACAGTGAAAACAGTAGCGACGGTCTACCCAGCCATAGTCACAGTTTATTTTCAATAGAAAATGTTTGTAGAGATTTTATGAGAAACGCATGCAACAGAGGAAGTCATTGTAGGTTTCGTCACCCTGATGAAGAAGAAGCCAGACGGTTTTCTGAAGATTTCAGTCCTCGAGAAATGATTTTTTGTCACGATTTTCAGAACAAGGGGTGTAACAGGCCGGACTGTCGTTTCATTCATTGCGGACGTGACGACGAAGATGCTTATCGAAGGACGGGAGTTCTTCCAAAGTTCTTACAGAATCCTGCTTTAACTAAGAAAATTCCACCCATCTGTATGGATTATAACAAGGGGCTATGCAAAAGAGGGGCCAGATGCAAATACAGACATATGCCTGATGAAATGTATCACCATGTCAGGGAAGATGAACAAAGGAAGAAAAGAAAATATGACATGATGAGTAATGACGATGCTGTTCATTTCAAAAACAGTTCCATTGAGTACCAGTTGCTGGAAGAAGAAAACAACCTTCTCAGACGTCGTATTGAAGATCTGGAGCGACAGCTTTCAGTTCTGGTGGCATCGAATGAGCTACTTCTTGATCAGAATGCTCGGTACAGATCTTGCAAGTTGATAACTGTTCCGCCGATTGTGGCTGTCAGTCAGATGTTGACTCCTACGATAACTCCAGCTCCGATCAGTGTCTGCTCTAGACCTGTCACTGCTCTCCACCACCAGACACCGCATGGAATCACTACTATGGCTACTCTGTCCATTGGATGCAATCAAAGAGAATTTGTTCTTCCTCCTTCTCAGCCACCACCTCAACCTCAGCAACAATCACTGTCCTCTCAAGCTCCAGGAGTTGATCAATCAATATCGATGGCTATGGCACCGGTAGCTATTGAAACTGTTCCTCTGACACCTTGCAGTAACTTGTCCAATGGGGCTCTTTCTCAACAACAGACCATTGCAGCTGCACTGAGTCTTTCCATGCCTCATCCATCTCCTGCTTCACTTGGAAGTCTCATGGGGAATTCCAATCTTGTCTCGTATCCTCTCATATCTCATGCTAGACTTCCAACCAGCAGTCTTGGTTGACCATTTGTGTACTCATGAAACGTGTATAAATGACTTTTTCTTGGATATATGTATGTTTTGTGTGTTGTTGGCAGATAAGTTTTAAAGTAGTAAAGTCTATACGTGTCCAATATTTTACTAGTGGAACAATTTTTGTATCCCGTTAGTTGAGACATTTAATCTCTTAATTTCTCACTAAATTGACTGGTAATTGGAAAGCAATGATGTACTGTTTAGATTGTGTCACAAAGTTTTTGTATGTCATTAGTTTTTGTTATTAAATATCTGGATCTTTATATAAATTTCAAAGTTGTTTTTTGCTACTGCAAAAGTCTGTTTAATTGATATATTAACATCAATTTTTTCAATAAGATAAAAGGATTCAACGTGCAATTCGTTTATTAATTTAGATGTCCAGAAAAATTTATTGTTTATTTTTGCAAATAGTTTCAAACTAAACCTGGCTGTAAACTGGGAAATATAAAAAACATTTTTCAACTCCAAAAACACAAATCAAAGTTTATCAAGCAAAACTTAGTTTCTTCTTGCAAAAGATGATTTGAGGGCTGCAATTCCTATACTAGCATTTTTGACTGCATCCATCTAGAGTGTACTTTAGGAACTGCACATGTTGAATATTGTTTAATGATCATTTTCAGTCATTGGTAGAGTTTGCAACAAAGTATGACAACGATTAATATAGTCCGTTATAATTGTGATACAACTGCGATTTCGTCATTATTACTTAAAGTAATTTGATTGACCAAGGATATCAACTGTTATCAATTGTTTAATAATAATTTGATGCTCATTTCAAAAGGGGCTATCATATTGCAAACTTCTACGAGCTGAAGACTGTTTTATGTCTCAAACAGTTAATGCATTTAGAATATTTGTCGTTTCCTTTCTGAATCAGGTCTTCAGCAATAACCAGGTTTCTAGTAAATAAATAAATAGATATGCGTTTTTAGACTTTTTAGTATTATTTTTAGATGGGGTGTCCCAATGTTCCTATATACTCGTACCATAAATGGCCCGCTAAAAAGGCTTGAACCGACACGAACACTGCCTTTAAGAGTAAGTCCTGCAAGAATTATATTTTGTTTTGAATTGCTTTGAAAAAAATGCTCAAAATTTTTAAGTATCTGCCAAATATCAGAACTCTTGATGGTCGAGAAATGAGTTTAGTAAAGATTAAGACTGGCAGTAGACAAACAGAATAAAATTGCGGGCTACTTAAAAAATTAAACTTTAAATTTTTATTTAAAACTCAAGAGGGTCTGGTTCCCCAAATCCCCCACTGCAACCAGCTCATAAAATTCTAAAATATGTTCTGTGATAACCAATGTACGTTGGGGTTAAAGTTAAGTTAGCCTGCAAATGTTATTTTGTCAACAGAATACAAGGAGTGCAAATCTCTATGATTTACTCACTCTTGCAAAGGGTGCGTGCACCCTTTTGCACCACACTTGGCTAGTGGCGTAGCGAGGAGACAGAGAAGGGGGAAGTTGCCTCGGATGCCTGTGGCTGGTAGAGGTTAAAGTGTATAAGGTTTTTGGAAAAAATTTGGGAAAAGTACCTACGACTACGCCCCCCGGTCATCAGCTATGTTTTTGAGGCAAACGTGTATAAGATTTACGACTACCCCACGGTCATCAGCTATGTTTGGAGAGTAAAAGTCGACAGATGGGATTTTCTAGAGATGCATCCCTTTGATTTTGACTCGGGTGCCAAAAACTCTAGCTACGCCATTGCCTGGCTACGGGCCTCATTGGAAAAGACAGAGTGTATTTTGAGTAACATTCCTTTTGCATTAATATACATATATAGAACAACTGTTGTTTTAAACTTGCACAAACTCAATCTTTTGGCACAAAAATTAAAACGATAAATGCCTAGCCAACAACGAAAAATAGAAAACTCAAACATAAACTGAAAAATAAACAAAAATTGCAATAGCTGGCTCTGGCTATCTTTATTTAAAAGCATAAAATTATAGATAACATAATCACCGGTCGATCAACGGGTTAACGATGCTGACGGATTCACTATTATTATATATCTATTAAGGTGTTTTTTTGCAATGGGTTAATTGTCAATAGGATTGAAAAATAATTGCACACTTTTGCTGGTGGGGGAAGGATGCACCCCAGCACCCCAATAGTGGGACCGCGCTTGCATGTTCTCATTCAAAACATAGACCAAAGTATGTCGTTTTTTTGCAACAGCAGAAAAATGTTCCAGTTTTTTCTAAAATCTTTTTGATGATTGGTTTTCCTAAGTGACTTAAATACATATCAATGGACTTAACTGTTCATACACAGTTGCCTTGAGATAGCCATCTCAATTAAATTTTGTCTTTACATCTTGGCTTTTCAAGTGAGATTGAGTGAAATTCTTTTCTACATGGTTTCATACCCATATCAATCAACTTGTGTTTAAGAGCAATCAGCTTATTAATTTAAAAACAATTTCCTGTGATAACCAATGTATATTCCGGTTAGGGTTAGGTTACTTTGCAAATGTTATTTTGTCAACAGAATAACAAAGGGTGCAAATTCATATAGTTTCCTCTAGCAAAGGGTGCGTGTATCCTTTTGCACCCCAATTGGCTATGGGCCCGGGGAATCGTTTGAATGCTAAATGGGCGTAAGCTTTACAAATTTGAAGAAACTTGTATCACTAAGAAAGATTAGAACGGTTTTGTTAGCCATTAGGTTAGCATGTATTTAGTGACAAGTTGAAGTACAACACCTCTTCAAGAATACTTGACGGCTGAAAAAATAACTTATTAAATGAAACCGTTATTTAACTTTATAATTTGGTATTGAAGCCAAATATCTTTGTTCATAATCAAAAATAACTTTGCGTTTCATATCAATAACTAGTTAATACTAGTAATCTCACACACCTCAATTTTCTACTTTTTTTTATTTAGTGACCTTAATTAGACAGGTGGTTATGATGGCGTTTGAACCTGACCATAGAAAATTTGTTTTACGCACAAATGTAGAAGCTATATTTTGCTGTAACAAATAAACATGAACAGATAGAATAACTATCTTGGGCTTTGTATTGTTTTGCTTGTTTGTCGTGATATAACATTTGAAAATCAGTTATATATACCTATATACCTATATACTGTTAATTTTCAAGAGATACAAAGTACAAAAAATATTTGATAGTAAAAAGAAACTGTTAACAATTTTGAGCACTTATAAGATTTTCAGAGAATTATTGCAGCGTTGGAGTGCTTCACGACTGTTTAAAACTCACTTTAAAATCACTTCCCAATTTGGCTTTGTGGCCAAGCCCAATAAAGGCTCAGGCTAACACGTTCTGCATCAATTGTTGCCTAAAGCAGCTGAGGCGTTGTAGTGAGCAATAGTGAGCCTGATAAAAATTACTCAATTCATTCGTTTGTGTTTTATAGTGTTGAATTTCCGTACTGTGCAATTTAAATATACTACCGATGTACGTTTTGGTTTTGAATTTTAACGTTTTAAAGAAATAATAATGGATAACACGTCAAGCTTGTTTGATGTTCAAAAGTTGGGAACCGAGCAATTATCGAAATCCTCGAACAACGTGACTTCCTTGCAGAAACCACTCAGAAAACTGTATGTGACTTTTCAGAAGAATATTAGTACGAATCCGCCCTTGCCATACCTTAAAATTATTGCTGGCTCTCAAGGCATAGCTTTCTCTCCGCAGGCCACTTCGCCATTGACGTTTCCAGTAAATACAATGCCTCAAATAGAGAGTCACCATCCAAAAGATTCCATTGTTTTAACGGCAGCCTTGCAGTTTTCTGCCACACCAATCAACGGAAAAAGTAAAAAGTTCAAAGGAGCTTTTATAACCTTAGACAAAGAAGAAAGACTGAAACAAGGAAAGGAATATAGTTCGCTATTTACAAACTTGGACGATAAAGAACTTTTCATGGCTCAAATAAACCATCCAGCCTTGTTCGTTTGCACAACAAAGTCAAAAACATCGAACAAACTAGAAGCTCACATATTTGTATGTTTAAACGAAGAACAAGCTCTTGATATTGTTAAAGCTTTGAAGGGTCAATTGACAATTGCCACAGTTCCTTCAGGATTTATTCAACCAGGAGAAATTTCATACAATTTCAATGAGAACGCCAATCAGCTTAACAACGACCAGGTGAATCCAGAGAATCAAGTTCCGGGAACAAGTGAGTCGTTTTCAATGCAGAATTATGGCCAACAGCAACAAAGAAATCTTCAACAAGTTAACGTTCAACCGGGCTTTCAAGATTACGCGTGCCTCTATGACTCAATACCTTCACTACAACAACTGCAATTATCAAACCAGCCGAGTACGGTTACTGCCAGCAATCAGTTTTCTTCACAGGTGCCTATTACAACAAGTAATTTTCAGTCGTATAACCAGCCGTTCCCTGGGCAACTCCCTCCTAACCCGGCTTATTTTTCTTCGAGTGGCGCTCCACTATCTAGCATGCCTCCTAACATGACCAATTTTTTCCATTCTTATCAGAATCCAGGGACACAACAAGCAATGGAACTAAACGGCCACGGGCCAATCGCCACAACTTCAAATGGCGCTGACATTCTCCACATCCCACGACCATCAATTAGCACCAGTAACTCTACTTTGCCGAATAATGTTCAGACCACTTCAGCGTCGCCTTCCAATCCACCGATGAACCAGGTGCACCAGCAAATTCCAACAGGTTTTCAGCATCAAGGACAGTCACACAGCTTTGCTCCAAGCTCACATACGATGCTACAGAGTCCTCCAATAACTAACACTCAAGTGTTACCCGTTGACTCTTCTCTTCAGCATCAACAAGCTGCAAACTATTTGATTTCGCAACCACCCACCCAAGGTTTTCAACAGCAGCCCACCCAAGGATTTCAACAACAATCTGCCCAGGGATTTCAACAACAACCTGTCCAGGGGTTTCAACAACAATCTGTCCAGGGTTTTCAACAACCACCCACACAGGGTTTTCAACAACAATCCGCCCAAGGTTTTCAACAACAGCCCACACAGGGTTTTCAACAACAGCCCACACATGGTTTTCAACAACAGCCACCATCAGCTCCAATTGTGGCAGACAGCGCACCTGCTTCATTTAATAACCAGGACCAGCTGCCAGTTGGCAAACCTGAGCCAAAGTTACCTCCTGTTCCAGCCAAACCAGAGGGGGGCAGAAAATTAGTGGTACCAAAGAGGGTAGTAGGTGTTCCGGTTTTTCCGGTTACAGGAGGATTGAACATGGAAATGCTGAAAAAACGTAAGACTCCGCTCGCTTCTTCTACATCAAGTGAAGGTCACTCAGAAATTTTAAGCCCTCATCTCTTAGAACTTGATGATATCAGCAGTCCTTCTCCGAGCAAATCATCAGAGTCAGGGCTTGATTCATCGAGCATAGAAAAATTTAATTATGAAAAATAACTCGGATATTTTCATTAAACTTATATTTTCATTCGTAATAATTATGACAACATTTATATCGCTGTTAAATGTGATGTCAAAGTTTAATTATTACAAACGCTTGTGATTGTCCTTTTTGGGATTAAAATGTCTAACCAACGCTAACAATGAATTATCTTGTCATTTCGTGATAAAACTAATCTAATGTCAGTATGACTAAACAAAGATTCAAAATATTGTATATAGAGAGACCAATAATCTGGGGAGAGCTTATCTCTTTTTTGTAATAAACCAGCACGACAGATATAAATAGACCCTCATAACCTGAACACTTATATTGTCCGGCTTACTTTTTGAATGCCTAGCATGATAAGAATGTGAAAAACGCAATTAATAATAATAATAATAATAATAATGATGAATTTATATAGCGCCAGATAAGTCAGAGGCGCTTACGAAGGTTCCTTTGGATCGGAAACTTCGAAGAACACGCTATTTTCATAGACATGAGAAAGCAATGCGAGTGAACTCCTTGCCTAAGGGAGTTACGCTGGTGACGCAGGTGAGGCTTGAACTGCCGACCTAACGATCAACAGGCGAGCGCTCTACCACTCTGCCACCAGCGCCTCTTCACGTTAAAACGTTAGATAACACTGCAATAGGCCACAAACAATGATGTATTGGTGAAGAAATATCTGGGAAAATGCTGGGTTAAAGACGTCAACATCGGTGGTTTTTTTTCAGAATATTTGCAACAGTAATGGCCTTTGAATTAGTTTCGACGTAATTATAGTTATCTATATATATAAAAGAACATGTCCTGACTGACTGACAGATGACTGACTGATAATCAACGCCGAGCTCAAACGCCTCATCCTAGGAACGTGAAATTTGGAACTTATATTACTTTTATAGCGTAAACATCCGCTAAGAAAGGATTTTTAAAAATTTTGCTCCTGAGGGGAAAAAACTGGAAAACAAACTTTTTTCTAAACATTTTTTCTAAAACTTTTTTCTGAAATTTGGTATATAGATTCTTTTTGAAAAATAAAAAGATACATGTTTCACCATTTTTTGAAAATTCGGTTTACCGGACCTCAAATGTGGGTTGGAAAATTGGGTTATTAAGTTTTTAAAGTAGCTTCTACTCAAAAACTGTTAATGCTACAGGAGTAAAAATTAGTATTTAGTTTCTACTCCAAAAATAATGAAATACGTGTTTTAGCATTTTTTGAAAATTTGGTTTCCAGGACTTCAAATGTTGGGTGGAAAATAGGGCTATTTGTCTTTTATAGTAACTGCTACTCAAAAACAGTAAATACCACAGATGTAAAAATTATTATTTAGTTTCTTTTCTAAAAATAAAGATATACGTGTTTCACCATTTTTCACAAATTTGGTTTCCCGGACCTCAAATGTGGGTTGGAAAATTGGGTTATTTGGTTTTTAAAGTAGCTGCTACTCAAAAACTGTGAATGCTACAGAAGTAAACATTAGTATTTAGTTTCTACTTCAAAAATAATGAAATACGTGTTTTAGCATTTTTTGAAAATTTGGTTTCCAGGACTTCAAATGTGGGGTGGAAAATAGGGTTATTTGTTTTTTAAAGTAACTGCTACTCAAAAACTGTAAATACCACAGATGTAAAAATTAGTATTTAGTTTCTACTCTAAAAATAAAGATATACGTGTTTCACCATTTTTTTTACAAATTTGGTTATAGGACCTTAAATGTGGGGTGGACAATAGGATTACTTGGTTTTTAAAGTTGCTGCTACTCAAAAACTGTGAATGCTACAAAAGTAAAAATTAGTATTTAGTTTCTACTCTAAAAATAATGATATACGTGTTTCACCATTTTTTGAAATTTTGGTTTTCAGGACCTCAAATGTGGGGTGGAGAAAAGGTTTCTTTGGTTTTTAAAGTAACTGCTACTCAAAAACTGTGAATGCTACAGATGTCAAAATTAGTATTTAGTATATACTCAAAAAATAATGATATAAGTGTTTCAACATTTTTTTAAAATTTGGTTTCCAGGACCTCAAATGTGGGGTGGAAATAAGGGTTATTTGATTTCAAAATAACTGCTACTCAAAAACTGTAAGTGCTACAAATGTAAAAATTAGTATTTTGAAGTTTTGTGCCGGTTAAAAGTAACTAAGTCCAGTTTATCACCGGCCGGGTCAAGCCTTTATTTTAGAGTCTTCACACGGGCCAGGCCAAACCTTAAATCAAGGTGGGACGGGCCGAGATTTTCACCAAGTATATAGATGTTTTAGTGATTTTAGGGTTTTATTTGGGCCGGGCTAAACCTGAAGTCAAGGTGGGACGGGCCGAAGTTTTTCATCAAGTATATAGAACTTCTAGGCCTGTAAAAAGGGGCCGGGCCTAATTCAGACGGGCTGTGCCGGGCCAGGAGTTCGGGTTTTTAAAACGGGCTGGGCTAAGTTGTCGACGGGCCTAGCCGAGACCTAAACAATTGATCTCTACTATGGATGCACTGTTCAAACTCTCTAATTTCATGCGAGCGAAGCCGCTACGGGCACTGCTAGTTAAATTATAATTAAATTGTCGAACTTCTACGACACCCGGCGTGTTTATTTGCAGAAAAGCATTATCCATTCAGTTTTCATGCACAACTCAGTGCCACTCACACCACACTACCGCACAGAGAGTTTATGAGTATGATAAAACAGAATAGAATTTATAAGTAGCGTGTGTCCTGAAGAACTTCAAGACTTTTGCTTACTAGTGGGGAAAAGTTTCAAATAAGAGTCTTTATTGTTGTATGAAATCCGGCTGAACTGGATGTAGTGATGATGTGCCAAGAAAGTCTTATCCAAAACATTACCCCAATGAAGTTGATGCAGACATGCTGTCAAACAAACGTTGAACAGCAATATGGCGATGGATTGAGGAAGCCACTAGATGCTCATCGATAGTCCACTCACACCTCGACTAAGGTTATCGAATTAAAGGGAAAGGAAAAATCTGTGTATTTCCTACATAACCTTCGGCGTGAATGACGACAAACTATTATAAAAAATGCTCATTGCCCTGTAGGTCGTAGGAGATGTCCCTTCCCCTGTGAACATTCTATATGGGTCCTATGTGGGGTTCCTGGGCTAGGGATAACCTATATGGGTCCTATTTAGGGTCCTGGGCTCTGGATAACCTATATGGGTCCTATATAAGCTAAATGGGCTTTTGTAAAAGCAAAACGTCTATAAGGGAGCTGTATAGGTCACACACGGGGTTCATGGGCTAATTTATATCAATAAAAGTTACTTATTCTTTTATTTATTTTTTTAAATAAACATAATTTTCAACGAAAATGTTATTATCCACTTTTGTGAAGATTTATATCATTTGACCATAATTGACTGACAAATTACGTTTTCTTATTGTTTGGTTAGTGTAGTGTTATAGAAACCGGCTTTGTGAGTCGTAGGACCCGAGTTCGATTCCCGGTCCAAACCCATTTTAAGTCTGTATGTTTAGCCCATATGGGACCCACTTGATTCGGTGTGTCACCTGGGCACGGGTCCTATACGGGCATCCTATTTTGGACCCACTAAGATGTCTATTTGGGACTCATATAGGTCCCAGGTATGAATGTTCACAGGGTCATATAACTGACATCACGACTTAAGGAGATAAGGAAGCTTAGGCAATAGACATGAAGAGGGAGGAGGGGTTTGAAAAATGTGACGCCGAACTAAAAAAGATTATATTTATTATTAAATTGTCAACTTGTACATTTAACACTAAGGCTGCTTGTGACCGGAAAGTAACGAGGAAAACGCGACAAAAGCGTGAAAAGGGGGTACAAAATTGCATAACGTCATTTATAGACGGCCCCAAGAGTTTTCCAATAAGGCCAGCGCCACCAAATTTTTTTGGCCTCACAATATTAAGCAAGCCCCCAAACCAATATTTTTATTTTGCGGTAGGCTACCTCTCCTAACACTATAATAAACTAATTAATAGCTCAACGTCTTCATCTTATTGTGCTTTGTGCCAGCGAAACATAAAGATGTAGGCCACACTGCACTCTGGCGATGAGTTAAAAAACGTATCTTTTTTTAAACTCCCAGCCAACCTCACTACATCTTATAATTTTCAATTTTTTTTTTTTTTTTTTTTTTTTTTTTTTTATGATAGTTTATAGTCCTTTACACCAAGTGTTTTAAGACTGAATTGGCTGTATGTAGGAAGCACATAAGTACTTCCTGTCGTGGATCAAAGTTTGATCCTTTTAACTGTCCCTCCTCCTTCATCCAGGCTTGGGACTGGCTCGCAATTAGCGAGGCGGAGTTATAATTTTCAATATAGGGGTCATCCATATATTACGTACGCACCGAGGGAAGAGGTGGTGTTTACGAAGTAAATGTTTTGCGTATAAGTGCGTATGGGGTGGGAAGGAAGACTCCAAGAAATGCGTATGTACGCAAAAAATGGTAAATATTATTTTTTCTTATAGTAAGTATTACTGTTTTAAGTCAGCGTGCTGGTGTTGCCTCCTTTCGCCGACAGAACGACACTACATAGACTGCTACTTGGGTCGACGGACTGTTGACATAAATCAGTGCCTAGGAAACTGTGTGCTTGTGCTGTAGCAGATTCTGAGTGTGCCGCGAGAGATCTCCGAATTTACTATTTTTCGTATTATTAAATTACCTTAGTCACACTTAGTGTTTTAGTACTTTGAACATGAATTTAAAATCAATAAATATTATGCATAAAGCGGCGTCTGCAGATCTTGCAGGCGTAAGGAAAAACAAGCCTTCCTGATTTTTGAAATTTTTTTCTAGAGTTTATTTATATTTTTTTAATTTTAACTTTACTTGACCTAGTGATGATTCAATGCGTAATGGAATTCTTCTGGCGTGTGTAGACAATTTGCCTTCCCCTTGATTTCCAAAATTTACTTTTTTCACCTAGAGTTTATTATTTAAATTGTTAATTTTAACTTTAATTAATCTCGTGATCATTGAATGCGTATTAGAATCCTTTTTGCGTGTGTAGACAATTATATATCTGAGCTCGATGCTAGATTTACTAATAAATTGTGTATCAGCGTTGGTCTAAAGCTTAGCTGTTTTCTGTACTAAAATACAATCAGCGAACTAACGGAACTTTACCATATTATTGGTATTAATAAAATGTTGATTTCCTCATAGCTGTCTACATCAAAGTTATTATTATTTATTTCACAAAATTAAAACGAAATTCTACACACCCCATTTTGGACATTTTTTTTATTAATCCTGTACTTGCGCCTGCAAAATGTTTATCATTGTTTATTGGGCATACAAAAACACATTAAAGAAACACATAAAAATTGAAATAAAAGCATGCAACAAAAAATGAATGAGTAGTGCCCAAAAGGAACATCCGAAGAGATGAATCTCGCTTGAGGATGACCAGTGCAGATGAAACATTTACGAATAATAATAATACAGGTACATACAATACAATAAATTTAGAATGGTAAAATAACTGAAATAAATTACTAAGATGAACAAAATAACAAAATTTAACATTTAATAATATACAATATACGTTCGAATCTGAGATGATAGAATATATTATAATTTTAATAAGTGAGATTTAAGACGAGATTTAAATAATGAAAAGGACTCAGAGGACTGTATTGAAATAGGGATGACTGAATATGTACGCGGACCTAAACATTTAATAGAAAAGGTTTTTAGTCTTGTGTTTGCAAATTCTGGACGGAAAAGATTAGATGATCGCAAAAAATGGGTATGAATATCGGACGACTTCAAGAAGAAATCATGAAAGGATTGAGGTAGAGTAGAATTAGAATATTTATACATAAAAGAACCAATTTGAAACAGATTGACTTGATAAATGTTTAAAAGCTTATTTTCAGTAAATTTTGACTTACAAGAAGAGGATGTAAAAAAAAAATAATACGGATGAGTCGTTTGAGCAAAATGTGTAAAGAAAGAAGACGAGTTGGGTAATTAGAAGCCCAAACAATATTGCAGTAAGAAATATAGGGAAAGACAAATGCATAATACAACATAATACAAGTTTTTGTGTCTATAAAACGACGTAATCTATACATAATTCCAATATACTTAGAAACTTTAGATTTAACATGCTTAATGTGATCAGTCCATGTTAAATGTTGATCAAGAAACACACCTAAAAATCTATATGAGGTGACACGGGTAATAGAAACACCAGAAATGCTGAGACATGACTTTGTAATAATAGATTTACTCTTTGGATGAAATATGATATAGTTGGTTTTTTTTACATTTAAAGAAAGCTTATTGGCACAAAACCAATCATAAATACATATGAGACCATTATTAACGCTGTCAAATAAAATGTTCAAATTGTCACCAGAAGCAAACAGACTAGTGTCATCAGCAAATAAAGAAAAACTGAACAGGTTAGAAATTAAAGGTAAGTCATTGATATATATAATAAATAGGAGTGGACCCAATATAGAGCCCTGTGGTACGCCACAGTTGATGGGTAAAGATTGTGATAACACATTGTTGTAGCAGACATATTGTGATCGGTTCTTCATGTAATCCCGAAACCAGTCAAGAGGAACTCCCCGGACTCCATAGTACTCAAGCTTCTTCAATAATATTTCATGATTTACAGTGTCAAATGCTTTTGCAAGGTCTAGGAATAGGCCAATGCCAAAGTTTCCTTGATCTAGAGCTTCAGCGATTTTGGATTGAAGAACAACTAGTGGCATGTATGTGGAGTGGTTTTTTCTAAATCCATATTGGTATGGTGAAAAGAGAGAAAACTTTAATAGGTAACTGTATAATCTTGTGTGCATAACTTTTTCAAAAAATTTGGAAAAATAAGATAATATTGAAATGGGCCGATAATTTGTTACATTATTTTTTTCACCGGATTTATGAAGTGGAACAACTTTAGCAATTTTCAATTGGTCAGGAAATATTCCAAATGTTAGGGAACTATTGATCAGAGATGTTAGAGGAGAGACAATTAGTTGGATAGATTGACTTGCTATTAGAGGATCAATACCATCTGGACCACAACTTCTAGATGTTTTTAAACTTTTTGCAATTTTGAGGATTTCAGTTGATGTTACTGGTGTGACATTCATGGAATCGACCACTTGGTTCTTGAGGAAGTCAGTGAAATAAGAACCCTGAGAGTGAATTTGTTTTGCAAGGCTTGACCCAATGTTTGAGAAATACTTGTTAAACATATCAGCAATCAGAGAAGGTGAACTTATTTCGGATCCATCATTTGTGAGAAAATTTTCCTGATGCTCTTTTGATTTGAATTGGCCTAGTAAAGTCTTTATCAATTTCCAGATTGCATTAATATTACCTTCATAAGATTCAAATTTAGAAGAGTAGTGTTGTTTGATTGTGGTTGTTTTTAAGGATTTAAATTTATTGCGACAAGTTATGAATTTTCTTCTATTTTCTTCTGATGGGTGTTTTAAAAAATTACGATAGAGAATGTTCTTTTTACGGCAGTGTCTGAAAAGTGTAAAGTTCATCCATTCATGGTCAAATTTTACTTTTTTCTGTCTGGGTTTCTCTAGAGGAAAACAGAAATTATATGCAAGGAGATATTCTTTCACAAATAATGAATAAGCAGATGTCACTTTACCATTTTCACCTTGTTGAATGACTTCAGTCCAATCTTTGTTAGTTAATTTAACATGGAACAAATTACTGTTTTTAAATTGTCTTTGGAAGTTTTTTTGATCTTTAGAAATGGTTATTTGAAAAGCAAGATCAAGAGAAAGGTAAAGTGGAAAATGGTCAGACAAATCATCAATCAGTATCTTTGAGAGCGTATTTTGAAGAGGGAAGTTTGTGAAGATATTGTCGATTGCTGTTGCTGTCGTAGAACTTTTCCGTGTTGGTTTTATAAAAGCAGGAAACAATAAATGAGATGCAAATGTGTTCAAAAAATCAGAAACAAGAGAAGCATGAACTTCATCTAACAAATTTATGTTAAAGTCACCCAGCAGTAGAATAGTAGTGTTATGGTGATCAATGGAAGTTAATAAAAGATTCAATTCGTCAAGAAAAGTTTGTAAATTTGAGTTTGGTGGTCGATATATCACCCCAGCAATAAATTTTTTATTATTACAACTAAAGGAAACCAGTAACGATTCGAATGAGGAGATTAGTAAATTTTTGTCCTGGTGGACCAAAATGGAGCAGGCGATAGAAGCATCGATGAAAAAACCCACACCCCCACCTTTTTTACCCTCACGAGGTTTTGAAAAAAAATTGTAGTGTGGGATGAATATACTGTCAGAGTTTTCTTTATTTAGCCAGGTTTCAGTTACAGCTACAATTTTAGCTGAGGACATGTGCATTAGTAAGATTAAATCTTGAACTTTATGTACGAGACTTCTGCAATTTACATGAAGGAATGATAATTTCTTATTGGTTGAGTTTTTAATTAAATTGGAAAGATTATCTGGTGTTAAATATGTAACTGGATCGTAAAATTGATATAAAAAATGCTGATCTGGATCAATGTGTCTGTCAAATAAACAAAAGACTTCCTTCATTTCTCCTAACTCGTTATGCAGACTTGTCATATTTGTTGGTGTTAAAGTTGTAGACTTTTCAGGAGGATGCAGATGGAAAAGGCTGTCGAGATTCTCTTTTAGCACACCGCCTTTTGTAGGCCTCCTCTGCTTGAATACGAGTTAAATCCCTGTTTATGTAAACTTGGCGAAATTTGACTTCAGAAGAGCTTCTAAGTATGACCGCAGAAGAGAGAAGATCTTTTACATCATCAGGACTGTTTAGCCGCTAAACTTTAGCGTGACACAGATTTTGACATTGTCTGCGAGTTTTGAGTATGCGAGGTTTAACAGTGAGGGCTTCTTCGCAGAAAGTTTCGACAAGTTTTTGATCAGTAATTTTTGAGTCAGTAGGCGTAGGCAATCCAGTAATAATAACATTGTTGGCTCTTATTTTAATATCTTCTCTTTCTTTATCCGTAACAAGAATTGCTTTAGAAGTTGCTTCAACTAGCTTCTGAGTTTGGACTTCAAGAGAAGAAACAGAAGTTTTATCTTCGTTAAGCTTGCTTTCTAAGCGGGCCATTCGCTGGCCGATCTCGTTTAGTTGAACCGAAACAACATCCATGAAGGACTTCGCAAGCTGGTTAACGACTGCGTTCATAGATTCAGTGAATTTTTCCGTTACTCGAGTCAAAATAGATTCAAGCATTTCGGGAGAAATTGACTTAGCCATAATTATGTTGGTTTTGATTAGATACAGCAAGATTTTACGAACGATAATTTAGACTTGCACGCCGAGAGCTGATAAACAACCGAGTTGACTTTAAAAGTGAAATGAAATCAAAATGGAACTTAACTCTCCTCAGATTGTTCTTATTTTCGAGTTGAGTCCTGTTGTTTTCTGAGAAAATCAAACTTTGCACGTATTTGTGTTTTTTATCGCAAAATTTCAAAGTTCAACTTGGGAGACCGCACGCCACTTCACTCGCTAGTAAAAAAATGATTAAATCATTCACGCCCTTTAGTGGCGGATCCAGAAATTTGTAGGAAGTGCACTTAAGAATTTTTTAACATTTTCTTTAAAAAAAAACTGATGACCAGTGAGGGTACTCAGAAATATTTTTCTACTGTCATTTCCCAAAAAATAGGTATTATACCCAAAAATGTATCAATTGATACTCTGGTGGGAGATGCATCTCTCTACCCCCTGCTTGTAGCTAAATATTTATATAGATATAAAAAGTAATGTGTGTGTTAGAGCATTTGCTTATTACATCCAAGCCGCAGGAACAACATTTGGCAGGCAGGCAGACTTCATTAATAAGAAAATTTAAAAAAATTAAAAATCGGTTATTTATATGATGTTTCATTGGCAAACAAGTATAGGAAAAAACGAGTTTTTCAATGCAAACTTTGATTTTAAATACACTCGATTTAGAAATACGAAAAATATTCAAATTAATTTTTTTTAATTGGGTCATGTATTGTCATCCAATATTAGGCTATGCTAAAAGTTTCAGTTTCTTAGCTAGTCAAGAAACTGGTTAAATTTTACTTGCAAAATTTGTGTACAGAGAAAGCCACACACACACAAACAGAGATTTTAACCTAAATAAAAGTTTGTAAAAAGAGAAAAAACTAAACAAAAAAACACCAAACAACACCGGGTAACTTTGTCAGTAAGCTATAAAATGGCGGGAAAATGTTGACCCCCCTGAAAAATGCTGAATTTACGTCCCTGGCTAACCTATCGCATTGCAATGGAATATTTAGGTTCATTGGGATATTAGCAAGGCTGGGTTGTATGTAACGAAGTTCAATTACAATATTTCGTTGCTTTTTTCACTACTTTTACTTGGAACGAGTTACATTTTATGCAGTACACTTTTACTTTTACTTTCGTTACTTTTCTGGCTTACTTCTTTACTTTGTAACGAGTTAGTTTTATATAAAAAAAAAGTAAAAAAATAGGCTACATGAAAATTAGTTTCATTAGTTTAGTTGAATTTATTGAATAATAAATCTTATCGAGTAGTATTTAAGATCAATCAATTTAACAAACAAACTTGTATCGCACCTTTTTCAAAAATTCAAAGGTTCAATAATATCAACGATGGCGTGTCTAGAAAAGCGCTGCTGAATGTTTGAATTTGGCGTATCAAAATAGCATCCTCCAGAGTAATAGTAATAATGCTATTTAAGATAAGGGTCTGCGTTCGATGCGGCTTTGTGCGCATTATGCGAAAATCGCAGAAATTGTGCGCAATTTTTTTTCAAATAAAATATTTTATTTGATGAGCACTCATTTGCAAGTGCGCACAAGAGCCAAAATTGTTTGAGATAATAACGCACAATTTCGCACAAAACCGAATAATTTTGCACAAAAACCCGAATAATTGCGCACTAAAACCCGAATAATTCTAAAATATTAATATTGGTACAACAACACCCAGGTTTATTTTCACAAAAACCCCAAATAATTGGGCATATAAAAATATTAATTTTGGTGCAACAAAGACCAGCAGTTTTATTTTCAAGTACCTCTGATTTCAAAGTTCAGAAGAATTTTCTTAACTGTTTGTTGAGAATTTTAAGAAACATTTTGTTATTCATTTTATTTGTTTAACACAAATCAAACATAACACACAAACAGGGTTTACTATTTATTATATGAAAAAAATAGTTGATTGAATGAAAATGTAAAATTAAATAAAAATTAATCAAAAATAAAAAGATTTTTTCATTTTGTTGAACTAAGGAACAAGTGTTGACGATGAACATGACTGGACGTCATAAATATTGAGATCGAGACTATAATCAACTTCCCCCATATCTTTAATTTTATATTTACTGATTAAATTTACTTTTTTATAATTTTGTTTAATAATAGCCAGCATGGAACAGTTGTCTGCATGAAAGTTTTCTCTAGAATTTGTGATTATGTTCCCAGAATTTGAAAACAATCTTTCACTGGAAGCACTTGTTAGTGGCATGGACAAATATTCTCTTACAAGTGATGAGAGAATAGGAAAAGTAGTAGAGTTTTCGTGCCATCAATTAAGTATGGGGGTTTCTATTAGTAAAAGGCATATTGAAATAGTTTTGTAAATGATATTTCACAGAAGAAGTTGTAGCTTTTTTGCCCATTTTGAAACATTTTTTTTACAAAGATTGCATTTCGCGTGTAACCATCGAGGGATTTACTCATATATATAGAATAGGCATGTACTTTTAGTCTAAGAAACTTAGACTTTGTTTTGATTTTTTCATATATAGATGTACATTTAAATTTAATCTAAATATTTTATACTTTTTTTCTGTAGATTTTAAAGATCTTAGGCTTTGTTCTGACTTTTTTCAGTTTTCTGCAGATAATTGTACAATACATTAAACAAGTTTTGAAATTGCAAGCTAAAATTGACAACGGAGAAACAAGAAATTATTTTATAAATTTATTTATGACAAAAAATTTCAAATAAAAATGAATTTATGTCAAAAATTCAAAATAATAATTATTTATACTAATTTTCACTCACCTTAAAAAATTTCGGTATAAAATTTTCCATTCACATCAAATAATTGCAAACAATTTTTCAAATAATTGCAAATAATGCGAACATATGCGCAATTGTTTGCTATTTATTTGAAATTGTTCGCAGTGCGCAGAAATTGTGCGCATTTATTTGAAAAATCCACATTCAAATAAATAAAAATTTTATGCGCTAGTCGCAATTGTTCGATGGTGCGAATAATTTTTTTATTTGATTTGATTTTATTCGAATGCGCCCTGAACAGCCAAACGCAGGTGCTTAATTTAAGATGATAAATCTACGGTATCTCCGTGGCTACATTGGAATGCTATGATACATTTTTAAAATTTGCGCGCTTGTTGTGCACACCAAAGTTTTAAGAGGGTCTGTCAGTAAATTTCAATTTAGTTTCCGAAAACATGTTGAGATAAATCTAGCTATAGCTCGTCATAGTCAATATTAAATCTGAAGCAATACATCAACCTGTTGTTAAAATTGGCTATTTTATATTGAGAAGGGGGGTGAAATCTGCTGTGCGTATGTACGTATAGGGCAGGGGGTAATGTCTCGAAAACCCCGAGGTCCATTAATCCCGAGGTCCGCTAATCCCGAGGTCCGCTAATCCCGAGGTTCATAAATCCCGTGGTCCGCTAATCCTGAGGTTCATAAATCCCGAAGTCCGTTAATTCTGAGGTTCGTTAATCCTAGATCTAGTAGACAAGTTAAACCACACGGCAAATTAGTATAGGTATACTGCTACTTGAAATTCTGTGCCATCTTAACTACGCACTTATTCCAAATGTTGTTGATTAAAAATAAAATGTAGCTACAACTAGCTATACAAGTTCTCTTACTAAAAGAAAAAGTAGCTAATAATAGCTATACAAACTAGATTCAAACAGTAATGTAAATGTAGCTACAACTAGCTACTTGAAATTCTTGTTGAAACTGTGACATCTTAACTAGGCACTAACTCCATTATTTAAAATCCAGTTGTTCATTACGCACGACGTATTCCAACCAGATGGGTCATTGCTCGCCAGTAGCGATCCAACGAAATTGCTCCAGTTGCATATCGGTGTACCTGTCGTGTGATGGTTCTGTTGATACGTTGCCATTTACGTGTTGGACGCTTGACTGGCTTCCCTCTGTTTGCTGAATCGACTGAATTTTCGTTCACTGTTTGCGCATCTTTTAAGTGACGAATGAAGACCCAAATGCAAGGATGAGAAACCTGGACACGTTGGTTCCACGCGTTGTGATAACCTGACCACATAAGTAACCATAACAATTTGTAATGCAATGCATAGTTTTCGCAGCCAAAAATATTTTTTTGTCGCTTTAATAACAATATTCACTGTATATATTATGCATGCAGAAACGGCCGACAAGTATTTTTTAGGTTACTTGAACATGCGATAAACAACATTTTCACTTTTGCCTAAAAACCATTCTTAGAAATTGTGCCAATATTAAGTTTTGCAATTTTATTACATCCTCTATAGATGTCAATTATATACATACATGCAAAATTGTTAACTAGGCATACCTTCTATTGCGTTATTTGTTTGCGTCCTTCGATTTCTCTTGTATCCATTCCACATTTCTGTGATAAATCGGCCCCTGATGTAAGTGTTATTCACGTAGTTCATGAAGCGGTTTAGGTTTGGATACTGGATTACAAGACGCTGAACTGTTCGATTGACAGCCAACACGTCAAAGTTTTGACAGACAAGTTGCAATGGAAGAAAAGCCAAAGCCATGACTTTGTTGCAAACCCTTCTAAACACTGGATCACTATTGTATGGAGTGGTTAGGCCCAATTCATGCAAGTTTCTGTATAGACTCTGCCGAAAATGAAACAGACAACCGCATACTTTACTTCTTGGCAGTTCGGTCTCAACGGCGGACATGATTGCCTGTTCAAAGTCGCAAACTATCAGTTTAGGCTTTCATGGCTGACTTGAAATATTTCGCACACCTTTCTTAAGGTGTTGCAGAATTTGCCGGTAATGTCTAACTGTTTTACCAGCAACTAGACACGATACCAGTGCTATTACTCTGCCATGGTAACAACCGTGAATGGTAACATACTGATAGTATGGTTTTGGGACTCTTTTGAATGTGCCGTCAATGAAAACATCACGGCACTGTTGTAATACACAAACATTTTCATTTGTTCCAAAGATAATTGTCGTAGCAGGAAATTATCACCATTCCAGGTTTCGGCCCACACACCACGTATGTTGACGTCACTGGTGGTTTTTGGAATCCTGGGAACATCATCTTGCTTAGCGCGGCTAACGCTGGACCTCACTGTATAGAAGTCTGGTACAGAATGACGGCATAGACGCAAATATCCACCTCTTGCCACTGTTGATGCTGTTGCATCATACGCTCTCTTTATTGGGCGCGATGGATCTTCTCTTACCAATGTCTTGACAGCTTCACGGAATCCGTCACGCTGAATCATTTCTCCGTCATCATCGGACTCATGATCGTGCTGAGATGGCTGACGCAGAACAACAACGGCAGCATTGTCGTCATGCACGTTGAACTTGTTCGTTTTGACAGACGTAGAACAAGACTTACGCCAACAGGTCCAATTAATTCCTGTGAAAATTGAAATTTCTCTTCCTTCAGCAAACAATTAAAACTTATTCCGGTTATACTAGTAACAGCACAGTGAACAAAAAAATAAAGTCGGCATGGGCATATACACTCATAAGAACAGTGTGGCAATTAGTTCCACATTTATGTCTTCCCGATGTGGACTTCATGTTAATCTACGTTAGTGTGGAAAGACTGCACACATAAACGTAGGGAATTTTATACCAAAATTCCACAAACAGTGTGGGCTTATCACTAGTGGTGTGTGGTTTTACTATTGTGTATCACTGTTCGGTTTCGGTTGTTATGTTATTTTGTTATTTAGCAGTTTAGTTTTCTGATATATTTTATATAAGACGAGAACGGAACAGAAAACTGGATCACTGTCACTGGTGTTCATACAGATGCAGTGTATAAATATGTCATATAATATAGTAAAGATGAATGAATCAAAGGTAAATATTAATTATCAAAAGTTATGTTAATAAGTCCTACCGTTAACATTCGTATACAATGTGGGAAGTATTAGCACTTCATTGTAGTAGTTAGTTGCACATTAGTGTAGGTTAATTTCACCCACATTTAAAGTGGGGGTATTTTCCCATACTTGTTCTAAGAGTTTAGGACTGACAACATGACGTCCACTGGGCGACATAGCCAAATGAATTAGCTAATTGTTTATGACTTACTTTAACTGGAAATATGAAGTTTTACTCGTTAGAAAATAACAACAACATACCAGACTTCAGAACATCTTTCCGAATGAAACGATTTTTCCCAATAATTAAGACACGTCCGTTTTTACGGTTCCCATTTATTACGTAAGCTGCCATTGAACTGGACGAAGTTCACTTTTAATTAATTTAAGTATGTTGTAATAAAAACAGTTAATTTAAAGATCTGAACACGTTCAATAAACGATTGTGGTTTTTTTGTGCGCGCATGTGACGTAGCACAATAACTTCTGCAGCTGTTTTTTGTGGCGATTGCATGACGGCAGGCAACGGCGTCTGCATTTACGGGGGTTAAATGGTATGTAAAATTGGCTGAAACTTCAGGCTTACTTACTCTGAAGGGATTTTATACATGCGACTGCTGAGGTTGGGTCGTTACTTAAATATGGTACACTAGCCGGTAGAATAGAATGGCAAGTGCTACACAATCACATAAATCAAATAAAACACATGATTTTATTTATCTCTTAGGCAACATTGTCACAGTCAGCCCATTGTTTATCAGTAGAATGAGTATATAATGGAGCGCAGCCCAGCGCTTGATTTTCATGCTAAATCGGGGATTGACGTGTCTGAAAATGTATGAGATGCAACAGGGGGAAGGGAGGGAATCAAAGTCTCGAGTTTAATGCATACGTAATATTTGAATGGCCCCAGGGCCGGATTTACAATTTTGGGGGCCCTATAGGCCAACAAAAATTTGTGGCCCCATCTTGTAATTCAAGATTTTATTTCAATTTGTAAAAAATATTGCTGGCAATCTACATAATCTTTTTTCTGTATTTTTCATCAACAAAATCGTTAACCAATGAATCAAAATCAATCGATTTCATTTTGTCAGCATTACTTGATAATAATGCAAAACTATTAAACGTTTCTTATGACAAAGTTGATCGCAAATCATTTTTCATTAATTTTAATTTTTAAAATGACCTCTTTCCAAAGCAGTTAGATATCATGAAACATATGAAAATTTTCAGAACTATCTCGGTATTAGGAAATGCAGCCTCCATTTATTTTTCTTTAATAAGTTTGTACAAATCCAAATGGGACAATTGAGGAGCTTGAGTATTGAAATGATCTTTCAAATAAAGATGTAGAGGTTCGATTTCTGCATATAAATTTTCGTCAATGTCTTCTGCGTACTCTTCCACCAGACGGTCAACACAAATCTTCAGTTTATCTTTATTGATTCTTATGTCTATTAAAAATCCAAATTTGTCATTCAATTCCATGTAGCATTGGAATCTTTCTGTCAAATTTGTAGAGAGATTATTGATGATTTTAAAAAAAACATATCTTAAACTCTTCACGTGGACTCAACTGGGTTTCTTCTGAGAGATTTTCACCTGAAAGCACTTTTCTTTTACGTCGTCTCTTTTCTAAATAACCAGTTTCTGGTAACAGTAATTTAGCATCTTGTTCTATTAAATCAAATTTTTCAGTTAATCTAAGAAGATAATCTCTAATGAGAATTTTTGCATTTCTGAGAAATTATATAACTTAATATTTTTTTATTTTAAGATGAAATTTTTATCAATAAAAATATTCAAATCACTATGAAATAATTTTATCGCAAATCGGTTGATATTAAAATTTTTTTATACTACTCGAAATGTTTTTGGGGCCCCTTATTTTGCGGGGCCCAGAGGCCTAGTCGGCCTGCCTGTAATTCCGGCCCTGAATGGCCTCATAGGTAATTTTTGAATTTTTACAATTTGAAAATTGTTATACATTTCCAAGCCACCTACATAATGTCTAGAAAAAATGTCATTAACACATGGATGAGCCACAGCAGGCTCCAAATATAAGTTTATCTGAAAATGCATCCTTGAAAAGTATCAATAGGATAAAAATTAATCAAATATATAAATATAGATACTATTTCATGTATCTCCAGTCACCAAAAAACCATTCACAAAAACATCAACTTTTTTCTAGCTGTTTGAACTTTGCTTCTGAAAATAAAATAAAATTTCATAATTGAATCAAAAATATTTTAGCTGAAATAAAAAAGAATTTTTTTTTGAATATCTCTTCATCAATCTGAAACTAACTATTCCCTGAGCAGAATGAGCTTCAAATTTCATGTGCAAGAAGTTTTTAAGAATAGAGATTTGTCAATTTACAGTGAATCTTTCTATAGCAAGTGAGATAATGAAGAGAGAGAGAGACCAAGTGAAAGACAAAGGGAAATAAATAAAAAAAAGCCCAAGGAATACTGGGTATTGCAAATAAAGCAGAAAGCTTTATAAAAATGTGTGTACAAAATTTGAACATCAATAATGTTACCTAATCGCTTGGAATATGAATCCACTTTATAGGCCGCTTGTTCCAAAGCCGAAACATTTTCATCTAACTGGTCGATTAGCTCCAAATATGGAATGAGGTCAGCATCTTTGAAAAAAAAGTGTAAAATGCAAGTGTGAACATTACATTTTTTGTGAGAAAATTAAACAAAAAACAAACATTTTTTGTTTAAAATATCAATCGCAGAACTGATCCCAACTGAAATATCTCTCATCTCAGAATATTTCTTCGTTACGTGAATGTTCATTTTTTCCAATAAGCGGTAATCATCAACAGCACCTATAAAAATAACAAGATCACATATAAAAGTGATAAAAATGACATTCTACATAGCTATTGTTATATAACCTGTTAACTCTCCATTCAAATAATCAGCTGTTTTTTCTAGCATGTTTTGACATAGTTGTGACAAATGTTCTTGACCTGCTTATGATTAAAAAATAATAATAATGTTATTTTAGAGTCATAGATGGATTTATTTTGGATACCCACAATTTCATATTGACAGATTTTTTACAATTATGAAATTGCAAATTAACTTAGACTATCTTTATTCTTCTAAATTTAAAGCACAATTTTTTGATTTTTCTGTTTGGTTTGTCCATCTGTACATGAAACCATGATAGAAAACTAATGACAGATATTGCACAAAAATATTGTAATTTGGTAGATTATTTAGAAAATAATATTTGGCTATAAAATAAAGCTCAAATTATTATAAGCTAACCGCTATGCTATGCTGTACCAGCTAAGGCAAGGATACCTAGTAACTAGACAAGAGTACCCTAGAATTCTAGAACTCTAGTCTCAGACCTAAACAACTCATAGAAGTCCTAGTCCTAGACCTAAGAGTTACTAATTAATCGCTTACCGTAGCTAGTAATAAAGGTATGTCATGATTCTCCAAAAATATATATGAATGATTCTTTGATTAACAACCAGCTAATAGCTAATGCCTGATTAACATAGAGTTAGCAAAACTGTTATTTTGTGAACATTTTAAATTATTTACTGTTATTTTTATATTATTGCTCTTAGACTTAGACTTTTAAATTTTAATTAGTTTGCATATCTATCCTTCGTAGAGGGTGAGAGTGGTTTAGGGAAAATCTTGCAACGAAACTACTCACTACTGTTTATATTTTCAGATAATAATACTAAATGGTGTTTAACTTTAAAAATTTTGTTGTGGAGCTTGCGGCAGTTTTTTTTTACAAATAAACAGTGTACAATGACTACATTTTATTATTATTAATATAATATTACATTGAGAATATTTGTGTGACGACATAGAAAAAGTCCAGCGATCTTTCACTTAAAGACTGGAAGGTCTCAGAAACGTCTCTTACGTAAATAGACTGAAAGTTCTCAACCTGCAGTCATTGAAGCAACGCCGTTTTGAAATTGATCTGTCGCTGTGCTATAAAATTATGCACCAGCTTGTCGACACCCGACACGCTACTGACCAAGGCACTGATACAATCTTCAAGCCACTGTACAAGAGGCCATCCCTACAAGCTTTACAAAATTTCATCCTCGTCTGACTGGGTCAAGTATTTTTTCACCAACAGAATAGTGGAAGCTTGGAACAACTTGCCTCCTAGTGTTGTGACGACCAAGTCATCAGAAGCTTTCAAAACCAGTTTAAAATAACATCTCGCTTCGTCTTCAATTGGTTCCTAACTTATTTTGCAATTTATGTTTTTTTCTTATTTTGTTTTTTTTAATGTTTTTGATAGTATTAAGGTATTAGTGATTAGTGGCATTTATGTGTCCTTCTGTCTTTTACACAAAAATAAATAAATAAACAACCATTTTTAGCAAGAGTTTCGTCAGTAGACATTTAGATCTGATTGATTATCACACAAAATTTACTGGTTTACGTACGTGCGAGGCAGCAACAAAAGTAAACAAAAACAGAAAATCAGATGTCAATAAGTCACTCGAAGGATGTACTTGTCAAGCCGTTTTGCATGAACTGCTGGTTAATCAAGCGCTATAAAACTTTACAAATAATTATTTTAAAATTAATTAATTATGATTTGGTTAAACAATTTTGAGTTTGAAAACAAAATTTTCACTAAATAATTAGTTTTATTATAACTTTCCATGAAACTAAATATTTAGTTTAATTAAAATTATAACTTTCTATAGAGACTCTGCATTCTGCATGATCTTTTTACTCCTTTCAAAAACTTCGTTTACTCAGTTTATTAAATCCGCTGTGCCATATGCTGTCTCATAAAACTGGAGGCTTGGAAACATTTTGGAGAACAGTATACGTCAGTCTCTATCATTCATAAAGCGATAAAATATCTACTACATAACTACATAATTTTCTATGCCTGTATGCAGTGATGTACTTAAGAACAATAAGTATTTACACTTAAGTACTTGTACTTATTAAATAAGTACATTCTCAATGTAGCTAAGTACTTTAAAACAAATTATTTAAATCATTTGTAATACAGCTAAGTATAAGTGTTTGTGTAACGGATTATATATGCTTGGGCATTAAATTTCTTTTCTTGTTGTCGAGATTACGTCTTTTCAATTTTAACATTAGTGTTTCATACAAGATGGCTGATATGCAGTAGCGTACCGATAACAGCAAAGTAAATTAAGTTTTTTTTTTAAAAGAACGTATCGTTCATTGGCTGACAAATGTTCCAGTTTAAGTAACGCATTACATAAAAGTTTAAAGGCTGCTGAGTTCTTGATATACCGAAGCCAAACTCAACCGTCAGGTTGTTAGGCGACGGCTCCTCGACCTGGCCACACTGCGTGGGAGCGGGAGAACGAGCGGAAACGGGAGAGGGAACGGGAACGGGAGAACAGGGCCGTAACTACTAAGAGGCGCTCGGTAACATTTTATTTTTGTCGGAAATTTTGGCGTAAGCTCATTTTGTCGGAAATTTAGACATGCTTTTGGCTAGGCCCGAGGAGCATATTGTTTGACCTGAGCTTGATGTCCATTGACTTTTCCGCTCATATTAGAGGCGTCATCATACCCTCGACCAATACAACGATTTTCATTTAATTGCTATTTTTCAAGTTTAAACAAAATACACTAAAGCCAAGAAAAAAATTACAACATGGTTAGGATTTGTAAAAAATTTAAGACGGGCCTAGCCAAAAGCATGTCTAAATTTCCGACAAAATGAGCTTACGCAAAAAAAATTGCCTAGTGCAATGCGACTGTGCCGTAACAAATTCCAGCCAAATTCGTCGTAGGAAGGTGCAACACATGCAATGCTGCAGTACCGCGATGCATTTCCAAATGTGTAAAAAACACATCACATGGATCATAATGTCAGAGAACAATACGGCGCGATTTTTGGGCAAACTTTTCTATGAAAGTGTTCAAATCTACTTTTATCGTAAAATTCTTCTCAAAAGCAGAATCCGCGTGAGAGTGGAGAAACTGCTCTCGCACGTAGCAGTCGACACACCGCTGGTGATTGCTTAGGCATACAGCTGATACACATTTGGAAATGCATCGCGGTACTGCAGCATTGCATATGTTGCACCTTCCTACGACGAATTTGGCTGGAATTTGTTACGGCACAGTTGCATTGCACTAGGCAATTTGCTAGGGAGGGCAACTTTGTCGAGGCAAAGGAGCTGGCTGAGTGGTTCCAAGCACTTCTCAACAAGAATGTTCTGAGATGATGGAACGAAAGATTCTACAGCTTGAAGCAAAGCCAAGTTGGACTCCGCAAATTGGTGGTTCATTTCAAAATGGTGTTGTAGAGCTCATGAGCTCGCGTGAAATAACTTTAGAACAAATAACATGGTAATGACCCAAAGTGGAGCTGACCACATAGCCGGTCAGCCAGGTGCTCTGAACTTGTTTGCACTTTACTGACACTACATGGTCATCCTCATTTGATGAAAAACCAGAAGCATCTGCCATTTGATTAACAACCTCTGCAGACCACAAGGCAAGAAGGCTCTCTTTAGCTGTGGAGATCATTTCCATAGCAAGAGACACATTGCACAAGCGACCTTGCAACAAAGCCCTGACCGTTGACAGCAAGCTCAGTATTTTGACAATGGCATTTGAAAAAATCCTTCTTTTAAACTTTGTTGAGCAGCCCAGCTGCTTCAACCAACACATCAACCGGAGCTTTTTCTAAGCTGGCAACAATTTCGAGGATCTGCAAAATTTCCTCTCTGTTGTTTATGACAACCATTGCAGATTTATAAGGGCCAGTGCATCTTTGAGCAAGTAACCGCTTTATTGTGTCACCTACATACAATTGCTTATGTAAGTTAAAAAAGTTGTTTATCTTTATCTCTGATTCCATAGCGTGCGCAACCACATGATGGAGTTGGCGATGCAGTGCATGTACGGAATTCGGCAGCCCAGAGTGTCTTGCAATATTTTCTGGACACCTCTCTTTCCGCCGTTCATTGCACTGGCGTCGTCATAACATTGACTCAAAATTCGAGCGGGGTCCAGCTGCTGAGCCTGAAGCTCTGTAAGCAGCGAACGTGTCAGGCGTTTAGAATCTAACTCACTAGACCTCGATCATTGAGATCATGTGCTCTATTGCTTTTCCACAACGCACATAGCAAGTGACAATCGACATATTCTCAACATGGCACTGATCTTGAGTTTCGTGGTACTTGATCGAATACCAGTTAATGTCAGAATTTTTGCATTCTTCGACAATT
>OZ022243.1:29672949-29756250 GCA_963978895.1 Erpobdella octoculata | reverse complement strand
TCGACAATCAAAACTTGTACCATCTGTGCCATCAATTCGATTACCTCGTTTTGGATAAAAGGCGACATGTACTTGGCATTTTGAGGCATGTTTTTAAATCATAGACAATTTATCATCCTTCGCCTACGCTTACATTTGCTTTGTTGAACTATACAACAATACAAAAAACTGGGGGGGCCCGACCAAAACTGGGGGGGCCTGAACAAAACTAGGAGGGCTCAGGCCCCCCGGCCCCATAGCTGGTTACGGCCCTGTTTCTACATTTTCTCAAGAAATATCAGGTATTTTTAAGGGTCTGAAATAACAGCAAAACTATATACTATTATGTTTTCTTTTTATTTTAGTTGGAAAATCACTAGTCTACTAGGAATGCGCCACCATGCACAATTGACATTCTTAATAATATAGTGTCAGACCTTTTCGAAATGTTTCAAGAATTTCGCATTTCCTGATATGCCTTTCCCTAACAACACGCTCATGTGAACAATGTTTCAGTGGACTTCGTTGTGTGAAATTCAGGCTTCGAGCAAGCATGACAGTTCAACGCTCATCTGATTTAGTATTGATGCATATTTATAAAAAAAAAATTTAACATTGATGAAGGGCTAAAAAGATTTTAATAGGCCATTGACGCGTTGTACTAGCGTTTTATTAATGTCTATTTATATCATTTTCAAGAAGGGTTTGGGAGGCTTATAATCTATTACATTTATCTCTGACGGATTTTTCTACATAAGTGCCCCGGTAATTTCATTTACGGCCATGCGGGAGAGCAAGCAGGAACGGAAAAGCGACCGGGATCGGAAAACCGAACGGGAAAGGGTGAAGAAGCAAAAGAGCGAAAAGAAGCATGAGAGCGGGCGGGAACGGAAAAGTGAACGGGAACGGGAAAGCTGGTTAATTAAAGCACTATAACATTTAGAATGGAGCGAAAGAGAAAAACGATAGAAAACCTCTAAAAACCCGGGCAAAGCAGAGTACCTGGCTAGTTTCTTATATATCAAGATTGGGTAGCTTTTCATTTATTGCATACAAGTAGGGTTTACCCGGCATTGCTCGGGGTTCTTAGAAGTTTTTCTATCGCTCTCTCTCTCTCTCTCTCTCTCTCTCTCTCTCTCTCTCTCTCTCTCTCTCTTTTTCTCTTTCTCTTTCTCTCTCTCACGCTCCCATTTTTTTCTCTGATTGCTCTCCCGTCCTCGATTGCTTTCCTGCTTCTTCTCGCTTTCCCGTTCCGCATTCTCTCCATTCCCAGTCGCTTTCACGTCCCCACTCTCTTTCCCTCTTACGCTTGTTTTCCCGTTAGAGCTTCCACTCAATCTCCCGTTCCCGCTCGCTCTCCCGCTCCCACTTTTTTCCTATCCCGCTCCTGCTCACTTTTCCAATCCCGCTTGCTCTTCTGCTTCTGCTCGTTCTCCCGCTCTTCCGCTCTCACCCTTTTTTAATTTTTCTCCCTCACTTCTTTTTTCCAAGGATATCTTAATATAACAACTGGATCCACAACCTACTCTAATGTTTCATCGCTTCTTATAGTACAATCTATATATATATATATATATATATATATATATATATATATATATATATATATATATATATATATATATATATATATATATATATATATATATATATATATATATATATATATATATATATATATATATATATAAGATTATGTGTGTGTGTGTAACTTATGCATTGCGACACCATTCATCCGATTGTAATGACATTTTTACACAAGCTTGAGAGTCAATGAAGGAAGGTTTTAGTGAAAAAAAATTAAAATCGGTCACAAAATGAGCGGAGCGGGAGAGTGAGCGGGAACTATATATATATATATATATAAATGATCTATATATATATATATATGCATATATATATATATATATATATATATATATATATATATATATATATATATATATATATATATATATATATATATATATATATATATATACGGGTAGTACTTTTTGGAGTTTTCGGGTTCGGGTTCGGGTTTTTAAAACTCCAGTTTTCGGGTTCGGGTTCGGGTTTGTGAAACTGAGGATTTCGTGTTCGGGTTTGTAGTTTTTCAAAAACCGGTTTCGGGTTCGGGTTCGGGTACTGGCTTATGATTTCAAATTCCTGGATTGATTTTAAATTTACCTAGTGTATATACATACACAAACGAGAGCGATCAATTCATCCATTGGACATTACACGTATTGAATAAACTCTAACAAGTTATTTTTTTAGCTTTCCAAATAATGTGATTTCTTTGGCCGAAGGAGGCTTAATTATTTTAGTTCGTTCGTGGCTCGGTCCGGCCAGATAATCAGGCGGATTAGTGGTCTAGCTTACACACTCACCAATAAAATGTCCTATTTGTGTTATTTGTTACGCAAAGGTGATAATACAAAACTTGCATGGCTTGCGATTAGTATAATACGTTACATCTTAAATTATTGTAATTTAATAATTTTTTTCGCGGCTCGGTCCGGTCGGGTAATTAGGCGGATTAGTGTCCTAGCTTACACATTTGCCAATAAAATGACTGTGGCGCATAGATTATTTATAGACTTTGCCAGTTGAAGTTTAGGATTATGCAAGATTATCTTTATAACAAAGGGTCTTTGTTATATCAGAAAAACTTTGAGTATATAAATGAATAAATATAAGGTTATATAACTGAAGTACAAAGTTTAGAATCATGGCTATCCGCGATTTCTTCGACCAAAGGAGGCTTAATTATTTTAGTTCGTTCGCGGCTCGGTCCGGCCTGATCATCAAACGGATTAGTGGTCTAGTTTACACAATCACTAATAAAATGACGTATTTGTGTTATTTGTTACGCAAAGGTGATAATACAAAACTTCTACGCTCGCGATTAGTATAATATGTTACGTCAACAAAACTTGTAATTTATTAATCTCTAAGACACAGCTTTTATAAAGACTTGTTTGTTCACAACTCCGAGTTCGGGTATTAGGCTTATACATTTTCGGGTTTGGGTTCGGATTCGGGTATCAAGTTTTCACATTTTCGGGTTCGAGTTCGGGTTCGGGTATCAAGTTTTCTAATTTTCGGGTTCGGGCATCAAGTTTTCACATTTTCGGGTTCGGGTTCGGGTATCAAATTTTCACACTTTCGGGTTCGAGTTCGGGTATCAGAAAAAGACTGGGTAGTACCGAACTCGGGTTCGGGTACCCGTGACATCCCTAATATACATACATATACATAAATGAGCGGAAAACGGGAACGGAAAAGCAACTGAGAGCGAAAGAGCGAGCGTGAAAGGGAAAGCGAGCGGGAACGGGAAAGCAAGCGAAAGCGGGAAAGCGACCGAGATCAAAAAAGCAAGCGGGAAAAAGAAAGTGACCGGGAGCGGGAAAGCTACCGGGAGCGAGAAACCGACCGAGAACGGGAGAGCAAGCGGGGAAGGAAACGAGAGAGACAAGCATTAGAAAAACCTCTAAAAACTCCGTGCAACGCCGGGTACCGCGCTAGTTATAAATAAATTGATGTAACAAACTACAAAAGCATAGTTGGTATATCATACTTCTACAAATTTTGATGTAACTATGACGTAATTGGCTGAACTGTCTAGGCCTACTAGAGTATGTTGTTGTTGTTTATTTAAGTCCTTGTCACTTTTTCAGCGTTTAGGACCATAACTAGAGTAGGTTGTGGATCCAGTTGTTATATCAAGATATCCTTGATTTTTCTCATAAAACGTAAAATAGATTTAGTAAAAGTTGCTGGAAGTACTTGAAACCTTCACACTGCGTTACATAAACTAAATTTGAATTTTGTTATGCAACAACCTTTGATGTTCGAATTATCTTTTTTTCTTTATATCTACCTCTCAAAAACTTTCAATATAATTTTTTAAGGCTAGTGAAGGAGTTAGTTAACCCCGTGAGACACTCAGCCTGAGCAATGCGAGTAAATTCCTTAATTAAAGGAGCTACTAGCAAAGTTTTTTTCTGAATAACGCTGGTGAAGCCGGTGAGATGCGAACTGCCGACCTTAAGCCAACATGCGAATGCTTTAGCACATCACCACCAGCACTTAATCTATCTTGACTTTGCTAAAGCTAAAGTAAAACCTCATACGCTAGTCTTATCTGCGAGCTGCCAACATGGTGAAGCGCATGTTTTCCGTAACAACTTTCGCTGTAAGGAAATTATAATTACAATTACAATTTGATAGGCTGAGCACTTCACGGAAAACTGGCAAAGAAATTGAAAACTTGTGGAATAGAAGAAAATTTACAAAGATATTCAACATTGATAAAATAATAGAAGACCAGGAGTACGAATTGGGCGAATAGATCGAATTGGATAGATATCACAATGTTGTGCAATACGGTTGCACTTATTGCATTTATTGTACATACATACGCACACGCATTAAGATATTTCGTCAGATTTCGTCAGATTACCTCCTTTTATGCTAGCTAAGAACCTAGCAGGAAGTCCGGGACTTTTTTTTATTAAGTCAGATCGGTTTGCAAAAAAAACTGGGTAGAAGTAAACATACTTTTATTTGTAAAACGGACCTGGCTGCGCATTGCTGGTTTGTGCAGGGTCGCAACAACACTGTCCAAAAGTCATTAAATATCGTTTCGAAACCGCATCTGTTTTGTTTAAAAATTGATCGTGAATAGAGAATAAAAAAACGATTTAAAAATCAATTCATAGTTCTTGAACAATTCTGATTCTCTTGTTAGTTTATTTTTCGTGACTTTTATCTTTAGGTACGACATAATTATTTAATCAAAACTGAATGTCAATCTAACATTTTAACGTCGTTGAAACAATTATTGGCTTAAATACGTGAAACATTTTTTAGGTATAAAAAAACAACCCCAGCTGAAAGCAGAAGAAAATTCACTGAAAGCGCTTCATTTCCAGATGTATGGAACCTGCAATGAGTGGCAGGTTCCATACATCCTTTTCTAATAGCTTCGTTAGCTTTTTCAAGATTTTTGTAATAATGAAGACACATGAAGTCTCTCATAGCCAAAGAAACGGCACACGAATAAATAGTAATATTCTTGCTTTCTCTGGCACTTCTGCAAGATTCCAATTGGATGGCATCCATATAGCCTCCGTTTTTCGATCCATAAGTTAATGTGTTGTATCCTCCGTTGAAAAATGAGCCTGTCCCAGGGGATGGATCTTTTGGAGAAGGAACTGCGGCGTAGCCATGTTTTTCCATAAACCATCCAAAACTCTCATTCCCTTTTATAAGTCTCTCCAATTTATTTACCTAATATTTTTAGAAACCAAACAAACGCTTAAATAAAAAAATATTCATAAAATAAAATAAATCAATTAAAAATTACGTCGTTGTAGAAGTTCGTAGCAAGATTCCTTATAGACGAATGATTGATGGCTTCCTTTAAATCCCCATCGAGCTGTTCTGCTTTCAATAAGTAACCAAGTTCTGCTCTCTGTTTTTCATGTCCATGACCGTGAATGTCAATGTAGAGACCTCCGATTGAACGATCGATTCTAGTTGAAAAATTATTTGCCAAATAACATCATTACTTTTCCCATTTAAAAAACTATTAACCAAATACCACCAAAAATTATTCGAAATTGAAAATTTCTTAAAATAAATACTTTACTTGTTTTTTTCTTGGGCAATACGTCGATGAAATTCTGTGAATGTTGCAACGGCAGCAGGAACATTGAACGTGGCCTCATTTATTTCTCTATTGGCATCCAATTTCTTTCTATTCAGAAGGTTGATCACAAGAGTAGGGCAGGCACCGTTGAAGTGTGCGCACAAGAACTTGCGTATGTTTTGAGCCAGTTCAATTGTGAAAACATCATTCTCTACTACCGCTTTACACCTTCATCAATACTTTTTATTTTATATGATTCTCTTCGACACGGTATATGAGTATATGGGAACATTAAAGCTAACACTGAATTTAAAAAAAATTAACTCGTGAATCGCTTACCTGTCTGGATTTTTAGGTGAACATTCATGATCCCATGAGCATTTTTCATCTTCATCTTCCCAGCAGCCAAAAGCTCTGTCAGGAATTTCAATTGGTTTTCTGTCACCGCCGTGAGGAACGCCGAGAATAAGATTCAGTCCACTTCCGGAGTAATAGTCAACGTCGTTCGCTTCAAGTTTTAGTTTCAGTTTTATAGTTTAACATTTTATATTTTCACTATTATAACAACCATAAATTTTTTCTGCCTAACAAACCCGCCCGATGAGTATAAAATTATATAAATTGTCTAAAAATAGATACCTATCTCCGATGTTACTTTCAATGCCAACACAACGACAGACAGAAACAAACAAAAAACCCTGAAATTTTTAAATTTAATTTTACTTTCTAAACCGTACATCGATTTGTGTAAATCGCGTAAATTGCTTACTTTGACATGTTGCAGACTATCTCGCGAAACTGAGCTACGTTCTGATAGGCAACAATGTGGATGCTAGCCCCTACAGCTGCTATGTAGACTTTTTGAAGCATCGAAGTGCACAATATCCTGGTGTTTGGCCTTTGGAATTTAGGGTATCAAATTATAAGGTGGGCTATTAGGAATGTTTGTGAAGAATAATAGTTGAGAATGTTTAAATGTCACCTGCAGATAATTACCTTTTAATTTTCTCACTACGCCTATAATCGGCACATTTAACCTCTATCTTCTCATTTGTGTAATTTCTAGAAAGTTGAAAATAAAGAAAATAAAAATATTAGGAAACTTGTAAATTATTTTATTCTCGCTATATGCAGAACAAATTTTTTTAATAAAACAAAGTACAAGGTTCATTATATCATAATAATAAAAATGTATGTCAGGTTTTTTTGCTTTCTCAGAAATAACAATTTTTACCTACGCCAACATTTTGAATTTTTTCAGTATCATTTCATATTATATTATATTGAAATGACTATAATTTGTAACTAGAAATATAATTTGCGAATGTTTTAGTGTTACAATAGATGATTACTTTCACAACAAGATTTCATCATTAAATAAACAATAACTTTTTATCAAGCAATTTTTTATTTCTTAATACTTGGCTGATTACTGATAAGGGAAATTTTTAAGGCTTTTTTTTGTTCACTAACAAGTTAAGAGTACTGATCTAGTTCGCAGTTGCTGGCACTAAGCAGTTAAACTGCAAATATATAAAACCTAATAAATTGCACATAAAAAGGCATCATCATTTACCAAAAACTAGACGGTGACATTGAGTTAGAGTTTGTTTATATCACATCAGATTATTGCAAGGCTATCCCCATATGTTTCCCATTTTCATGGAACTACTCCCAACCATATTTCATCTCTACAGAAAATTTAAAGTCCTAATTAATTTCCAAACCCACCCACTCTTACCCCACGTATTATTAAATGAGTCAACCAAACGTCCATCACATTTAATTGGTTTGTTCCTAGCTGCTCATTGTGTGTTCTTTCCACAGAATAAACCTCAACATTACTAATTAATTATATATAAGTCTCGTTCCACAAATAGCTGCGAATCTTATGCTTATAGGCAATCACATCGCGGCATTCTAATTTAAAATTATCCAAAATGATTCATCTTTAAATTTAAATTCATTCAACTTAATTGTCTTTACTTTTATCATTTGGTTTGTTTTATTGAAAATGTGTACAGCAATTTATTTATCAACGTGTATGAACTGAATGCATCATCTCTTCTTTTTGCAAGAATTACAAGCAAGCAAGCCGTAAACAAGTCAGTCGTGCTTGTCTCCACGGATTGCCGGAGTATCTTATTTCTCTCTTGGTGTCTTCTGACACACTACAAAAAAGATTAACCCTCCGATCGGACAATTTCCTCACTCTCATCACCCCAAGATCGCGTCTCTTCGGGTTCGTAGACCGATCCTTCCATGTCGCTGGTCCCATCACCTGAAATGCTTTCCCACCTGTGATCCGAAAGCAGATGACTTCGGATAACTTTCGCATTTTTTAAAAACTTATCTTTATAACCACTCTTTTAATAGAGCTCAATAGTATTTTTTTAATCTAATATTTTTTCTTTGACTGTTTGTTTGCTGATATAGTTTGAGTGCATTTTATAATCTTTTTATTATTGATTTTATTGCACTGTAAACATTGTAATAAAGAAATACAGAATAATAATATTACTAAAAACGAGGTTTTTTCACAAATTTTTTATATTTCAGGATTTGCCGGCTTTTCATTTATTGCAAAAATGTTTCCTTTAAAACGAAAGTTTTTTAAATTTATATATGTAAACATCTATATAATTGTATTCAATTTGTTTTTGTTTTAAAACATAGATAATTATTCTTTTTAAAATGTCATGTGGAGCAAACCTTTATTTACAATTTTAGCTAAACGGAGTTAGTTAATTTTCATTTTCATATAAGTTCGATTCTCATGACATTGCATTATATAAAAGTTTAAAAACAATTTGAAAACAAATTTTAATTAAAAATAACAATTATCTCTGTTTTGAAACAAAAATAAATTAAATACAATTAAATAAATTTTTACATATATAAATTCCAAAAAATGTCATTTTAAAAGAAAATATCTTGCAATAAATAAAAAACCGACAAATTCAGAAATATAAAAAATTTGTTAAAAAAACGGCTTACTTGTTTTAAAACATAGATGGTTGTTATTTTTATTTAAAATACTTTTTTTAAGAAAAAGGCCTATATCTAAAATTTTGGCTTGATTGGATGACAAGAAGTTAGTTAAATTAGATTGATTAGCTAGATTAGCTGAGTTGGTAGAGTGTTAGCCTTGAATGTAAGAGCTTCACGGTTCTACTCCCACTCACTGCCTAGTAGCCCATGTCAACGGAAAACTTAACTGATAAAATCGTTTCTCTCCGTGGGGCAGTGTTGTTTCAGTTAAGCGTAACTTTAACTGAATTTGGTCTAACAACTGAAAAAAGAGATTTAAGTTAAGTACTAACTGAAACTTTAACTGAAAAATAATGTTAACTTTAATTGTAATACTAATAGTAAAAAAAAGTAGTAACTGTAATACAAACTGAAAAAAAAATGTTTTCGGAAAATCCAATGCTGAAATGCGCCAAAATTTTTGTTTCTTTGTTTATATTTGGTAACCGGACCCACTCGTGTCTTTTATCTTTATTATGATTTTCTTTTCCATCGCTTTATTTGCATTTAACGACGTATGAACAATGTTAACAAGTGAATCAAAAAACAAAGTTTTTTAAAAACACACTTTTATATAATCGACTGTGTAGGCCACATTCTGTTACATAAACAACGAGTATATTAGCATAGACAATAAATAGTTCGACGAAAATATCACAAATAATTATTTCATTAAATTTTTTCCAATCGATCCGAAAATTTGATAGAATGCATTGCTAATCAGTTTGAAGGTATGTTTAAATTTTTAAGTCCCTAGCTCATCGGGAAGTTAGTTAAAATCGATTAAAAATTTTGACTACAGATCGACAGACAGAGAAGTCAAGTTAAGTAAAAATGTGTAAAAATATGTTCTGGCCGAAAACAAGAAAATGGAGTTTGGCGTTATTTCAGTTACGAGTTACGAACCCTTTACTGATAAAAGCCGTGCAACGTGGTTTGTAGTGTGGGAGAAAAAGATTCGGAAGCTCACGTGGTCGAAACTTGCGGAGCTCTGTTAAAAGGTAAATCATCTAAGTCATAGACATAAGGAAGTGGCAAAAGAACGAGGTTTTGGAGACAAATCGCAAAAAGCTAAAGGCCATGCGCAAACTAGTCGAAAACGATACAGGAAACACGGTTAATCAGAATAGCGCACAGACTACTTTGCCTGCTTTTATTAGCAATAGAAAAGAATGGAATTCAGATGTACAAGAAGTGAGACTGAAACAGCGTTTGCTTAGTAATATGTTTATCAGTACTGGGTTATATTAATAACTGTTATACTAACTGTAATAGTAACTGAAAAAAATATTAACTCTAATATTAACTGGAAAAAATGAATAAAGTTAACTTTAACTGTATTACTAACTAAAAAATATTAAATTGGCTAACTTTAACTGATACTCTAACTGAAAAACTCTAACTAAAACAACACTACCGTGGGGGCATGTAAAAAAAAAACAGCGCCTTTGAACAACTTTGGAAAAGGCGCTCTATAAATTATCAAAACATTTACAAAACATTTTAAATTTCACTTTCAAGGTTTGCAAACTGCACATCTTTAGGCAACCAATCAATCAGTTAATCAAGCAGAGAAGCAAGCAATCAAGCAAGACCCGCGGTAAAGTTAAGAGATTTAGTAAGTAAGCCGTAAAATATGAGGTTGTTTAAAAAAAGTTCGTAAATTTTAAGATTTTGCTGGCTTTTAAATTATTGCAATTGTTTTTTAAAGGAATTTTTTAATTTTTATATGCAAACATTTATTTTACTTGTTTTTGTTTTAAAACATAGATTATTATTTTAAATTAATTTTTTTTTAATTTTCAAATTTCAATAAAATGCATTTTGAGCCTATATTTCAAATTTCAGCTCGATTGGATAACGGAAAGTCAGTTAAATTTCACTTTCAAGGTTTGCAAACAGCTGGGCAAACAAGCAATCAAGCAATCAAGACCAGCGGTGAAGTTAATATAAGAAATTTAAAAATATCACTAATTGACCGATACCGATTATCGGTACCCCTCTCCTCAATACTCAAATTTATACTTAAAACCATCATTTTCTGATGACCGCCTAAAGTTTTTTTTGTTTTACAACTGAATCCTGAATTTGTCTGCCCTAAGAAATAAAAATTTATTTAAATTGTTTGAATAATTGACACAAGGATCGTGTTTTTTTAAATTATTTACTTGGTTTGGTTAAGACAGAAACAGAGTTCGAGCTCGGTTGTTCAGTTTGATTGAATTTTTTACTAGTTTAAAGTTCAAGATAATTTTTTTAAATAGAAAAACTATTCAAGCTAGTTCTGCCTGAAATCAAAAACAAAAATTATTTAACAGAATAGAACCCTCAGTATAATGCATCAAGCAGCTGGGCAAACAAAGATTCCTGAAAGGAATAGGAAGAATTGGAATGTTTATATAGATTGAAAATGGTCTCCTTTACATTTAAGAATTCATGAGATTGAGAGTAGAATGCGTTTTCTAATAGTTTAAAAATAGTTTAGATTACGTAGCCTCCATACTTGAAACGAAGCACACGCGACTCAATACGACGAACAATGCTGCTCTCCATAAGCCAGATACTGAGAATAAAAACTAAAGTTGATTTAATTTCGTCATTCTGTATGTGCTGTCTGCATATGATTTGAATTTACATAACTGACGTTTACTTTTCTGTACAGCTCTTGTACGCTCGGTATAACCATTGCTAATTGAAAAGCTGTTTTTATATTATTTACATAATTCGTAGACTCTTATAAGTTGTTGAATTTTGATTTTCAGTACTTAAAGATATGTTTGAACAGATATAAAACTATTTGAGAAAGGCGGAAAAAACAGATTTTTTTTATATTCACAGAAATTTACAATCATGGTCCAGAAAATGTTCGTGGTTGCGTGTTTTCTTGTTTGCTCGCTGAGTACAATATGTTTCTGTATGGATAGCCAACCATCGGTTAGTAATGTGGTTTTATTTGAAGTTTTTTTAAGTAAAAAATCATAATTATACATTTTCAATTACTTAGGTGATTTCTGGAACTAAGGAACACGCACTGTACCTCTGGTTGTATGTCAATCCAGATGAAAATGCCACCAAGATTGCCAACGTTGCTGCGAGTTTGCAGAAGCACGTTGATTTCGTTTCTCCGGTAGAGGAGGCCGAACCTGAAACTGAAGTTATCGCTGGCGTTGGATTTGGAGAAGCGTTTTACGCTAAAGTAATTTTTACCATAATACATTTTCTGTAAGCATGCTTTGTCCAAAATATGAAAAATAGTTTTTTTTGAAATAATCCTGAAGATGAAAGCAGGTAATTTATACTACATTACATTGTAATGCATGCATGCATGCATGCATGTATGTATGTATGTATGTATGTATGTATGTACAGTATGTGAAAACTCTTCTTCGAGCAAGTTCGTCAGAGGTCTTCAGAGGAAGACCCTCCCAGCGTTTCGGCCCTTTTCCTGACGCAACCACGGGAGGGCGGGCCACGACCGTTGATCAGACGGCCGCCCCCTGACGAAATTTGTGTATCACATGCCGTTTCCGACCAGAACCAGATAACCAGATAATCTTCAAAGTACCAGAACCAAGAAGTCATTTTGAAACCGTCAAGAAACTGTAACAAGATGAGAAACTGTCTTTCAAACGCCGGAACTTGAGCATGTAGTAAGTGTAGTATCCACCAAACCGCCAGATTCCGAGACCGAAAGAAACATTCACCTCCGGAACTTCGAGCCATGCCACCACTTCCACCAAACGAGAAACACCACAAACCATAATGGCAGGAAACATTGTTTCGATTATTTTCTAAACGCCAGCAACTTTCCTTCTATTGCAAACAACCGAAACTTTCGCCGGCAGCCATAACGCGACTTCGTCCCCGAACTTGTAAACAAAGGAGGAGCTAACACTGTACGGAAGCCAGAAGTGGCTGTTTAAATTTATGATCTCCTTTTTCATTCCTTTGCATCCATATCCAAAAAGAAGCTGTTTCTGCTCTGTCAGCTATTTTCTTGATAGCTTGAGTTTTTTTCCGACCCGACATTCCGAGAGCCACAAGCAATTTGACGAGTGAGCGACCGGCTAAACCCCTGGCGCCTACTTCAACTGGAAAAATCTCGACTCTATACCCCGCACGCTCCAAATCTTGGGCAAGGATTCTGTAACGTTCTTCTTTCAAGATATTTGAGGCTTCCATGTTGCTTTCCCATGGCACTGTTAGTTCGATGAACAGCAACGTCTTGGCCAAACTGGAAAAAATGAAAATGTCCGGTCTCAATCCGCTGCTGCGAACCAATTCCGGAAAGCAATCTTCATCTTTTAAGTCTGCTGATATCCTCCAGTCATGTGCCGCATCAAGCAACGATTCTCTTCTCGTACTTGCCTTTCTGCGGCCCAAGTGCTGCAAGCCTTCTCTCAAGAAATAAACTTTTCTTCTGGGGCACAACTGCATCGAATTGGCTAGTCTGCAGTTCTCCTTGATAATGCCCAGTATCTCTACTATGTATGTATGTATGTATGTATGTATGTATGTATGTATGTATGTATGTATGTATGTATGTATGTATGTATGTATGTATGTATGTATGTATGTATGTATGTATGTATGTATGTATGTATGTATGTATGTATGTATGTATGTATGTATGTATGTATGTATATATGTATGTATGTATGTATGTATGTATGTATGTATGTATGTATGTATGTATGTATGTATGTATGTATGTATGTATGTATGTATGTATGTATGTATGTATGTATGTATGTATGTATGTATTAAGTATGTATGTATGTATGTATGTATGTATGTATGTATGTATGTATGTATGTATGTATGTATGTATGTATGTATGTATGTATGTATGTATGTATGTATGTATGTATGTATGTATGTATGTATGTATGTATGTATGTATGTATGTATGTATGTATGTATGTATGTATGTATGTATGTATGTATGTATGTATGTATGTATGTATGTATGTATGTATGTATGTATGTATGTATGTATGTATGTATTTATGTATGTATGTATGTATGTATGTATGTATGTATGTATGTATGTATGTATGTATGTATGTATGTATGTATGTATGTATGTATGTATGTATGTATGTATGTATGTATGTATGTATGTATGTATGTATGTATGTATGTATGAATTTAATAATAGTCATAGTGTAACACAGCTTCAAAAACATGAGGAATACAGAGACAAATTACAATGATTTCGGAAAGATTTTCAAGTCAGGTTTAATGACTTACAGAGAATAAAATCTTGGTTCGCTTTAATTGTCAATCCATTCATGATAGATATAGTTAAAGATGGGTTCAAGTTTTTGAAAAACATTGTTATAGAAACCTCTGCTGCAAAAATAGAACTGTTAGAACTTTCAGGTATATCAAGCTCTGGAGATGGTGCTCAAGTAACAATCTGTAATCGGATTTTGCAAGCTCGTTCCAGAAGCAAAGTATCCTCTGCTTAAAACAACTGGTCAGCTTATATCAATTTTTTGGTAAAACCTTAAGCTGAGAAGCTCTGTTCTCCACGATGAAATTCATAAAATCAAAGCATCATGCAGTAACTACAAATCAACATCTCACAGAGCTTATTCGCACAGCCACAACAAAGCTACAACACGGATTTCAAGAAATTGGCTACGTCGGTGCAGATCCATAACATCCCTTCTACGTCAAACAGCAGTCAAATACAATAAATTAAGTTCATCGGACTTGTCTAAATTTTTTTTACAAACTGCATTGTTACAACCTGGAACTCTTTACCTTCAGTAATTATTTCGTCTAAAACTTATAGCCGATTTTCATGCCTAATTCGTCTCCATGATCTATCGCCTTTCTTATCGTATAAACGACAATTACAATGTTGTATATATCATTCTACTATTATCACCATGTGTCAATTTCTTGTCACCGTTTAAGTTATTGAGGTGTTTATCTTGTGAAGCTCACTTTTTTCGTTGTTGTTGATCATCTTTCTGTTATGCAAATTTTCTGTTTTCTTACCACGATATTTTTTGACACAATTCATTAATTAATATAAAAGCTAGTTATTTGTACAAAAAGTCTGGTCTTTTTTGGTATTTCTTTAATCTTGTTTGTAGTAGATAGGAATAGTATTTTTATACACCGCCCTAATTATTTGGAAACAAGTCATCTTCATCTGACTATGGTAGGATTAGCATAGTAACTTACAGATAACTTATCGATAAAGATAAAATACACTTTGTTCGATGTCAAGACCTGTCGAAAATTTGATTGTTTATATAAAATTGGCAATTAAATTTTTTGATAGGATTTACTCTGTTAATACAATAAAAACATTATAGGAACTCGTAATTTTGCAGATTTCCAAACAGCCGAAGAACTTCAGTTACGTGACAAGAAAAGGAGCCCACGGAACCATGCCAGCTACAGGTAATAAATTATTTTCTCTTTGAAAACAATTTTTAAACTTTTTAATATTAGCATTTATTACTGTTAATTATTAATACTAAAAATTATTATTATTGCTATGATCATCTTCATCGTCATCGTCATCGCCGTTGTCATCGTCATCGCCACCACCACCGTAACCACCCCCACCATCAATATTAGTATGTTATATAAATAACAGGAGGAGATATATTTGTTCACGCCAAAAGCGATTCTATTTCTAAGCTCTTTGAGCTAACTCAAGAAATTCTCCGCCAGATGCCAGCCGATTCAGTGTCCTTCGAAGACGTATACGGCTGGGTTTACAAAAATGGAAGAGATCTGTCTGGTTTTATTGACGGTAAATAATTTATTAACTGTACCGAAGTAGTAATAGTGGAGTTGAATAACAGCACTGTGAGACTGATGCTAAAATGGTAAATTTTCTAAACAAATATATTAGACGAGGAGGTGCAGTGGTAAGGAGCGTGCCTTTCATGCTGAGTTACCTAGTTCAAATCCCGGGACCTTAAAAGCTAGACATCATGTTACTACTTACAGCGTTGATTTTACTCGAAAAGCTCAACTGAACTAGATCTGTTGAGTCAATTGAGCATCAGTCTAAGCTGAAGCTGTACTCTATGGTGAAGTAAGAGAACCTAGGGGTGGCAGATAACATTGAGTAATACAAATGTGTACGTTCTTGCAGCTTCTGAAGCAAGGATACTAACGTATGCAAATCAGTATATTTTTGTAACTATTATTATTAAAATATGTATGTATGTATGTATTTATGTATGTAAAAAGTTAATCTTTATAAATTTTTAAAGTTCGTTATATGTTATGATTTGTTGCATGTCACAGCTTGTTATGTGGCAAAGTTTGTTCTTTAGCATATTTTACAGTTTGTTATATTTTACTGCTTATCATAGGCACAGAAAATCCGGCTGATCCCGATCATAGAAGACGCGTTGCAGTCGATGAAACCACCGGAGGAAGTTTTGTGGTTAGTACATATTTCAGTATGTTTATATGGTAGTAGTTAGTACATGTTTCAATATGTTTATATGTTAATAGTTAGTACATGTTTCAATATGTTTATATGTTAGTAGTTAGTACATGTTTCAATATGTTTATATGTTAGTAGTTAGTACATGTTTCAATATGTTTATACGTTAGTAGTTAGTACATGTTTCAATGTGTTTATACGTTAGTAGTTAGTACAGGTTTCAATATGTTTATATGTTAGTAGTTAGTACATGTTTTAATGTGTTTATATGTTAGTAGTTAGTACATGTTTCAATGTGTTTATATGTTAGTAGTTAGTACAATTGTGTTTATGTTTATGTACCTTTTTTTGTGTTTATTGGTCTATTTACTAAGCTACCACAGTCTGCATATGCAAAGTAAATGCAAAATTATTTGTATCTGTTAAATCAATAACTCTTTTTAGTTGACTCAAAGATGGGTGCACAACTTCACGTTCATTGATATGTCGTCAGTTGTAACACTCGAGAACATCATTGTAAACGTAGAGGAATATGCTTTCTAGCGATTCGTAACGTTAAAGTCGAAGTTATTTATATCACAATATTTCTCGAATTTATTTTAACTTAATTATTCTCCCTTGAAAAATAAATCTTTTAACTGGACTCAAATAAAACTGAATTCTCTCACTTTGTAGAATTTCGCACGGTTCTAACAAATCTTTTGTAAATTCCAATTTCTCTCTGCAGCACGTCTCTTTAAACTTTTATTTTTCTTCTCGAACACTCAACTTTATAACACACTGTCTAGTTTCTCAAAATTCATACACAAAATAATATTTACATTCTTACCAATCAAAATCAGGAAAAAGATATATATATATACATATATATATATATATATATATATATATATACATATAATTTCTAGATAAAAAAATTAGTAAATACGCACACACATACACACATACATATATATAAAAACATATATATATATATACATATATATATATATATATATACATATATATATGACTTATTGTTACGAAATATCCAATCCTAATAAAATGCACACATAATAAAATAAAATAAACAAATACTATGAAAAATACGTAAGATGAATTATCTTCATCTTACATATCCCCCCTCTTCGAAAAAAGAAACGCGTCAGTGTTTCTTGATTACATCGTCACTCTCTTTACGACTAAGAAAGTCAGCACCGATGTTCTCCTTGCCTTTGAAATAGTTTCCTTTCAACTTATTCTCAATCTCTATCTCTCTGCGTGCTGTGTCAACAGGGCGGGCATCTCCGAAGATTGCCGAATTCAACTTTCCAACTTTCCCCACCCCTCCATGTTGGCCTCTAGGCAGAAGATTGAGCCTTGGTCTTTCTTTTGGCGGATTCAAAGCTTGAACTTTTGCCTCAACTTTATTTCCTACTTTTGAAATGGCAGACGTGTTTCTTTCCTTGCTTTGATACAGCTCCGAGTTAGCCGACGATTTTCCAAAATTTACCTGATCATTCCTCTGAGTGCTGTCGTAGTTGGAAGCGGATTTCTGTGGTTTCCGACCAAAGCGTTTTCCTGCCGCCATTGCATCAAAACCTCTTACCCCTTCAACATTTCCCAGCACGAGATCGCAAAGTAGGTTTTTCATGCAGACCACCTCTCTAGTTCCTCTGAACCAGTCTGTTTTGATTTTTACCACTGCTGTTGGAGCTACTCGAACTGTGCCGTCGATCAAAACACAGGGTCTTGTTCTTCCGGTCATCTGACGCGGGTGCACTAATGATTCCTTTACTATTATGGAAGTACAGCCAGTGTCCCTCAAAACTTTTACCGGTTTTCTGTTCACAAACCCTCTGGTTAATTTAAATTTTTCTCCTGAGTGCAAACAACCATCCGCAATGACAGGAAAAATGCATCCACACTTCAATTCCACCTCATCCATTTTTTCTTCCATCACCATGGCAGCGCATGCATTCACAACACCGGAATCCTTGCATGGTGCTGACGTAGTCGTCTCTTTCCGTGTTTGAAAAAGTACAGGATTACTAGGGCTACTCTGCCGACACTCTCTTGCCATGTGCCCCGTTTGATGACAGTTGTAGCAGCGAGGTTCAACCATTTTGGCGTCACTGACCGACTGACCCCGGTTCCAACCCATCCTGCTATTGCTGTCCAATTTTGCCAACCTCTTCTCTGGATGGGCTTGGCTGTACTTGTTTACCCAAAGGCACAGCTCATTGACATCTATGCTCTCTTTATCCAACAAGTATTCGACCATTCCCGCCGGGCACTTTCCGAAAAACTGCTCTTTCAGAAACAAAAACAACAGATTTTGTTTGCCCGCGAGATCTACCCAGCGCCTGAGGTGGCTATCTAGCCGCACTAGATAATGTTCCCAGGTCTCCTCCGTTTCAGGCATTGACTCTCGAAACATTATGCGATAGTCTTCCGCTGACTTCCCAAAACGACGAAGGAGTGCCTCCTTTGCCGTTCTGTAGTCCTGCATCTGACTATCGCTAAGTTGGCCAAACACTTCCAAAGTCTTCGCACTAAGCAACGACCCTAGAAGCATTCCCCAATCCTTCTGAGGGTGACCATTGGCTTTTGCCAATGACTCAAATCTCAGCAAAAATGCGTCGATGTCATCACCTTCAGAAAACTTTGGATAAGGAATCTTTGTTGCCTCTACCTTTGGCTCTTTTTTCGTTAGGGCCTCTAATTCCAGCTTTTTCAATTCCAATTCATGCTGCCTCTGTCTCTCTGCCTCTTCACGTTCCCGTTCCCGCTCTTCTTTAGCTTCTTGAGTCTTCTTCTCTTCGTGTTCACGTTCCCGTTCCCGCTCTTCCCGTTCTTGTTTTTTTTCTTCACGTTCTTCTAATCTCTTAACTCTTTCTTCATCCTTTAACTCTTTGACGTAATTCCTTAAATCTTCCCCGGAATAGCCTAGAGCCTGTCCCATCGCAATGAATTTCTCGTCAGACATTTTGTACAAACGAAAAAAAAAATTCGGTCACTTGTGATCAAACAACTTCAGAAAAAATATATTTACGTATGAAAATGCGTAAATACGTCGAGGTCACCAATGTAAACGTAGAGGAATATGCTTTCTAGCGATTCGTAACGTTAAAGTCGAAGTTATTTATATCACAATATTTCTCGAATTTATTTTAACTTAATTATTCTCCCTTGAAAAATAAATCTTTTAACTGGACTCAAATAAAACTGAATTCTCTCACTTTGTAGAATTTCGCACGGTTCTAACAAATCTTTTGTAAATTCCAATTTCTCTCTGCAGCACGTCTCTTTAAACTTTTATTTTTCTTCTCGAACACTCAACTTTATAACACACTGTCTAGTTTCTCAAAATTCATACACAAAATAATATTTACATTCTTACCAATCAAAATCAGGAAAAAGATATATATATATACATATATATATATATATATATATATATACATATAATTTCTAGATAAAAAAATTAGTAAATACGCACACACATACACACATACATATATATAAAAACATATATATATATATACATATATATATATATATATATACATATATATATGACTTATTGTTACGAAATATCCAATCCTAATAAAATGCACACATAATAAAATAAAATAAACAAATACTATGAAAAATACGTAAGATGAATTATCTTCATCTTACAATCATCGGCAGAACACTCAACGATAGTAGCGAGCTGCGCAACAAACCCGCTTCTTCACATGTGGCTAGAATGGTTGGATGTATGCAATCTAATATTAAATTATTTTAAAACCTTAAAAGATTAAAAAACTAATATTTAAACATAATTAATTCCTATTTTACTTGTCTAAAACCATTTCAGCAACCGATTATAATGCACCGGCTAGATTCGAAGTAGTGCGCCAATCACAACCGTACGGAACGCTCTCTCGCAAAGCAGGACTTTTCTTCATAGCCTACTCTAACAGAACCGCCAATTTGAATTTCATGCTGGATAACATGGTTGGAGCAGGTAGAGAAGCACACAACGATGACGTCATGCTCCTGTCAAATGCTGTTTCTGGAAACTACTGGTACTTTCCAGGAGCTCTCGAACTCCAAGAATTTGAGTAATTATAAAACAAAACATATCAGGACACGTAATAAATAAAAACTCTTAACATTTTAAGAAATCTCTTGATATTTTATACTAAATATTATTTTTATCATTTAATGGTTCAAAGTTCAGCTTTTTTATTAATATTTATTAGAAAAAGTTTGGAGTGGCTCATCGTCAGCCTTAAAATGAGTAAATAAAGCTCTTAAACTTCGGACATAGTTTAAAATGTGTTTTGATTAAAAAGTATTTAAAAAAAGTATAAAAATCGTTCCTGTTTGAATTGTTTGTGGCAACTAAAGTAGAAAAACAAATAATTTATTTTTATGTAAAACTCAGTCTTTTATAAGCAGCATCAGTTTTATATTCAAATTTAATAACCTGCATGGTTATTATTAGGATTGTGTCCACGTCTTTCATTTACAACCACATACTAACACAATAAGTCAAATTTAAAACAACAAAATTAAAGAAAATTTCAATTAAAATAAACAACTTGTGCAAATGGCATTTGAATAGTTGTTCTCATATACATGTGCAGTGGCGCACACAAGAAATTATTCTAAAAAATTGTTTTCACTGTATGAAAATATACTAACAAACTGGTTTTTGTGATCATTAAAACGCAACAAGATTGAAGCAGAAATGTTTTGGCTAATCAGTCATTTTATATTTTTAATCCATACTTATTATTGCTTGTATGACAAATATTTGGGGGTTTTCATTTAAAAATATGGCGTAAAAAAACTTTTTTTTTAGAATTTGTCCTCCATCTTCAGCCTTTTTTCATGGGTGTTCAACATTGTGTTTTCTGTCAGCCGTGATCATCAGCCGTGGGGCTTCATCGCAGTTCGTTTCAGCATTCGTATCTGGTGGTTGAAGGCCTTCTCCTGTCGGTGTCTTTCTCAACTGAGTGCGCCGTGTTTGCAGCTCTTGCCGGGACTTGTGTTTTCATTTTTGACTTTGTGAATGAATGTTTTTTAGTCAATTGTTTTTTTTATAGTTTTGCTATACTTTTGCTTGAATTGTTTCCTGGTTTGAAGTGTTATTCAAATTTGTTTTGTGAATCTTTCTTATCTGATTGATTTGTTGGTTTTTATTTTTTAATAAGGGCTTTGTTGTGTTTTAATTTGACCTAATTATTATTTTTTTCAGAATGTTTGTCATCGCCATTGATGCTTTTTCCATAGTGTGTTTTCTTGTTAGTGATTTAACAAAAGTTTTTTTTTAGTTTTAGTATGGTATCATGTTAGTGATTGAAAATTTTTTTTATTGTTGTTAGTTTTAGGGTCCTTAGTAGTGCTGCCTTATAGAAGCCATTTAGAAAGCATTTTCATATTATAATTGTTTCTTTTCTTTAGTTATCTATGCTCTTGTTGAATGTTTTTCTTGTGTTTGTTGGTAAATTATGCTGATAGTCTTCCGTTTTATAATTAGGTATGCATGTTGTAATTCATTGTTATTTTCGTGGTTTTTTAGAACATTTTTATTTAGCGAATTTATTGGAGAGCAAGCGCCTTTGAATTTAAGAAAAGACGCTTTATAAGTTTATTTGATTGATTGATTGATTGATCGATCGTACAACACTTTAAATGGTTGAACCTTTTGCATTTCTGAAGATATTTCACACCAAAAGTGGACTCAATTTTGGACAAAATGGCTGAAACACTAGAAATTCAGAAATTTTTGTTAAAAATGACTTATTTGTCTAACTATTACACTTTTGATTAAATAAAAATAATTGAATTTAAAATAAAAATATTGAAAAAATCCTCTAGAGCAGACCCCTCAAAAGCGGCTGCTAAGAGCAACGAAACAGAATTTTTTAATCTGTTATCTGGCCTATAGTAACTTTCCCCGAAGAACGGACAAACACGAGAAGCGGACACTTATGCTTTTTTCTGAAGGTCTCCGCTATTCAGGACTTTTACTGTATTCTGCTTTTTAAACTTAACCTTGCATTAAAATTTGTTTTGGTTTAATATGGTTTAATAAATATTAAATAATTAAAGCTGAAAAAAATGTCCGACCCCTCCTCAAAAATTATTTTCAAAACCCCCACCGAGAAACGTCCTGGATGCGTCACTGTACATTATGTGCACAATCGCGCAACAGCATGGACTTTGATAGTTTTTTCCATCACACTCTTCCATAATTAGAGTATAACGACCCGGGGCAAAACGTCTAGAAACCTCTATTATTGCGTATCATATGTGATACCGTTGTTGATCTATTTGCCTTATTAAAAAAGCAAGTCTGACATAAATCTCAAGATATATAGAGAAAATGTTAAACAACTTTTATGACTAAATTAGTTTTTGGGTCAAATAAATTTGTTGAAATGTCAATTTTGTGAAAAAAAACCTCAATAAGAAAATCAGAGCTTTATTGAGCCTTGTTACTACCACATTCTACTCTAAATTTCAATCATAGGAACATCGATTTCAAATTCTATAATAGTCAAACAGACTAGCAATAGCGTGTATAGTTGTAAAGATCAGAGTTGTAGCTAGGGTTTTCGGCGAACATGGACAAGGCCGAACAAATGTGCCGCCTATAAATTCCCATTTGTAAGTTTTTCCTGCAAAAATAGTTGATGACTGGGGGAGGGGGGGAGTAGTCGTAGATACTTTTTTAAAAATTTCAAAAAACTTCCTTTATTTTTTCTTTTCAGAAAATAGCAGATGACCGTAATGGTGAGTAGCTAGTCGTTTACTTTTTCAAAAAATTTAAAAAACCTTATACACTTTTGTTTCCAGTAATAGCTGATGACCAGGGGGTAGTCGTAGGTATTTTGTTCGAAAAGTTTTGTCATTCGAAAAGTTTTGTCGTTCGAAAAGACTTTTAGCGTCCTCTTCCAAATGGCGCCCGAGGACACGCGTTCCCCTGTCCCCAGCTAGGTCTCTGGTAATGATTACACACAGAATGGTTTTACTATGTTGAGCTCTGGTGGCCGTAATATCAATGCGCTTTGACAGGATTTTGAACCTGTGTCGTTGGAGTGCACGTTAACGCTGCTCTATCTTTGCGCCATTCTAGAACATTATGTATACCCACTTATCCACTGACCCACTTAGCAAAATTTGTATAAACAACAAATTATAAACTTTTTACTTCAAAGTTATTAATATCTTTTTTGAATAATAGAACACATTCAATATAACAAAACTGATTTAAAAAATCTATTTAAACTTAAATAACAATAATAACTACTTAAAACCAAAATTAAGAACTTTGTCTTTATTCTGCAAAGAAAAAAAATCACAGCTGGTGACTTGAATTAATTGACTTCATTCATAGCTTCAAATTTAAAATGAATGAGCGAGCGATTGCTCTTTCGAGATAGAATTCACCACGATCAATTCTACACTCGCTCGACCTGTGTGGCTGGTTGTAGAATTTCTTACAGAGAATTTCAACATGCTTGTAGCAATCTTTCTACTCAACTATTTCTTAACTGCAAACTGCGAATGCTTGTTTAGAAGAAGTCAACCGACGGTAAGAAAATATAAAATTAATATTATTTATATTAATCTTATATTTCGAATTAAAACTAATTTACTGTAATCCAATTATTTTTATCTTCTAGGTAATTTCTGATCTTAAAAAACACTCGCTCTTTCTGACCATCGCAGTTGACTCTGAGGCAAACGTCACTGAAGTAGCCAGACTAGCAGCAAATATTCAAGCTCATGTTAATTTTGTTTCTCCTCCGGAAATTGTCACGCCTGCTACAAAAGTTATCGCTGGAGTTGGTTTCGGAGAATCATTCTATAATAAGGTGAACTTGAAGTTGATCGAATTTTGCATGTATATTTTATTGATACTTTATGATCATGATGGCGAATGTTAAAGTTGGTGGTGACGATGACGACAATGATGATGATGATGATGATGGTTGTGGTGGTGATCGTGATGAAGATGATGATGATGGTGGTGGTAGAGGTGGTAGTCGTGGTAGTGGTGATGATGATGATGATGATGACGACAAGAATGAAAAAAGTTAAGCGAAGGGAGAGAAGAATACAATTATGATAAATGTTAAACAGTGCTATAAATTCAAATTATTTCACAATTATTATTCTATTTAAACAATAACGGGAAACAAACTTTAAAGTTTATAGAACTAGTTTGTAGTGTCTGACTGTCTGTTTCAGTAAACAGAAGCGTTTTGAATGCCTTCAAGCAGTGTTGTGGTTAATAATACGCGAAACCAATTAAAATAATGTTTGACAAATAAATGCATTAACAATTAATTTAATATTTAGTTTATCAAAAATTGGAATCACTTTATAAATCAAATATATCTTTAGCAAAAATGTTTGTTAGTACATTTTTTCATTAGTCTGTTATAACTATAAACTTGAAAATCCTAGCAATTTAAAGCTTATACATATTAATAAAATATTTGCTTGCTTATTTTTTAAACATTGAAACTTTCATTTTCACTGATTGACCATGGACTTGTAATATAAACCTAGACATTAAATTTCAACATTCTTGCTACTCCGGATATTTGGGCTGACCCAATTACTGACTGACGGAGTTACTTAGGAACGCTGGATTCTTAGCCGAGTGATGAACACAACCGGCTAGAGACCTATTAGTCTTCGGCTTAAGCAGAGCACCTGCCGTATAAAATTGTTTGTATTGATTTTTTCCTATGTTGGCTTAAATGTATTATTATTATAAAGTATACTTTTAAGATCTTCTGATAAACAATATTTTAACCTCACTGCTTCAATCATTGACTTACTTTGGAATGATGTATAATTGTATATATCAATAAGCATTCAGCGAACAACGTTCAGAAATACAACATGTTTGTTTTTGCTTTATTTTAATGTTCGACAGGTGGCAGTCACGTCACATTTTTGGTTGTTCAAAATTTTGATTGAACGTGGCTTATGTTTCCTAAAATATCATATTTTGATTTATTTCCAATCAATTTGCGTGAGTTATGTTCGTGACATAACCATTAGGCCCCAATTATTTGCATTTGTAACTTTTTATTCTCGTTTGTGTAGTATTTAATTTTGCAAACTATAAATAAAAAATCTAATATAATTAGCGAGCGCAGAAAATATCAGTTTGCAGTTGTAGAAACTGTAAAGGCAACTTCAAATCTTCCTCAGTTGCTTTGATTTTTAATTTTCATTTCCAGATTTCGATTGAATTTGTTACCGCACTTCTTAGTCAACAGCAAAGTCGTGATAGGAAGTAAATGGAATTTAAAATTTGAATGTCGCTTACACACATTTCTTATAATTTATGCTCATTGAGATTTAACTGATTTGTAAGGTTCAGAACTTGTAATCTAGGTTTGACCTAATTTTTGACAAAAGCGTCATTTTGGGAAGTGGCAGGGGAGGCAAGTTCCCCAAAAATGTCCAGAAAATTTTTTTTTTTCATATAGAAAAACAGCTACAAAGTTTTATCATTATTTTTTAGAAAAGTACTCATACGCTCACCTGCCCGCTTTGAAATTTCTATTGGTATGCTGTGTGTGTGTGCTAGTGTGCATACTGCAGACCTATACACAGTGTTGTGTGCCTGTGCTCGGGTGGAAACAGTCATCCGTGTACTTACTACTTGCTACCAAATCATACCTTAGATTTATCTATATACATACGTATCTCAATTAACTTTTAATGAAATTTGGCAAGGAGGTAGATCATAAAGAGTAGAAAGACACAGATTAATTTTTATAACCAAAAAACTTTCCAGGCCAAAAGTACGAACATCAAAAGTTATTGCGTGACAAAATTCAAATTTAGTTTAAGTTACAAAATTTGAAGGTTTCAAGCAGTTTTTAGCAAATCTAATTAACGTTATATGGTAAAAAGAGTAAGGAGAAAGTGTAAGAAAGAAAAGAATCGGGAGTGGGAAGCAAGCGGAAAAGAGAGCGGAAACGGAAAAACGAGCGGAAACGGGAGAGCGAGGGGGAACGGGAGAGCAAGCGTTAACGGGGGAGCGAGTGGGAACAGGAAAGCGACTGTGTGCGGGAAAGGGAGAGTGAGCCAAGAAGGAGCAGGAGAGCGAAGGAGAGAAATATACGATAAAAATCTCTAAACATCCCGGGCATATAATTATATAGTTACACGTTCGAAAAACATAGGTGTTAATGCCGACAAAAATCTAGTTGAGTAAAAAAAACTTAAATTACTCAAATTTAAACACGTTTTATGAAGAATTCGGTAAAAAAAGAGAACAAATATTTTCTATAGCTCAAGTGCGACAAACCACCACTGTGTGTGCGTGTGTATGTAACTAAAAATAAAAGCGTGGGACGCCTTCTTTAAAACTTCCCAACAAATTTTTTATTGCTCAATCATGTGATTTACTTCCTAAAAACATTAGATATGAATACTATGAATGCAGCGAATCAAATCATTAAATTTTTTTAAAGTGATCTATAAAAAAGTTTTCTCTGCGTTTTAGTGCATTTAGTCTAGCCCGTCGGACGTAATAAATACCCCATGCCAGGTTAAAGCACAATCGGTCCCAACCTTTTTTTTAAATGCACAAGCAGCGTAGCAGAGTTATTTTGTTGTAGGTTACAACGGTTAAATTGTTTGCTAATGACATTAAATCGTACGCTCCATTACTTACTGATATAAATTTACTGGTGATTTACTAACTTTTTTAAATCAACTTTTTTTATTTATTTTATTACAATTCTCTAATAAATTATCATCAATATGTTATTGGGTAGGTAGCCAAAAATCCACGAAGTTTTACGTTCATTGAAAGAAAAGGCACTCACGGTACAATGCCTGCAACTGGTAAATAAATACTATCAAATTTTTTCAATGAAAATAAGTTACGTTTTTAACCATTTAAAAAAAATTCAAATTGAATTTTAAACAGGAGGAGACTTATTTTTTCACGCTAAAAGCAATTCTTTTTCAAACCTTTTTGAACTCACTCAAGAAATACTGCGTCGGATGCCTCCACGTTCTGTCGAATCCTTCAATGATACATACGGTTTTGATTTCAAGAACGAGAGAGACCTGGCTGGATTTATTTATGGCAAATATAACTATTTCTATAAATTTAAATCAAATTTTGTTTTTGTTTTCAAATTTTTACACTTAAATATGTAAATTACTTGAAACATCATATTGACACACAAAGGGACAGAAAATCCAAAAACTCCTGTGAACAAACAACGAGTGGCTGTCGATCCGTCTACTGGAGGAAGTTTTTTGGTTTGTAGAACACATATAATCTTTTTTATGAACAAAAACTACCAATACAATGTTTTAGAATATTACTTTTTATATAATCAAATAAATTCTAGTTTAAAAAAAATTAACTGATTTAAATTTATGTTCAAAGTTAGCACAACGATGGGTGCATAACTTCACTTTTATCAACTCGGCTGGGGAAGACTTGTTAGCCACGATAGTTGGAAGAACATTTAACGACAGTATTGAATTGGATAACAAACGAGCTTCATCCCACGTATCTAGAATGGTTGGATGTAAGCGAGATTTTAAATAAATACATTGCTCTCTTTGAATAATTCAGCCATTCACTCATGTAAATTTAACTTTAATTCGGTAAAAAAACGTATAGGTTTAAGAAAAAATTCAACTCACTTTATAAATTTCAGCTTCTGAGGCTGGTGCAGATGCCAGATTTGAAGTCAACCGACAGTCTCAGCCTTATGGAGAACTGTCAACTGAAGCTGGTTTATTTTTTATGTCATATGCCAACAGTACAGAAAATCACGATTTCATGTTGGACAACATGGTTGGCAAAGGTGAAGACAACATCAATGATGATATAATGCTCCTCTCGCGTGCTGTCACTGGAAACTACTGGTACTTTCCTGGCCTTGCTGAACTTCGCAAGCTTGCTTAGCGCAATAATACATGCCAGGCAAAATTTGAAACAAAATAAAGTTGCTTATGATTTAAATTTTTTTTATTTTTGACACAATTTTGTTTTTTTTGTTACTATTTCCCCCACAACTTTGTTTCTTTTGGGCTCTGAAATTGCGTCCGAAATAAAGGCCACTTTATATAAATATTTTCGTAATTTTTTTAACAGTTTTAGCTTTGTTAAAATGTTATCTTGTCAATGGCTTTTTCTCAAAAATGACTTAATAAATTTGTATATAGCAAGCGGTTCATCAGCATCGCTCTAGATGAAATTGACACATCTAATGCAGGTTTGGTCTTTGCCTTAACTTAGTTTGCTTCTGTATTGTTATTACCACAACATAAATTTACATATAAAAATACGAATTAAATTATTAGTTTTATCTGAGTTTTTTTGGTATCTTTAATAATTCATTAATGATAGTGAAAGGAACAAAAGCCCGCTTGGTTGCGCCCCTGGTTCTGTTTCGCGATGAGCTTTTCAATGTCTCGAATTGACTATTGCAGTTCTCTCCACTATGATCTACCTGACTCTATCCTTCATCTTCTTCCTAAAGCCTTTAATTCTGCTCCACGCTTATAGTTTCTCTCACCTCTTACATTTATCATATCTCTCCATCTCTTCTTCTTCTCTATTGGCTTCCTCTTAAATATAGGGCGATATTTAAAATTTGCTTACTGTTTAAAATAAAAATTGCTCTTTTCTACTCTACCTAACTAACTTAATAAAAATCCCTCCTAAGTCTGGTCTTCGATCTTCCTCTCTTAACCACTTTCATATCTTTTCTGTTAAGCATTCTTTTGCTAAACGCTCTTTTTCCTACTCTGGTCCCTATCTCTGGAACTCTCTTCCTACTTCTCTTACTAAATCTACAGTTTTACGTCGGGGACTTAAGACTTATATATTTAAAAAGTTCGTGTCCGAGCGCTATTGAATGATAGAAAATGGCGCTATACAAATTCAACAGATTGATTGATTGAAAACACGTCATAATATTAAACAGCAATAAAAACAATTACTATTAAAAAAATAACTCAAAATTTAACAAAAAAAAATGAAAACACAAAATGCTGTCGACATATCTTCCGCTCAATTATTCGTTGATAAAAATTTTAGGATCAAATGAAAAAGTTTTCTTCTCAAAGAATTCTAATTACCAGAAACTTTCCTCAGGTTTTATTTATAAAATAAAGTTTATTTCAACAGGTTATCCTGGTGAAGAAAAAATCTGATGAAAAATATCGCGTTGTTAAATTATTAGCAAGACGTATCCTTGATAAAAACTGGCGTTTAGATGGAACAGATTTTTGGAGAATTTTCAACAACACACCATCTCCTTTTATTGTTAAATTCTATGGATCTTTTGCAACATTGGTTATAATGCAAACATTAATTAGGACTGCTAACTAAAATAGATAACTAATTAAACATTTTTTTCCAGGATCACAAATGTCTTGAGATGGAATTTTTAGAGGGAGGTTCGCTGAGGGATGTTATTGTCGAGAAAGGAATCTTTGACGAAGATACCGCAAGATTTTATTCGGCCTGCGTTCTTCTGGCTCTATCGCACCTTCATTCTCTTCAGATTGTGCACGGGTGTTTTGCAGTTCTTTTACTAATTAAAAAAAATTGATGTATAAGTAAATAATAGTTCAGTGGTGTTTTAGGGATCTCATAACCAGAAACGTGGCCATTGACGCGGATGGCTACGCCAGATTGATTGATTTCGAAGCTTCGAAGGTTTATCATGACATGTATCCTTACCTGTTCATTGATTACCACGGTCTTGGAGACATCATTAGAGATATGCTTGTTGGTGAGGTAAGTCGTTTAAAGTTGAATTTCGGCTGAATTTTGGTAAAATTTTAGCAGACCAAACGTATGCAAAAACAATAGTTTACTTCTTTAAAGCTTATGTGCAACTTTTGTTTGTTAATTTGTATCCACAAATTTACTTTTTTTAGATTGTATTACTTAACAAATGCATCAAAACACAAGGGGTATTTTTAAGTAAAGTAAAAAGAAGTGAACCGTAAAAAAATTTTGTTTTTTAAATTCCTTATATTAACTTTTCCGGCAATCTTGCTTGCTTGCTTAAATGTTTGCAAACATTGAAAGTGAAAATTAACTGACTTCCCGTCAACCAATCAAGCTGAAATTTGACTCATGACAGTGCATTCTATTGAAGTTTAAAAATTGTTAAAAATATTTTTTAACTAGCGGGGTGCCCGGCGTTGCCCGGGATTTTTAGAGGTTTTCTAATGTTTGTCTCTCTCGATCTCGTTTCCTTCCCCGCTCCCGGTTGCTTTTCTGATCCCGGTTGCTTTCCCGCTCCCAGCCGTTTTCTCGCTCTCGTTCGCTTTCCCGCTCCCGCTCCCGTTTGCTTTCCCGCTCCCGGCCGCTTTCCCGATCCCGGACGCTTTCCCGATCCCGGACGCTTTCCCGCTCTTGGTCGCTTTACTTTTCCCGCTCGCTTATTTGCTCTCAGTTGCTTTTTCGTTCCCTCTTGCTTTCCAGTTCCCGCTCATTTTCTAAATCTCGTTTCCGCTCGCTCTCCCGCTCCGCTCCGCTTATTTTGTGTCCGATTTGAATTATTTCGCTATAATTGTCTCCCATTGCCTCTCAAACTTGTGTAACAATTTCATTACGATTGGATGAATGGTGTAGCAACGCATAAGTTATTTACACACACATAATCTTATTTATATATATATATATATATATAGATAAAAAATAATTATTTATGTTATAAAACCAAAACAATACAAATACAATTGAATAAATGTTTGCATAAATGAATTTTAAAAAAGTCGTTTTAAAAGAAAAATTCGCAATAATTGAAAAGCCAGCAAGTCTTGAAATATAAAGAATTTGCAAAAACACCTCTATAATGTCTCCTTATTTTATCTCTGCAATTGACGGCAGGCCAAAAAGACTCAGGTGGTCTTCATAATTTAAATTCCTACAGCTTTTCTATTCTTCTATCAAACTCACTCTGTCCGGGGACAACTCACTCTGTCCGGGGACCAAACAACTGTTACATACTTCGCTTGGCTTTTAACTAAAGACTTGTACAGTCATAAGAACCACATTTTATCAAATAAATCAATTTTTTAGGTAAGTTCCTGATTATGTATGCATGACTGACAATATTGTGAATATGCTGCTCAAACGTCAATTTTGCGTCCAAAATCACTTCTAGATTTTTTGAAAAATCCACATCTATTATTTCATTACATTAATGTTACAACTATAGGTTATTTTGTGTTTATTATTGATCATCAGAATTTCTGAACACACAATTTTAATGTACTTTTCCAAAAATTTTCCAAAATCTCATAAACCTTTCTCCCCAAAAATTGCTGATGGGGGTAGTTGTAGATAGTATTTCTACCTTTAAGGCACCTCAAAAAAAAAACTTTGGCAACGTTGGAATATTTAGTTCTAATATTTATTAGTTTAACCAGTGATAAAAAACATGACCAATAAGCTAAATAAAATTTATTATTTAATAAGCAAATCCGGGAACACGATGTTTCAACAATAAGAGAGAAGATATCAAAAGAAGCATATTTGTTGTTAAATTTTGTAAGCATTTTCTATAAATTTCAACTATTGAAGTTCTATCTAAATTTGCAACTTTAACTGTGTGCTAATTTAGCTCAGCCTAATTGATAAATGTTACACTTTGTGGAACTGGAAAACGTGTACTTCAGATCTCTTCAATAACAAGTTTTTTGAGGTTATAAATGTTTAATTATAAAATATTAGAAATGTTTATTTATAAAATATAAGAAATGTTAATTTATACAAGTAAAGGAAAAAACGAGTTTTTCAACGCAAACTTTTATTTCAAAAACACCCGATTTAAAACTATGAAAGATGTTCAAATTAAGTCTTTTTTATTTGAATCATGTATTGTCATCCAATATAAAACTATTCTGAAAGACACCGAACAGCAATAGATGATATCCGGGGCATCCAAAACTCCGACTTACCATTTAATTAGTAATTAAATTTGTGATTTTTATGTAAGCAGTTCAGCATTAACAACGTTTATTTTCAGAAAATTGACTGGGTCGGTATGAAAGAAAGAAAAACAAAACCTCCCGTGTTCAACAACATCACGAGAAACTAAAGAAAATTTGAAATATGCAATTAAATAAATTACTTATTATGAATATCACACTTTTTGGCGCAGCAGGACAAAAAAGTAATCTGTTCAGTCAAATTTTAATTAATACAGTTATTAATTTAAAAAAAACAACAACTCTCAAGTTCTTACATGGGTCTAAGAAAAACTGAAAAACAGAAATAGCTTGAAAATTTTAAAATTGTTTTTTATTATTATGATTTATAATAATTAATACGTTTGGCATATTCTGATATTTGTATATTTACTAACGGGTAGAGTTTGAGTTAACATTATCATCAGCGTTGATGTTATTAAAATATTTACCTGCTCTTAAGAAAATAGCTTCTGACAGTAACGTCGTCTTACTATCTTTGTCACGACTATCACCCTCGTAATAGTCGCAACCGTTGAAGAATGCTTGAACTGGGATGTTCAAGAAGCTTTTAACTCTATCAAGTCGATTAATAGATACTTTAATTAACGAAAAGTTAGCAGTTATTCGTCCAAATCGTCCAAATAATATTACATTGCAACACGACAAAATTTTACACGTCCGAGCTTCACGAAAACAGGCGCAATTCTCATTTCAAATTTCGGAACGACCCTTATATCTAAAATTTTGAATCACTATTGGCTTTTTACTGTTCTAAATAGTTTTAAAACAACTAACTGTCGTTTATGTTGTGTGGCCATTTCTACAAAAATATTATAAAAGATGAGCTGAACTCCCGATACATGTGTTAAAATAGATGAAGCAAGTATTCTGAGTTGAAATTTTGAAGATGCTTTGTTGAGTTTGCTGACCTATTAGTGGCCTAGTATGAGGTGTGTTCTTTATTATCGACATCCAGCTAGACTAACTTTGTCATCTCTGTATAACGATTAACCAGGTTAGCCATGTTTCCTTTATTGAAACAGATAACAGCCATATCGTTTGTACGGCAGAGCAAAGATGTTGACAGTGAGATTATGAAGAGACCAGAATGGAACTTTCCAAGAGATATCTCGATGCACATCCGACCACGCAAAAAGACAGATTTTTATTTATAATAATTTCCAATCGAATAATAAAGATTCTTACGAATCATTTGAAAAAATATAGCTGATATTTTTATATTCTTAGGACGAGTTGAACAGTAGAGTTTAGTATGGACTGGAGACTGAACAATCTGTCATCAGTTAAATTAATTCGGCTGTAAGATATGATATTCCAACGTCAGTTCACCGTCCAGGATAACTTCCATGTTATTAACACAAATTATTTGATTGATTGATTGATTGATTGATTGATTGATTGATTGATTGATTGATTGATTGATTGATTGATTGATTGATTGATTGATTGATTGATTGATTGATTGATTGATTGATTGATTGATTGATTGATTGATTGATTGATTGATTGATTGATTGATTGATTGATTGATTGATTGATTGATTGATTGATTGATTGATTGATTGATTGATTGATTGATTGATTTATTGATTGATTGATTGATTGATTGATTGATTGATTGATTGATTGATTGATTGATTGATTGATTGATTGATTGATTGATTGATTGATTGATTGATTGATTGATTGATTGATTGATTGATTGATTGATTGATTGATTGATTGATTGATTGATTGATTGATTGATTGATTGATTGATTGATTGATTGATTGATTGATTGATTGATTGATTGATTGATTGATTGATTGATTGATTGATTGATTGATTGATTGATTGATTGATTGATTGATTGATTGATTGATTGATTGATTGATTGATTGATTGATTGATTGATTGATTGATTGATTGATTGATTGATTGATTGATTGATTGATTGATTGATTGATTGATTGATTGATTGATTGATTGATTGATTGATTGATTGATTGATTGATTGATTGATTGATTGATTGATTGATTGATTGATTGATTGATTGATTGATTGATTGATTGATTGATTGATTGATTGATTGATTGATTGACAGGAACTCCAAAATAAAGAGAAACCAGAATCTAGGCCAACGTCAAAAATTATCGGATAATCAATTCGTAGACGAAGATGACTTCTCTCGCAATCAAAGTCGAAGTAGGTGGTAATGTGATCTAGTGAATAATTATTAATGCATTATAAACTAAATATTGAAATTATTTGAAATAATGATTAAATTGCTTCGAAAATTATTGAATATTGATTTGGCGGGAGGTTAAAGTCTATGCTAAAAGTTGGTAAAAAATCAATTAAAAAAATTTGATCATTAGACAGTCAGAAAAAAATTCACCACAGATAGAGAGACAGAGAAATCAAGTTAAATAAAAGTTTGTAATTATGATTTAGAAACGTAGACAGCACAAGAATACAAAAAACTAAATTTCCATACATGGGTTGTTTTCATGTTACATAACAAAGGCGCAAACACCTGAAATCCTTTAGTGCCTTTGGAGCAGCTTCAAGCGAATCAATCATTTAAACTTTTAATGTCACGGTTTGTTCTGCTTGCATTCTTGCCGATCGCGTCATCAGCCACGTGAATAAAATTTACTTGTTTTTTAAATCGTATTCATAGCTTGTAGAACCAAATTTATTTGGTTCCTTCTATAAAAAAAAACTACCTAGTCTAATGATAATCATCTTTACTTTCTCTATAGTGACTGCTTTGCTATTATGCATCTTGTTCAGTAAAATTGTTTGAAAGTAAACGATAAAAATATTAACTTTAACAGGTTGTTTTTGATCATAAATTATACAATGATTAAAACGTTGGTTTTTGTTCTTGGATTGGTTTCATTAAACAATGCCTGCTCTTATTTGAGAAGTCAACCATCGGTTAGAAATAAAATTTATTTACTAAATTTAAAACTTTTTAAAGTGTTATAAGTTTTAAGCATTTGTATTGGTTAGATCGTGATATTAAACAGGTGATTTCTGAAACAAAAAAACATGCTCTATACCTCTGGATGTACATTGACTCTCAGGCAAACGTCACTGAAGTAGCCAGAGTAGCAGCAAATATTCAAGCTCATGTTAATTTTGTTTCTCCTCCGGAAATTGTCACGCCTGCTACAAAAGTTATCGCTGGAGTTGGTTTCGGAGAATCATTCTATAATAAGGTGGCGTTGTTATGTTTACTTTAAAAACTATGTTTTTTCTAGAGGTTTAAAATATCATTTTGTCATTTAATAATTTAAATAAAAAATAATGTTTTAGAGATTCTTTAGATGTGTACTATAGAACTTGGTCATAAAATTTTCAAACATGAGTGTCTTCAACTATGTCGGAATATCATAAAACACTAAAAAGTAGTAAGCAAAATTGGGCAGAAATTTCATAGGAAATTTAGCAAAAATTGCTTAACTGAAAAAATTTAAAAAAGTTTTTAACATGATCTTCACAATATTCAACAGGTAAACTTCCAAACCCATACTATCATATACACACGCCTCTCTTCACAATAAACAGCAGTTTATTGTGAAGAGAGGTTAACTCTTCACGCGTAATAACATTCAGACATGTCTATCTTGACAACAACAAGTCCAAAAAAACCAAAGTTTTTTAAAACACTTTTATATTTTACATTATGCAAATTGATTTCTAAATGCAATAATAGTTTTACCATTGTTTCATTAAGATTTTAATAAGTTTATCGGTTATCTAGAACTTCAAAACTTTTAATAAGAAAATAATTCAGGTGACACGACAGTGCAATAAATAAAAAAAAAGGTTTTAAGTATTTTACAAAATTATTCTTGTTCAGAATTCTATATTTAATGGTGAGATATTCTAACAAAGTAGAGTTTTTTAGTCACAGTCATGATTACCTTAAAGTTCTTTTAATTGACGAAAGCGCCATCTATTGAATAATTTAAAATTTCATAGTCAAATTCATGCTAGAGGAAATGGGGATTTGGCACCGGCAATGTTTTTCGAACAGCCATTGATTCAAACGACTAGAGGACATAGGTTCGATCTTTTTAAAAACTTGAAAAATGTCTGTAAAAAGGTTTCCTCTAGTTCTAGTGTAGTATACATCTAGAGCAGCTTAGATGATGCCACGGTAGCGTCTGTTTCTACCGCAACTTTAAAATTGCGTTATCTAAGCATGGGAGCGAAGTTTTGATTATTAACTTATTATTATTTGTAACTAAAAGTGGTTTTCTACAAACATAAAGTCTTCTAAATCACTATAGATAGTAGAAGATATTTCTGTAAAATTTGAAAGTTTTTGTTTTTATAATTATTATCGGTCTTAAAATTAGCGCCAACACATGCAATATCAACACCGGAAGAAAAGTTTGAAAGTTCAAATTTTATTTTTAATGCGATAACGCTTCAAATGTTGATGGTGTCAAACAAACACAACGGATATGAATTGTTAGAAAGTATGACATCATCTAGAAACTAAATGCAAGAGCCAATTTTTTTTAAGTCCCGGTTCTAGGCAACCTGAACCGGTTCATTTTATAGGCCCAAAATCTCAGGCCCATCCCTGCCGGCTTGAGCTCAGTCCGGTCCGTTGTAAGACACAAAATCTCAATATTCATATTATAACCTAATAAACTTTTTACATACATAAATACTTTCTTTACTGCATTATTTATTAAAAACATTTTTATAGTTTTGATTTTTTAACTTGTTGATTGTTTAATAGATTGTTTTAATAGATTCAGGTAACTGTTCAAAAAAATAAATTGGTGTAAATATTTATATTTTAAGTATTGGAAATGTATATAATATAAGCAATGATCACTCATATAAATCAATTAAAATAAAATATTTTAGCTAAAGTAAACAAAAGGCACTAAATTCGCGGTCCGGCCCGTGCTGACTTTGGCCTATGCTTTCTAAACATATAGTTTAAGATCATTTATATAGATAATTAGGAATTAGGATAATTTAATTAATTAAAAATTTAGGAAAAAGATTGTTTATATTTCAGTTTATTATAAAAACAACTTAAATTATAATATCTTAGGGACAAAATCCATGGCCCGGACCGTTTTGGTAACCTTTGTATGATTCACTGGGCCCGTGCAGGGCTCTAGTAAGTATTAAGTAATTAACTTGATGATAGACTAACTAGTTGAAATTACGATTTCTTGCGCAGATTCACTGTAATAATGCTACCGTTTTTCTTGCGGTCAGCTGTTTAAGCATCTTGAAAAAGTTTAATTTAAAATATAAAAGATGATACATAGGGTATATTTTTATATCTTATTTGAACAGATATCCAAAAGTTCAAAAACCTTTACATACGTTGAAAGAAAAGGATCAAGTGGCTCAATGCCCGCAACTGGTAGCTATATTGTTTTAATAATAGTTTTAAAGCATCAATTTGTATATCATTTTCAAATCAGTTTATTTTTTAGGAGGGGATATATTTATTCATGCAAAAAGCGACTCCACATCAAAACTTTTTGAGTTGACTCAACAAGTTCTTCGTCAAATGCCTTCAAAATCTGTAAGCAATTTCACCGACATTTACGGATTCGTTTATAAGAATGGAAGAGATTTGACAGGATTCATTGATGGTAAATATTTGTTGTTTGCTAAAAAAATGCCAAATAACAAATTTTGTATGTTACTTTTTTCATAATACACGTTTTTGTCATAGGCACAAAAAATCCTGTCACTCCAGAAAACAGACAGAGAGTAGCCATACAAAAGAACACAGGGGGCAGTTTTTTGGTTTGTTTATGGATTCATAACACTCATGTGTAATTAATTAAGACAAAAACTTAAACATCGACATTTTTCAGTCTAAAACTATATTGAAACTCATTTGTATGTTATAAAAGAATGGTACGAAACAAAAGGTTTTTGTAGTCTGTAAAAATAATTGCAATACAACTATCATAATTAATAATAAAATTATTGTCCTACCTACACAACGCCCAATTCATTCGAGTTAAATGCACATTAAGGCATTTTATTCCTTAAAACAAATAAGAAAAACATGTATTTAACTTAGTTAAGGCCATCTACATATTTTGCTAACAGTACTTAAACGCTTCAAATATATCAATCAATCTACTTCTACTTTATTCTTTCACATTATCTGCTTGTGTTGCTTAACCTGGAATGCTTTTTCAACACAGCATTGTTCTTTCACTTATGCAGTAACATTTTCTCATTTTCTGTACCGATACCATTCCAAGTGAAATGGAATTTTATGAAATTTCTTAAAACACAACAACTTCTTACAGTTGACTCAGCAGTGGGTTCACAGCATGACCACTATTGCTTCATATACAAGTGATGAATTGGAAGGCGTAATTGGAAGAAATATAACCAACAGCGATGAATTGAAAAATAAATATATGTCTTCCCATGTGGCCAGAATGAGAGGAAGCAAGTGTTTCATTTCCACATATTTTTATGGTCATCTGGTTTTATTTTTTAAGTTTTTTTTAACAATTTTATATTGACACTTTTAGATAACAGCTATCAGGCCACACCACCATTTGAAATAGTTCGTCAGTCCCAACCATACGGGAGTCTCTCCTTACAAGCAGGACTCTTCTTCATAGCTTATTCAAACAGCACTGCTAACTTCAACTTCATGCTAGACAACATGGTGGGAAAAGGAAATGATGCGTTCAATGATATGGTTATGCTCCTCACAAAACCTGTGACTGGAAACTTCTGGTACGTACCCGGAGCCGAAGAACTTAAACAGTTTTTTTGACTTCACTAAACAGAGTGGATTAATAGTACTATATTTATTTGCTATATTTTAATAATGCAACTAACACGTAATGCTGTTGACACACAACTTATATTTTAATAAAAAACTGACAATCTTATTAAAATGTGATAATTTATATTTTATCCATGTGTTATTGCAATTTTGCGAAAAAAAAATAAAAATTTAAATAAATTAAATAGCGCACATGAATGTTCAAACATGATCAGCTGCCATAATATATGACCCGGCTACAACGCAAATTCCAATTAAAATTATTGGAAAAGAAGCAAACGCCAAGATCAGTGAAGCTCCTTTCAATGTGATTGCAGTTTTAAGAGTCCCTGTGGAAGTTTATAAAATCAATATCACTTGAGGAATAACTATAATTACGACTGAATATTTGAAATCATACAAATCTGAGAGTCACAGCGGATTCCTTCGTAACCCGGGGCACATTTATCCAGGCATTCTCCAGTTAAAATGTTACAGGGGTGGCTGTGCTTGCAATGGCATCTCTGGTTGCAAGTTTTCAGACCGTAAAATGTTAATGGACACACTGCATTGTCATTTAATAGCGCCATGAAGTTTGAATCAACAAAATATCAAAAACATTTAGGTCTAACGTGAATAAATATGAAGGGCTGATTCACCACCGCACGTCTCCTTTCTGTCACCGGTACAAGTTCTTGAACATTCAGACTGCTCGACCTTAACAAATGTATCAGATTTGTGACTGCATCTGCACTGCGAGCCGTACTTTGAATGTAAAAAAATAATTATTTAAGCTAATGTCGTAAACATTTCTTAGTATAATAAATGGCTCTAGCATTACTTAATTCAAATTTAAAACTATTTTTTTGAGAAATCGACATACAAGGAGAGCGGCTAACGTGAAGTTATTGCCAGTACAATGTCTGAGACACATGACAATAGTCATCAGGTTTGTCTGCATGGCAAAGTTGTCAGAAAACGAGTGAGGCTGTCCAATTGGCAGTTTGAAGCAGCCGAGATGCGTAACAACTGGAAAATAAACAGTAGCCATGTGGTTTTGCCCTTTCCAAATGTCTGACACATCTTCTGGAAGAATGTCTACGGGACCTTCGTTTACAACAACATCTTTCTCGATCGCTGTCAGAGTTTCAGTTTATTTAATAAAATACTACATATATATATATATATATATATATATATATATATATATATATATATATATATATATATATATATATATATATATATATATATATATATATATATATATATATATATATATATATATATATATATATATATATATATATATATATAAAAGAACATGTCCTGACTGACTGACTGACTGACTGACTGACTGACTGATAATCAACGCCGAGCTCAAACGCCTCATCCTAGGAACGTGAAATTTGGAACTTATATTACTTTTATAGCGTAAACATCCGCTAAGAAAGGATTTTTGAAAATTGTGCTCCTGAGGGGAAAAAACTGGAAAACAAACTTTTTTATAAAACAATGTATATCTCGAAAACCAAAAATGAGAAGATTTTGAAATTTGGTAAATAGATTCTTTTTGAAAAATAAAAAGATAAGTGTTTCACCATTTTTTGAAAATTCGGTTTCCCGGACCTCAAATGTGGGTTGGAAAATTGGGTTATTTGGTTTTTAAAGTAGCTTCTACTCAAAAACTGTTAATGCTACAGGAGTAAAAATTAATATTTAGTTTCTACTCCAAAAATAATGAAATACGTGTTTTAGCATTTTTTGAAAATTTGGTTTCCAGGACTTCAAATTTGGGGTGGAAAATAGGGCTAATTGTCTTTTGAAGTAACTGCTACTCAAAAACAGTAAATACCACAGATGTACAAATTATTATTTAGTTTCTTTTCTAAAAATAAAGATATACGTGTTTCACCATTTTTTACAAATTTGGTATCCCGGACCTCAAATGTGGGTTGGAAAATTGGGTTATTTGGTTTTTAAAGTAGCTTCTACTCAAAAACTGTTAATGCTACAAAAGTAAAAATTAGTATTTACTTAAAAATAATGATATACGGGTTTCACAATTTTTTGAAAATTTGGTTTCCAGGACTTCAAATGTGGGGTGGAAAATAGGGTTATTTGGTTTTTAAAGTAACTGCTACTCAACAACTGTAATTGCCACAGATGTAAAAATTAATACTTAGTATCTACTCAAAAAAAAAGATATACGTGTTTCATCATTTTTTGGGTTATTTGGTTTTTAAAGTAGCTGCTACTCAAAAACTGTTAATGCTACAGAAGTAAAAATTAGTATTTAGTTTCTACTCCAAAAATAATGAAATACGTGTTTCAGCATTTTTTGAAAATTTGGTTTCCAGGACCTCAAATGTGGGGTGGAAATAAGGGTTATTTGATTTCAAAATAACTCCTACTCACAAACTGTAAGTGCTACAAATGTAAAAATTAGTATTTTGAAGTTTTGTGCCGGTTAAAAGTAGCTAAGTCCAGTTTATCATCGACCGGGCCAAGCCGTTATTTTAGAGTCTTCACACGGGTCAGGCCAAACCTTAAATCAAAGTGGGACGGGCCGAGGTTTTTCACCAAGTATATAGATATTTTAGTGATTTTAGGGTCTTCAGTTTGGCCGGGCCAAACCTGAGGTCAAGGTGGAACGGGCCGAAGTTTTTCATCAAGTATATAGAACTTCTAGGCCTGTAAAAATGGGCCGGGCCTAATTCAGACAGGCTGTGTCGGGCCAGGAGTTTGGGTTTTTAAAACGGGCTGGGCTAATTTGTCGACGGGCCGAGCCGAGACCTAAAAAAATGATCTCTACTATGGATGCACGGTTCAAACTCTCTAATTTTATGCGAGCGAAGCCGCTACGGGCACTGCTAGTATATATATATATATTTATTAGTTTAGATATAAAATATCACCTTCTTCGCAATTGTCACCATAGTAGCCAAAGAGGCACTTGCAAATGTAACTTTGTGATCCGGGGTTGGCATAACAACTTCCACCATTTTCACAGGGATTGTGGAAGCATACATCTGATCAATTCCACAAACAATTTCCACTTTAAATAAAATATTTTTATCGAATAAACAAATTTTATTTCCAGAATAAGCTTAAAACAGAAAAGTTTACTGAAAATTCAAATCTCCAAATGAAATAAAATGTTTAATTTTATTCAGAATTTGTGAAAAAATCTTGCCATGATAGTCACATCTTGTTCCTGAGAAAGAAGACTGGCATTTGGAAGTCAGGCAGACTCCGCTAAAAATGTCGCAGAACTTGTAGAAGCAATTACATGCCTTGTCGCAGGCAGCTCCGTACAAGTAATCAGGACAAACTGTTCCAACATTCCACTACTTTATTAGAATTACGGCTTATACATTTTGTCGACTAAGAAAATCCGAGATTATTATTTATTATTATTATTATTATTATTATTATTATTATTATTATTATTATTATTATTATTATTATTATTATTATTATTATTATTATTATTATTATTATTATTATTATTATTATTATTATTATTATTATTATTATTATTATTATTATTATTATTATTATTATTATTATTATTATTATTATTATTATTATTATTATTATTATTATTATTATTATTATTATTATTATTATTATTATTATTATTATTACTATTATTATTATTATTATTATTATTATCATCATCATCGTCATCATTATTATTATCATCATTATTACCATTATTATTACTTTTTATTCAACTTTTATTGGTGGCAGGTTTCATAAACCATTGATGCCTCTACTTCAAAACGATATGTATAATAATGCAAGGTTTTACGCATAGACCACCATAATATGAACCATTAATTTTTTTTAATTTTGCTAATCAAAGAAGTTACCGTGATAAGTGATTATATATTCAGCAGTTCCGCATCTATTTAGATTCCACTTTAGATCTTCAGTGTACTCCTTGTTTCTGGAATCCGCATAACTCAGACTGAAGTCTGAATCTGCTAACCATTCCTTATCTTTCTTCTTGGCATTTATGCAGGGTGATACGCAGTAGAAAGTTTCTAGCAATTCCTCTATCGCGTATTTTCTTGAGCAATAACAATATGCTCCCTGGAAATTTATTTTTTATATTTATTTAAGTTTAACTTTATGTTATCTTAAATCATTTAATTATAATCCAACCCATTCAATATCGGTCCCATCTTACCTCATTTCATTTCACTTCCCCTTATTTTATTTCTAATTTATTTCACTTTTTGTTTATTATTTTTAAATTTTTATTTTTAAAATTATCTTGCTTTTAAATGTTTAAACATAAAACGCAAATTGTTTTCTTGTGAATTTGTTTATTATACAAATCTTAATGACTCATTTGATTGAAATTTGGTACACTTAAGCAGTAAAAACATTTAAAAAAAATTCTGCGCTTTATTTTAAATGTTGTTCCCAAAAACCCTCTTGTGCTTGATTGATTGATTAACCCTCGGGAACAAAGAGTGTTATTGCCGTAGTTATTGCCCTAACTGTCGCAGTTTAAATGTTGAATTGTCTAACATAAATAAGTAAATAAACAAAAAAATAGTTTTTCAACAAAAATAAAATTAAAAAAAATTCTTTTCTAAGCTTGTATTTATAGTTTGTGTATAGTTTATAATAAGATAAAAAAACATATAAAAACAAAAAAATTAAGTGAGAAATAAAAAGAGAAAAAGAAGAAAAAGAGAAAAGAGAGAAAAAAACCAAAATGGGCAGCTCCAGATATACAACCCAACCAGTATTTTAAACTAACTGCGATTGTGTTTGTGCCTGGAAAGATTTTGAGAAGACTAGTTACACCAATTCCATCAAACAATTAAACTGAAGCTCATAACATAAAGCACATCCCATTGACGATGTATTATTAAAGTTTCTGAAATACCCAAATTTTTTCCGTTTCCCCATGATTGCCTTCCAAATTCGGACGCCATTTGCCCGACTGCCTATCCTGCTTCGGGCAATTGACAATATTCGAGCAAATATATATGTTGGAGCCGTTTTAAAAACTGAGAGCTGATCAGTACTTTTTTACTTTCTCTTTTCCTATCGAGCTGAAATTTGAATCAAACGCGTTCCCAGTGACATGCATTTTTATTAAATTTTATTTTCCACTTTATTGCCCAGCTCCTCTTAGTGCTAATTAACCTACTTTTCTTTTCTCTTTATCCAATCGGGCTGAGACTTTGAACGCAAAGTCGTTCACTATGACGATTCATTCTGTTAAATTGTGAGAGCCTTTTGACACACTTGATCCCTTAATCAGCTGTTACTTTTTGAAGTGAGTGAACAAATACGAAAAACTTCATTTTTACGGTTAACTTGTTACTTCTTAATTATTTCCAAGTAATAATTACCGTCTCACATCAAGTAGAGCAAACGTAAACTTTTTCATCCTGCACAACTGTCTACAATCAGCCACGTCTTTGTTTTTCAAAGTCGTCCATTCTGTTTGCGGTGTGGAGATCAGGTGCTCCACAATTTTTTTGGCCTGACAGCCTACAAACGTCTGATCCCATTCATCCGTCTGTCCAGTAAGTTCTTTAGCTTGGTGGCCCCAGGACAGGACTGGTGGAAAATATTCAAGAATATTATAAAATTATTCTAGTGATACTGTTCTTTTTATAGTTAATATCTTAGGGTGCTATATTTCAATTGAGTAATTTACTTGAAAACGTTTAATATTAAAAATAATTTTTTTATTCAACCCGTTAAAGTTCTTGACATTCAGCTCTTTGCCAAACAATTTTTAACAGCCGCCAGATTTTACCAGAAATGCCACAAAAAAATAATTAATATAATAAATGTATCAGTAAATACAAAATTATTACTATAATTTAGAGTTAAAATTTATTATTAATAATTTAATTATTGATTTGTAATTTATTAATTAATTATTCCACCTCCTCCTCCTGGGATGTTTATCTCGTGCACTGCACAGTTAGCATAAAATAAAGTTAAGTTCAATAAGACGATTAAGTAGATCATCATCTCGTATTGCTAATTAATGTCAGTTTTATTTTTGTTGTCTTGTAATTTTATTATACTTCAGAACGTAAAAATGACGTTGCATTTACGTTAGCAAAAATAGCACATTATTAAGCTGGTTTTTTCCCATACAACTAGGTTTTTAAAATTAAAAATGCTTTAACAATTTCTTAGTAAATTAAAATGCTAATCTAAATAAATTTTTTGCATATATGTAATAAATAGTTTTATAAATCTATTCAAACTCATACATATGTAAAAAAGTAAACATCAAACCATTGTCGGAAAATGACTACAGAAATTATATTATTACTGAGAAGCTCGAGGAAAAACATGCAGATTCTTAAAATATATTCAAACGTAGGAGTGCAGTCAGTGTTTGTGTTTGGTGTGTGAGCCAGGACCTGGAGTAAACATGTTTCAAAGGTGCTCTCTCGGCACCGGTGATGATAGAATGATCAGGAATTACACATACACTTACAAATATCGTGGCGTTTAGACGAACCATGTATTTACAGATTTCTTGTTTTATTTAATCAATTTATAAAATGTAAAGAAGTTTATTTAAATTAATTTTTTGAAGATATTTTATTATTTAATGTTAAAACCTTGAACCAATGTAAGTTAAGAGTTTATTAAGTTCCGAAACGTTCGATAGACCGTGTTGCTGGAAGAGTTTGGAATGGAAAGTTGCATGTAGGAAAGGAACACAACGCAACTGCTTGCTGCTTGAAAAAATGCTCAAGCACGAATTCTGTCTGTGCAAGCTGACTGAACTTTATCTTTCTTTATTGGATACAAATATTCAACTCCTGCACGTAGATCTGCCGTTGTATTCCGCGCTCGCTCCTTCCAAGTCTGTTCACTGGATATATTCACCAATTATATCGTAATTATAAATAATTGATAATTATTACTTGTTAAATGTCTTTAAATAAAACTGTGCAATTGCGAGTTAATTTTGTTAAGCAAATTTAATTTGTAACAAAACTTCAATTAATTCAAACTTTTGTTTCGAAGCTAAGAGATGGAAGCAACCCAAACGGCAACTTTTGTTATGGACGTCGGTGGTGGTGCAGGAGTTCAGCAGGTGTCCCTGGCATGCTCGGATTGCGGGTTGAACTTAACGGGTCACAGGTATATTGTCAAAGAAGAGCGACCGCACTGCATCAAGTGCTACGAGCAGATCTACTCAAACACTTGCTTTTCATGCTCAAACAAAATTGGAACTGACTGCAAAGTTATTAGTTAATGAATTTGTAAAAATAAATACTTTTTTATTGGTGCAATAATATTTATTTTAAAAAAACATTAAAAACGAGTAGTAATAATATAGCTATAAGATGATTATTGTATATTAGACAGACGAGCGCTTAAAAAAATCACATCTCATATCGATGTGTCGTTAAATCTAGCTTTTAATTCATTCTTGAAGGACTTGTCGTACAAAGACAAACATTGGCACGAGCAGTGCTTCAAATGTCAATCGTGTGCTGTGAGCCTTGGAGACAAATCGTTTGCATCAAAGGACGATGCCGTTTTCTGTCCAGAATGTTACGACAACAACTTTTCTTTGAGATGCGACGCCTGTGGAAATGTCTTCCGTGGAGGTTCGTTGAATATTTTTTACCACGTTTTTATTACTTTGCTTCTGTTCCTGTTTGTCTGTCCGCAAAATTTCAAATTTTCCAACGTAAAATAAAACCACTTTTGATGGTCTTAGAGATCTCACAATTTTACTACAGATAGATCTTAGATGACTATGCATGATTCAGTTATCATCAATATAAAGTTTATAGTTAGGTTAGCCACAATAAATTAAATAAAAGGAAACAAAACAAGAAATTTTTGGATTAATAAATTTTTGACATACAATGTGATTTTACACTTAGACTAAAAGGAATAAAATAAATAGAGGTAAATAAAAGTTTTTTAAAAACCATGTTTTTATAAGTGAACTAAAAAGAAGAAAATAATTTGATTTAATATGACTAAAAACGTGGGGCGGGCGCTTATGAGGTGTTACATATGCAGTTCACTCATTCTCTCACTTATAGATCTCTCTTTCGCATTCTAAATTATAAATTTTTAATTTTTATATCGAACACATTATATTTAGTTGATAAACAACTATTTTTTGCAAGCAGTAATTTTTATATGATAATTGCAAACCCGGAGAGTGAAAACAGCTTCTGCGACTAGTGTGTATTTTTATCTGTCTACTTGGATATATCGACTTCAACAGACTAGTAGTTTCATTTTTAGCGGTTAGCTAGTAAATATGAGTATTTACTAGATTTAGCAGTTATTTAGTAACCATTAAGTAAATAATTCTAAGCCTAATTAACTGAAATGAATTTTAGTTTTATTTTAAAGTTCGTTAGCAAATTTCAATGGTGGATTCTTGATGCCTATTAATAAATGAGTATTTACTAGATTTAACAGTTATTTAGTAACCATTAAGTAAATAACTCTAAGCCTAATTAATTGAAATGAATTTTAGTTTTATTTTAAAGTTCGTTAGCAAATTTCAATGGTGGATTCTTAACGCCTAATAATAAATGAGATTGTTGTAATCGGTTCGAACTTTTTGAATTTTAATTAATTGAATAAATAGATTTAATTTTATAAATGCATATGAATTTTTATTTTTCATTGTTGTTTTACTTTATTAATGAAATTAAAAATTTGTTTGCTTGAATTTACTTTATTTATTCGTAATTTAAATTAATTCGTCTGCAATTCGTAAACTCGAAAAGACGTTATAGCTACCGAATCGTTTTAAAAGCCATTTATTGATCACATTTATAAATACACACTACTTCACACTCATTTGTCATTATTTTTTAAACTTCTTAGGAAAACCTCAAATAAAAATACTAACAGTTATACGAGTAAAAAACGTAATAACATTAGATCTGAATACTATCTAACATAAAAAAAATTTGAAAAGATTCGTTTTATTGTTTTATAATTAAAAACAAAGTCATAGTAGACGTTTGGTGCATTTCTCTTCTACAAATGTAAGCTTATACAAATACAAGTTTGCCATGTTCTGTCAACAATTCCGCACCATTTTGACTTGTGCAGGTATGAAAAAGTATGAATTTCAAGGCAAGAACTTCCACGAACAGTGCTTCATTTGCAAGATTTGCATGCAACCGATTGGAGTGAAGACTTTCATTCCCAAGGATCAGCAACCAGTTTGTGTGCCCTGTTTTGAAGAGAAATTCGCACAAAGATGCGTTCATTGCAACGGGGTTAGCTTGAAACGTTAAACTATGAAATTATTACTTTTTGAATAGATAATTTGAATACCACATTTCAGCTATATTTAAAGCGCTAATCACAACTTTGAGATTTTCAGTATAAAACAAGTTCCAACTTAAAACATTTTTATTTCATAACTATTTCAGATCGATATAATAAAAGTATGTTTAAACTAAAATATAATTAGGTGATCAGTAAAGGTGGACTGACTTACAAGGACACTCCATGGCACAAAGAGTGCTTCACGTGCACAAACTGCAACAGACAGCTGGCAGGAGAGAAGTTCACCAGTCAGAATGATAAACCTTTCTGTGCCGAGTGCTTTGCTCAACTTTTTGCCAAGAAATGCTGCAGATGCACAAGACCCGTAACAGGTAAAAATATGAACGCTGCTGAAGATATAAATAACATTACTTATTATAAACAATTCATTGTTTTTAAGATATGTTTAACGAGCTTGTTTCCAATAATCAGAAGAATTTTTAACTAGTTGTTTTTAATAAAAAGAAAGATCAAATACGTTGTTTTTATTTTCTGTTGGATAACATTTGCTGAACTTTAGGTTTCTTCAACGTCGTTTAGTATTTAACTGTTTTCGCTTAAAGATTGGCAAATTTTCATAGCTTGAATTACTAACTATTAATCGCAGGACTTGGAACAACAAAGTTCATCTCATTTGACGATCGTCACTGGCATAACGATTGCTTCCAGTGCTACAGATGCAACACTTCCCTCGTCGGCAGAGGTTTCCTCGTTAGTGGCCTGGATGTCCTCTGTCCAAACTGCGGCAGGGCCTGAGCGACTTTTCGTTTCTCGCCGGCGTAGCACCGTCAATCATTCATCGCTTCTAAGATTCTAGTGTCGATTACAATCATTATGCTAATTTACAGGTGTTGAAAATGCTTTGTTTCTTGGTTAGAAAAAATATGTTGTGTGGCGCAATTAGAGGACGCAATAAAAAATATATATATTATTTATTTTATTTCCAATGTATTTTTTAAATGAGGAAATTGAATAGTTAATGAATTCCTCAAAATAATTTCATCGTCATGATCTTAAATAAATGCTGATAAAATAACTGCTCTTTCTGCTGTTCATCCACGACTCAAATTTATGTTACTAAGTCATAATTACTAATTCAAGCTAAATTTTAAAAAAATGCATGATAGTATTTGTTGAAATGTCAAGGTCAAAGCATTTAAATTTAACGTCCATGTACGTTTAACATACATGTACATTTAATGTACCTACTTTTTCAAATGTAGTACTGATAGTCTATGACATAGCGGCCAGGCAATTTAGAACCATCGAGTAATTTTTCATCCAATTATCTGATGACTCAAAGGTTATAAATTTTCAGAAAAATTCCTTGGCGGCCTTGGAAACTTATGGGGTTTCGTAATTTAATTAATAGCTCTTGAAATTCTCGGAAAAGGAATGTGCAAGCGATAATGCTGCTAGGCTGTAGCCGTCGGTAGGATCAGTAGATCATTGAAAGAAACAAAGAAAGAGAAAGTAATAAAATCTTGAAGCTCTTCAAATTCATAACCTCGAATTGCCTCTAGCAGAAAATTTTCTTATTTCTTGCTCAAATAAATGTTAAACATTTGATAAAACGTTTTTTCAAAATTTCATAATCAGCTTTTACGTTGATGGAAGCATTTTTTGCATGATTTTTTATTGAATATAACCGTAAAGTGTAAGCGTGATTTAGATTTTTAAGCAGAATGTTATGAAATCTTACGATGCATATAAAGTAGGATAGTTGAAAGATCATAAACAAATATGATCAGTTTCAGATGCAGCTATAATTTATATCGACTTTCAGATATATCCATAACTTAGTTTAGTGACTGTGAAATAAATACATCGTTAAGAAATTATAATGCCCTGCGGTGTAATTTCATGAGAAAATTTTAGACCAAGCGTTGCTTTAAATTAACAAAACTCATCTCACCTGTGAGATGTTTTCAACGTTTTTCCCCTCATAATTAATTCTGACAGCACAGCTTCAACTTACATACAGACATGCAGTATGTATCTTGACTTACTATTGCCTCATACTACTATTGATTTGAAAACCTCTAACTAGGTGATTTATTGGTAGCATAAACACTTTTATAACCATGAATACATTAATCCGTTTTTAGATTTAAAAAATTTTAAACACTAAAAAATGAAAAATAATAAAAAAGATGTTTATAGCTAATATGACGATGAAGGTTTTTGTGGTCATGATCGTAATTCCTCTTTAAACAATTTCTAATCCTGTATCCGCCCCTGGATGGTCAGACGCGTCAGTGGTTAGTGCCAGGGCCGGGAGGCCCTGGCGCACTGAGAAAAATGAAGCCCCCATTATAAAATTTACAAATTATGACTTTAATTTTTCAATTCAAAGCCAAATAAAATGTATCATTAATTACACAATTGAAATTTTTCAACTATAAACTCTCAAATAAGTACAACAAAAACATAGACCTACAGATTACAGATTACAGAATACTGTACATTAGTGTACATTATGATTTTACAATGATCTCTTTCTACGTAGATTTAGCTGAACTGAATGCGTTAATAACTTGGGAAAATTCCAACTCCTGAATTACATCACTTTCAATGTTTAAGAGAGATAGGTTGTTTAGTCTCTCTTGAGTCTGTGTTGATCTCAGAGCAGATTTGATGCGTTTGTGGCGGCTGAAAGATCGCTCACCGGCACAGTTCGTCACAGGCAGTGTCAAGTAATGACAAAGAAGAATGTAGGCGTTCGGGAAGGCCTTACTGAAATCCTTATGCAGCATCAATCTCAGCATCTCGGGAGGTGAGCAAGAAGTAACCTTGATATTCTTGAGCAGTGATCTCCACTGGAACCATTCATTCTCAACTTGGCCCAAAATCTCCAAATCTTTTGAGTAGAAATCTACCACTCCATTGAGAGAAACTTGTGCTTCCACATCAGTGTGCCGCGAGAACGAGAACAGCTTGTCCACGTTTGAGTAGGCTTTGATTCGCTTGTCCAGGTCAAGAAGAAGGAAGTCAATAATCAGCAGGAAAGTGAATTCTTCAGCGCAAGACAAAATGACACCTTCAGCACTTAGGCCTTCTGCTGTTTGTCGGAAGTACTTTTTTCGTTTTTCAGTGAACTATACAGTTCCAGATAGTTTCTTTCCTAGGTCAAAAAACTCATCAAACTTTTTTTTCACGTAGCATTCCGACAAACTCACTCAGAGACTGGAGAAGACTTGCGGAATATCCGAGATCGGCTTTTTCAGACTGGAGAAGCTTACTGGTCATGTTTATTCTCTTCAGAGTTTTGTACAGGTTCAAGATAATGTTTTTTTCTCTGCTTACCACAGTTTCTTTCTTATAAATCCTAGCATTCTGTTTGCCTGGCCGCGGCTGTCTGACATTGTCTTGATGGTTTCATGTCTTGGTGGATGATGATTCCCAGGTCCCTTTCTTCTTCTGTTGATCTCAGTTGTTTTCCTCCAAGTTGGTAGTCAAATTCTTATTTCTTGCTCCTATGTGCATTACTGCACATTTATCAATATTGAAGAGCATTTGCAAGTCTGTAGACCATTGGAATAATTTTGCTAGATCACTTTCTAATATCTTCGCTTCTTCCTTGTTGTTGACTTTTGCACATAGTTTTGTGTCATCTGCAAACTTTGAAATTTTTGAAGCTATTCCATTGTCAATGTCATCTATGTAAATTATAAACAATAGTGGTCCTAACACTGATCCTTGTGGAATTCCACTTGTTACATCTACCCAACTTGAGACCGCTTCTTTGATCCTTACTCGTTGTCTTCTTTCTTTCAACCAGTTGGTGATCCATTTAAGTAATTTCCCCTGTATTCCTTATGCATGCAATTTCTTTTCTGGTCTTTTATGAGGTACTTTGTCAAAAGCTTTTGCAAAGTCTGGATAAATTAGATCTATTGAGTTATTTGTATCTAGATTTTTGTAAACATCTTCGAAGAAGTCTAGAAGGTTAGTTAAGCAGGATCTTCCTTTTACAAAACCGTGCTGACTGCTTTGTATGGTTTTGCTGCTTTTTACAACGTTTTTATTAGGTCACAAAGTTGTTTGTTTGTCTGTTTCTCTGATTTCTCTCAGTATGTACTTACAGTTATGATTTTTGGATATGTTATAGATTAATGTTGATAGAATATAAATACCAATTCTGAGAATTTAGCGCCAACTAATAAAAAAGTTATGTGCAGACAAATCATAACTAACTACTTCTAGCTTTCTCCTTCTCCCCCTCTCACTTTCTCTCGCATGGATGCCATGGGCGAGAGTGAGAGAGTGAGAGAAGTAGGGAGAGGAAACAACTCGATGATGAGTCAGAGGAACTTCGATAAGCTAGCATGCTGTAACGTAATCATGAATATGAATGAACTTGAATGAAGATGCGACAGAGCCTGTGCACGGATGTGTGCAGACAAATCATAACTAACTACTTGTCGCACAGTGTGTAACTCCAGCTTCGATCCGTCGCTTAGGCGTAGTTTCTTTGTGCACCGTACGCGTTTATTAGATTAAACATTGCTTTCGTATATCTTCTTAATTAATAATAATAAAGCCTAATTTAAATCTGGTTTTTTTTTCAACTTTAGCTAGTCAAATTTTCACGCATTTATGTACACGCATAATGTCTTTAAATAAATCATTATCAGGACCCAGATTTGCGTTGCGTCATTAGCGCGCATTGCCAGGTAGTTAGTTATGATTTGTTTGCACATAACTTTTTTATTAGCTATGAACAGTGAACAAAATATTCATATCTTCCATGTATATTGAATACATTTATTCTAAAAGCTCAAATTCTTATAAAATTTCACCCATCAAAAACGAAAAAGTAGAAAATAATTAATTAATAAAAACTACATTTTAAAAAAAACAACGTTTTTCTTGCGCCCTAAAAAGTATAAAATAATGTTCCTATAATTCATATACAACAGAAAACATTGCGGGCACATTATACGTTACAACAGGGTTGTCCAAACTTCATGCTACTGTGGGCCGCATAAAAAATGTTTAGACCCTTGGCGGGCCAAGCAAATTTTATAACTTAATAAGGCATAATTATGATATATGTATGCCATATAAACCTGTTATAAAATAAGACTATATATATAAGACAATTATAAGTGTTAACCAAGAAGTAAAAAAAACTTCGGTGGTAACGGCTATAAACAGCTTTATTGCTATAATATTCTTTTAACATAGTGTCATAGTATTTCAGTTAATGTTAAATAGTAACTAAGTAAGTATTCTACTGACTTAGTGTTTTAGTTAGCACTAAGACTAGTGACAGTCATTCGATTGATTCTGTTCAATTTCAATCTAATGATCCATTCTATCGGAGGCGTGGATTGGGAGAGGATGAGGGGGCAACGGCCCCTCTCAAGATTTTTCCACCAAATAGAAAAAATATTTTTTCTAGCTCACCCATGAATGAGTATTTAGATTATTTGATAAAAACAGTATTTATTAAACTTTTTGAATTATATCTACTTATAATCTACCTACTGCTAATATTTTTCAATCTTTTAGAGCTTAGTTTCTCCCACTTCTTACTTTTCTCATAATTATCTCTCCAACTCTTGTTCTTTTTCACTGGCTTCCTCTTAAATATAGGGTGATTTTTAAAATTTGCTTACTAATGGTTAAAATTATAAATTGCTTTTCTCCATCCTACCTAACTAACTTAATAAAAATCCCTCTTAAGTCTGGTCTTCGATCTTTCTCTCTTAGCCACTTTCGTATTTTTTCTGTTAAGCATTCTTTTCCTAAACGCTTTTTTTCCTACTCTGGTCCCTTTTTCTGGAACTCTCTTCCTACTTCTCTTACTAAATCTACTTCTCTCGCTGTTTTCCGTCGGGGGCTTAATCTGTTTAATAAGTTCGTGTCCAAACACTATTGAACGCCAAGGAAATAGCGCTATAGAAATTTAATCGATTGATTGCTTGCTTTCGGTCCATCCGATCGAACTCGTATGAAATTTAGACTTGTGTATCTGTCCTAGCTTGACGAACAATTAGCATATTCTTATCCTACACGGTTGCTTGAGCTCTCTCACCAAGATTTTTCCAGTTCATTTTAAATTATTTGTATTAGCTCACACATGATTGAGTATTTAGATTAGTTGATGAAAGCAATATTTATCATACTTGTTGATTAACATCCAATTAGTTAAAAATCCCTGCTATTGTTTTCCGATCTTTTAATAGTACCTTTAGTCGATTTGATCTTGATGATTCAGTGGACAATTTTGTAAAAATGAAAGAACGTCGATACCCTTTGTTACATTCATAATTTAAACGCTTTTTGTCTGCACTCAATATTAAATAAAAGTTAACTTTTTCTAAACTATTTTTTTAACTAATATGATGATTTACATGAAAATACAACATACAAATGTATATTGGGATGGTCATTTTTGTTTGAAGTTTCTCTGGGTTAAAGTTAAAAAATCTTCGCCCCCTCAACATTTTGCTGAATCCACGCCTCTGCATTCTATTCTATTGAATGAAGTCTTTCTAATTATTCTAATTTAGTGCGAGCACTGCGGAAAAGGTTTTTTCTAACAATACCGGTAATTTCAACATTAATGCTTGTGGTGCAAAGTCGGATACAAGAAACGAGAGTGTCATCGTGGAGCCTGCTATGAGTTTTCGACTTGACATATTTCACAGATGTAGGTGCTTCCAAACATTGAGCACAGCTTCAAAGCAAAGGTACCTACGTAAAGTTGGAAAATGATCATGGCTGACCAATTTCAAAAATTATTCATACATAGGGTACACTTCTTGTTCAGTAGAAATGGATCGGTCTGCAGTTCACAAAGTTCAAGCTGAAAGCTCGGATGTTGATTCTCAATAGATGCACCCATTGGATTACTGAACAATGCAATGTCGCCTCTACGGTTCTCGAAATCTGAAAATCTGGTTGTTAACGTACCAATGATATCAGCACACAAACGAAATTCTGCATGATCAATCATTTCAGTAAGTTCAAAACATGATGGAAAATGAGTTACATCATTAAACCACACACATGTGTGGAATAGATCAAGCTTCTTGCAGAAACAGTCGACATGCCCCAACAATGTATATATCTACAGATACGTCATAGTAAGTACGATCCAAAGTTCTTATAAAATAACGGTAATAACTGGTCCTATAGATAAAATTGTTTTTCCCAAACTTGGTGGCGGGCCGGATCCGGCCCGCGGGTCGCCAGTTGGACAACCCTGGGCTACAACATCAACAACTTTAATAAAACAAATGGTTATAAAAACTAATGTACCCGCAAGGTTTTTCGTTGTATATGAATTATAGGAATATTATTTTATATTTTTTAGGGCGCAAGAAAAACATTGTTTTTTAAAAAATGTATTTTTTAAAATGCTCAACTATATTCCGTTTGCAAACGATGCATGTTAAGCACGCTCCACATCGACAAACTAGATACGACCCGACAACATAACACAGGAAAATCAGATCAAATCGGTCGATGTGAACTAGTCACGCACACACCCGACACGACTGGCACGTTGTAATCGCGTGTATTTTACATTTTGACCCAGTTTTTTCCCCAACCAATCACGAGAAAGTATGTCAGGTGAAAGGTTGAAAATGGCAGCTTCATATGCTTCATCCATAGACATATCTATGGCCTCATCTATATTATCTATAGTGTTTGTATATCGAAATAATAAATTATTAATTTAATTTAAATTAAATTATTTTTTCAATTTTTATTTTTAATAACAGTTTTTTTAAAGACAAGTACTTTTCTTCAAGAAAGTTCTTAACGCTGATTCGTTGGCACTCGGCAAGCTTGATAAAAGTCAGTCTCATGTATTAAACGGGGAAATACATGCGACTGGGTCAAAATCCAGGCGTGCGGAGTCACAAGGCTATACCACATCTACAAACTCCGATCGCACTGGACGTGTCAGATTTTATCGGGTTGCGTCAACTCAAGTTTTTCGATGTGGAGCGTGCTTTAGACACTGTTAGACTTACTGGCTTATAATTACTGGTCTCCCATCTATTACCTTTTTTGAACAGAGGTGTTATTATTGCGTCTCTCCAGTCCCTCGGCACATCTCCTATCTCCTGACATGATGGAATCGTTGAATAAGCCGGTCAAACAAACAAACAAACAAACAAATATAATTATTACTTGATTTAGCCGATTAATCCGAATAAGTGAAAATATCATAAACTCATAATAATTATTTATCTCAGCTTTTTTAATCGTACATCACTACAGCACGTATTCATTTTTAGTCTTTAGCAGCCACATAGTCAATAGTCAATAATAGTCATAGTCACCGTGAAACATCTGACGCCTGTCTTGCATCGGACATTGCTCAATTGTGTAACATAATCAAAATAAAATAAGTTAAAAAAATGGAAACTGTTGATGTATTAGAGTACACTGCTCTTACTTTAACTCTTTTGTTGCATTTGTCTGGCATGTAAGTATATTATATTTAAATTTAATTTAAAATATTTATTTAAATTGTAGTTACTTAGTAGTATATTTATTATTATTTGTATTTAGTACTATATCGTATATAATAGTATAATATATATAGTTTCTTAAACTATATATTTTGATAAAGTAGTTTACATTAATGAAAAATATGCAAACAAATGGAAATTTTGGTATAAAGTAGTATAAACAAATTAATAGGGACTGTCCATAATCACACAATTAGGATGGAGGCCACACACAATCAGGATGAAGTCAATTCAATTGCTCCTGGAGGCCATCAGGGCCATAAGGAAACATCTGCTAAAGATGCTCTGGCAGTCTGATGCTTTCTAAAAAATTGACCAAGTATTAAAATGTGAAGATGTTCTCCACCTGCATTATTCTTTTTGTCTAGTCCATGTTGTTGATAGCCATATCAACTTGATAAAAATAGATATTGTGGTACCTCCTGTTAACAATCTCCACTAAATGATGGAAGACAATGGAATAGAAAAAAATCTGCTGGGCAATAGCAAACCAGCATAGTGAATTAGTAGTTCATTACAGAAATTAATGTAAAAGTTAATTTTGTTTTTAATAGACTAATGTGAGATAAACGGAAAAATAGTGTCAGTCCACCAGTGCAATCACAGTTTCTCAGTCCATTGCCCTGGCAGTCTGCTGGGACAATAGATTTTATGTTGTGAAGATGGGAGTCTATGATATGTGACATCTCATTAAAATAAATGAGATCATTGACTTAAAACTGTTTCAATATATTCTTGTGACCGAACCACATTACACTGTTTAGCATCTGAGAAGCAATGTTGAGGCTAGACAGCATCCCTGTCTTTGGATCTGCTTCTATCCTACCCAGCTATAACTAAGCTAATTGCTTTCAATGGTTAATTTTTTCCCATTGAGATATGCAGACCGTACAAATATTTAGGAACCTTTAAATTTTCATTTTTAGATATATCTTTTAGGGGAAAGGGATGGACATTTTTGTGATGACACGTGGAAAGTAAGAGGGGGGTAAACAATCAGCCAAAATCTCATGACGTCCTTTATGAATGGCCCCTTATTTTTGAGTAATATTTATTTGCTAATTTTTCCATTTAGAATTCCTTGTCTCAAAATGTCAAGGACCGGATCTTGCCAGCATGTGCCTTTTCATATTTTTGTGTTGGCAATGTTGAGGTTTACTTTCTTGATTTAATTAATTTATTTAAAATTAATATTCAATTAATATAACTTGTTTATATTTTAGTTGCTCTGGTATGCTTCAATATAGTCTTTTAATTGGACATGGTTCTTTGTTTTATTTGAATCTTATTGGTCTGATGTTGTACATTATGTACCTTGGGTTCTACCTCTATTGTACTACTGACAAAGTAATCATGTTTGATTTCCAATATTCTGCATGAATATGATATCTATAACAGTGTGTTTAAACTGTCTTGAATGTTGCGGTTAACTTATTGTAATTTTTAAGACAAGTTGAAAATTTCTGAAAATTTAAGGTTACTGAGAATGGTTTAAAACATTAGCACACCATAGATTAGTATTTGGTTGGTCACACCAGGCACACTCAGTGGCATAACAACCATATGTCCTAAGTGGACAAAGTCCAAGGGCCCATGAGGTCAAATGGTCCCCAATCACTAGTGACAACTTGTGTACTGTAGAGGCCTAAACCACTAAGCTTAAGTGTCACATCATAACATTTTGATTTTTGTTCCATTATTTAGGAACTGGCCGAATTTCATTTTTTGCAGAAGTTCGAATATTTCCGAACAAGTTCGGCCGAAGAGGAATATTTGCATCGACCAAAATGTAACAAGCATTTAGAAATACTAAACAAGACACTGAAAAATCTAATTATTGCTCTGAATGTACAATTTATTAAAAAAATTAATACATTCAGATAGATATAAAAAGCAAATAGATTAATACTATGATTGGGACCCTTACTTTATTGATGAATCACCCCTAACACAACACTTTTTTTGTTATTTTTAAATTATGTATAATTGTTGTCGTACTTTTGAAACATGCATTTTTCAGAATTTTCTTGAATGTGCACTCTGAGTTTGTCCTCCTTAATGGAATATTATGTGCATTTTCACATAGTTGTCAATTAATATAATCCAACTTGAGGAAAATGGGACTATTTTTTTCATAGCAAGCTGACATTTAGATTTATTTACTTGATAATTATTATCCATATATATATAGATAAGATTATGTGTGTGTAAATAACTGATGCATTGCTACACATTTCATCCGATCGTAATGAAATATTTACACAAGCTTGAGAGTCAATGGAGGAAAGTTTTAGTGAAAAAAAAATTAAAATCAGTCACAAAATGAGCGGAGCTGAGTGGGAGAGTGAGCGGGAACTATATATATACATATACACATACATATACATAAATGAGCGGAAACGGGAACGGAAAAGCAACTGAGAGCGAAAGAGCTAGCGGGAAAGGGAAAGCAAGCGAAAGACCAAGATCAAAAGAGCAAGTGGGAAAGAGAAAGTGACCGGGAGTGGGAAAGCTACCGGGAGCGAGAAACTGACCAGATGCGAGAAAGCGACGGGAACGGGAGAGCAAGCGGGGAAGGAAACGGGAGCAAGAGGGACAAACATTAGAAAAAACCATGGGCAACGCCGGGCACCCCGCTAGTTTCAAATAATTTTAGTAAAAATAATACAGATTTGTGTTACTATTGCAGGAATTTCCTTTTATGCTGTTGAGCTCTGCTGTGGCAATTGAATTGGGATTCATGTACTATCTCTATATTATGGTTGTAGAAAAAGGAGATATAATCGAAGCTCTAGGAATATCTTTGACTTGTATCAATCTTTGTCTTATGCTGCTGCCATCTCTTGAACTTGTGAGTAATTTTTTAAATTTAACTAATTTTTAAGTTTTTGTATGTTTAAGAAAACATATTATTTATATCGTTGCCTTAAAATTTTCAGTTGAATAACTTGATAAACAAGAATTCAGAAGGGATGCCCCTTGTGATGATTATAACAAATCTTCTTTGTAGCTCCTCCTGGCTTGCATATGGTTTATATCTCGAAGATTTCTATGTTTATGTGCGTTAAGTAACCTTATTTCTTAATTGAAATATTGACCTTTACACTTTCAAATTTAGAGAACTCTAGAAATTTCTATCAACATATCTCATTTTTGGACACGTTATACATATAGAAGCTCAACGTGTTTGATAATGAGATGTGCTAAATACAGTCATAAATTATGTAATGACATTTTTAGAGTTCTTTAAAACAATCAATTTGAGGTGGTCGCATTAAAATAATAGCGATTTATTAATATTGGTGTATATTTAAAACTTTAGAGCTTTTCCTTTTCAGTTTCCCAACATTCCTGGTCTTTCATTGCTGTCACTCAAGCTGTTAGTTCACATCTTGTATCCAGGGAAAACAAAAGCAGAATAAATATTTTTATACTGTTTTCTGTCATTCCGAAGAGCAAAAAATATATATTCAGCATTTAATTATTTCAATTTGTATTTAGCATTTGTTAGCATTTTTTGCCTTGAACTGCCTATTTCAACTTGAATTTACATATTAGTGATATATAGTAACATAGGTAGTTAGCATCTTATCATTTTTCAATCTTTTTGTGAGATTAAAATAGATTTTAAATTCATATGCACTTCTTGAATGCTCTTATTGAAGTCTTTCTTATGTGATTGTTATATGACATTTGTGTATTTTTGTACACTCTTTAATTAAAAAAAAAGTTTAATTCGATCATACCTGAGTAGTTTTCAACTTGCATTTCTAGACATTGGTCATGGCTGAATAGTTTGTATTTGTAGAATTTTGTCATAATTGAGTAGTTTGTATTTTTAGAACTTGGTCATAATTGAGTAGTTTATATTTCTTGAACTTAGTCATAATTGAGTTGTTTGTACTTCTAGAATTTAGTCATAATTAAGTAGTTTGTACTTCTTGAACTTACTTAGTTATAGTTGGTTTGTATTTCTAGAACTTGGTCGTGATTGAGTAGTTACTAGTTAGTATTTATTATTCTAGAACTTATTCATAGCTGGTTTGTATTTCTAGAGCTTAGTCATAATTGATTAGTCTATATTTCTAGAACTTAGAGCTGAGTGGTTTTCATAATTCTAAAACGTGACTATGAATGAGTAGTTGGTATTTCTAGAACAGAGTTAAAAGCTTTGTAGCTAGCTGAGCATGTTTTCAGTTGTTACAACTTCATTCCAAAGCTTGACTTTTAATTTTTGCAATTGTTTGATAGACCGGGAACAACTTTTGCATCAGGGTCACAATATTTAATAAATTTCTTAATGTGACTAAAATTTTTGAACTACCTACTTGTGATATTAACTTATTAACATTAATTGAATGACATTTTGTTGTACTAAATATTCCTAATAAAACTGAAAAAAGTCAATGTTTTAAAAATCCAGATGGCGAACGAGTAACTCTTACGTGTTTTAGCGGTATATTCATCTTTGGTATGAATCATAAGTATAAAACTTATACTCAGTGGTGGATCCAGGGGACCCCGGCCCCCTTAGTAGTTTTAACAAAATTTTTGACATTTAACTTTTACTTAGCTTGCAACTTCATTCCGTTTGTATGTATACTGAGGCTTTATCTATACTATATCCAGCCCTCGACTATCAATAGTTCTGATATTTGGCAGATAATTACAATTTTGGGGCTTTTTTCAAACCAATTCAAGGCAATATATATATATATATATAAGAGAATATCTAAAATAGCATTTAGACCACCACTGACAGGTTCAGGAAAATAATTGAAAATGACACTTTCATTTTACAACGTTTATATTAAGTCACTTTCTCGTCTGTTTGTTTATTTGTCCGCGAAATTTTGCAATCGAATTTTAGCTCTCAAAAGTTACAGCTCTGAAACTTTCAATATAGCTCTCAACACGATGACAAATTTCCTATTTCGTAGTTCCGACTACCTATTCCCCACACTGGTTTTTGCGGAGAGGGAGCAGAAGCGGTCCTTTCCCAAGGTTTTTTGAACAATTTTTTTTATAAATTCAATAAAAACAAACTTTTATAAACCCGTTATGGTGCGGGGGCTAAGGGCGATTGCACCCCACAAGGATATTTGAAAAAAAATTAATTGATAATGATGAAGTTTTATCATATTTTTGAAAATGTACCTCCAACTAACCATCCCCTTTTTCGTTATTGGGGGCCAGAGGTGTTGCCCACCCCAAAGATTTTTGAAAACAAATCTACATAAAATAAAGACGAAGTTTTAGAAAATTTTGGAAAATTTACTTCCGACAAACCATCCTTTTTCCCGTTGTTGAAGGGAGGACAGAGGTGTTGCCCACCCCCAAAGATTTTTGAAAACAAAACTACATAAAATAAAGACGAAGTTTTAGAAAATTGTTGAAAAATGTATCTCCGACTACCCCCTTTGGTCATCAGCTCTTTTTGAAAGCAAAAGAGCATATATATTTTGACTTTTAGAAATTTTTTAGAAATGTACCTCATACATTTATAAGATTTAGAAACTGTTATAAAATCTTTTACCTATTACCAAATACAAAATTTCACCCATATATACTAAAAAGTAGAAAATAATTTTAAATCATAGAAAATACATTTTTAAAAAACAACGTTTTCTTCCGCACTAAAAACAAAAAATAATTTTCCTATTAGCCTGGCAGAGTTTTTGAACAAATTGTTCATATTTTGGTAAGAGACTTTATAACAGTTTTTGAATAGGCTCAGATAATATAACATCACGTTCTTATAACAGTAATAATTTGTAATATGAATGAAATTGGAATAGGGGCCCCATTTCTATCTTTAAGAAGCCCAAAACTACGTCAGGGGGGCCAACTCAAAAGTCAGGAAGGACAAAGTATTACAGCGCAACAACTAAAATGGACAGGTTTGATGGGAACGAAGCAGTCATCAGGTATTAACTGTTTTATTCAATAAGCTGCATCAACTATCTTCCATTTAAACTTGGCTGTCGCCAAGGGCTGTGATGATCCGACAATCAGAAATATTTTCAGATGTACGAATGAATTTGTAATTTTATTTTTTTTCTCCAAAGCCGGTTAAAAATGGTTGAACAGTTTGCTGACGCAGTCACGAAGCAGTTTAAAGAGTTCCGGGGTTCTTAAGTCTCTGCAAATAGTTAAAAACTGTCTAGTCAAAACGATATTTTTCAGCAGGTTTCTGTAGAGTTTTACGCAAAACATCGGAAATGCCATAACGCAGGTGATTGTTATACGGAAGGTTTCTGAGGGTAAAAGAGGCATTGTGAATGAAAAATTCTATTGATTTTCATCAGTGCATCATAAATTACATAAAACTCGGCAAAAACTAGCAGCTCCAAAGATTTCAAAAAAGAAAGAATTAAAAATTCGCTGGTGGTTCAGAAGAGTAGCACAGAAAAAATATTTTCATTTCATTCTCGAACCATTCCACAGCTAGACTCTAGAGCTAGAGGTATCTTTTAGGAAGGCGGACGATTCTCCAAAATAAGGGCAACTGCTCAAAGTTATCCTGGAAGTACTAAAGAAATCCCGCTACCCAACATCATAAAAGTAGTCCAGTTGTTTGAGTTTGGCTTGAACATCTCCAGTTTGGAGGTTAACACATGGAAGAGTCTCTTTTAATCACTTCTGCATAAATGTCTACCAAGGGACACAAAAAAGCTATTCTCTTCGAAAAAATAATATTTTGCCGTGTGATAAGTGATAACTTTCTTCCGTCTGATTGAGACAATCTTAATATTTAATACTGCAGATAAAACGTCATTCTCAGCTTTAAAGAGTCTGATAAAAAACGTGTCTTGTGTTGAAGTTGCTCCAGAGAAAATAATACAGGAAAAAAGTGAAAAAAAAAAATAAAAAGAGGGAGAAAAAAAGAGTAAAAAAAAAGTTTAATTTTGATTTCTTTTGTTTGGTTTTACTGATAAGTTAACTTACAACGGACTGCATAATGACAGTTGTCAAATTTAAAAAAAAAAAAATTTTTTTTTGAACTTTTTTACAAAAATCCTGGATCCAGCCGCTGATTATACTAATGAATATTTATAAGTTAGGCAGTTATACGCACTTGAGAAGCGCATGTGGATTGTTGCGTCGTACATCGACATCTATCGAATAAAGTTTAATATTCAGCTATGCTTTACGAAAAAAAAAGTGTTACGAGATTTTGCAGGTAGGTGCTATAGTTCGCGTAATAATCGGTCAATATAAGCCGTGGTCGAAGCCGAATAATGAAATAATCGACTCGCAGACTCCCATACAAAAACTTTTTGGAAAAAATCTTAAACTTGTTGAATTCATAATCAATTTATGTTACTTAGTGTGATAATAAACAAAAAAGGATTGTCTTTGTTATTTGTTGTTTAATTTAAAATACAAACTCAAACCATATGATATCGTGCGGTATATTTTGACTACTAATTAGATACTCTATCAATCTTTTTACTTTTGATATCTATCTGAGTTTATTTTTTTAATCATATGTATGTACATTTGTAGTAACAATTGGTTTATTCAATGTTTTTTTAGTGTTTTTACATTTTTGTTAAATTTTTGCTGGCTTCGGACAAAGTTGTTCGTAAATATTCGGACGTCAGTAAAAAATGTTGGTACTTCGTTTTGTTCCTTGCCGCAGTTATTCTCACTACTTAAATCGCCATGTCTCCGTTATTATAAATCACACAACAAAATCTTTGTACATTTTTTTCTTATTTTGTACTCTATTTAAGAAAACTAAAATAAAAAAAAATAACTGTAAAATTTTATGCAACATAGGTTTGATTGTCTTTATGGAACGTAAAGTGCTGCTACTAGTTAATCGTCAATTACTGTGAGGTCGTATATAACTGGCGCAGCTAGCTAGCTCATCGTCGACAGAACGTGCATTATTCTTGCTGGCTTCCACGATATACATAAACAAAGCGGATTTTGTAGAGGACTTTTGGACAACCAAAGTAACAAAATCTTCTTCCACACTTTCAGCAAGGCACTTTCGTCTAATAAAAATCTGTCCTGTCATTTCTAATCTATAAACTGATGCAGTTTCATCTTCATAGCTTGTTCATCTGGGTTTTTATATTATAGAACGTAAGCTGTTTTCGTTCAATTCAAAACATTAAACTTTGTTCATATTGCTGAACAGGTAGAGTAACCACTTTGTTTAATTATCACATTTAATCATTTACAGCGATTGAAATCCTGACTTCATTGAACTTGCTATAATAATGGTAGAGAAGGATTTCTAGTAAGATAATAAAACGAAGGAGTTGGCCAATCGGGTGATATTTTAGATAATTTGATAATTCAACTAAGAAGAAATTAACAAGCTTAACTCTACATGAAAAAAACAACTGAAAAATGTCAGGACTATAATTCTTTTCAGTTTCAGTTACAGTTTTAACTTATTTAATTTTTTCAAATTAAGTTTTCAGTTTAAATTAACTAAAATATAACTGCCCACCTCCAACAAATTTTATAAATGTAAACGTTTTATAAATAAACTGCCTGTTGAACATGTGTCGTAGAGTGCTAATCTTTATTATGCCCTGCCCATGTCCAAGAAAGAATGCGCCTATATGTTTTTAACACACCTGTTTTCCAACGAGAGTCTAAATTCACCCGAACGTTTTTCTTATCGGTAGGACTTCCGGTTGGATAATAACCGAAAAAATATTCTTATTTTTATAATCATTAAAAATTGACGATACTGAGCAAATAATTTTCTGAGGTTGTGCACGATTGATGGCGGTCGTAGTTTGTCATAACATACTTCACAGGTTTGATTTATCTGGTGGAAAAGACCCGTAAATAACCGGGGCGCTGTATTGTCTCTGGTTTTGTGACGCCTGCATTGGTGATGGATGGTCAACACCCTGACAATGTCATAATTTTTTCATGAAAGAAAAATTTGCTCAGTGCTGGGTGGTTATTTTCAATTGAAAACTCTAGCGAGACAAATGATGATCGGCCGTTTTGATCTAAATATCCGATAAAAAGTGCTACAAAGCCGACGATTTTGTGTTAAAAAAGTTAAGGTTGAAGAAATAATTTGCACCAGTTGTCTATACAGCTGTTGAATTTGTGTTGATTCTTTTTTTTTCTCTGTTTCTCTCTGTTTCTCTCTGTTTCTCTTTTTCGCTCTCTCTCTCTCTCTCTCTCTCTCTCTCTCTCTCTCTCTCTCTCTCTCTCTCTCTCTCTCTCTCTCTCTTTTCTCTCTTTCTCGTAGATTTTTTATTTTTCTCTCTTTCTTTATATCTTTCTTTTCCTATTTCATTTCTTTGTTGCTACAATTTTTTTTGGATAATAATACAAACATATGTTGAACGTAACACACCAAATCTAAGCACTTTCCTACCTACAAAACACACCTGTAAATATTTCAGTAGCATCTTAAACATTACCGAAATTACGTTTGAAATGCATTCGGCTGTCGACTTGAAAAGAGTGAGAGAGAGAGAGAAAATGAGTGAGAAAGAAAGAAAGAAAGAAGAAGAGTGTCTTGAATAATAGATAAGTGAAATGTAGAAAAAGGACTGAAATTATTCTCTCTGCTCCCCGACGATCCCAAAACTGCCGGCATCTTAAATTGTCAGTAGCAGTTCAAATGACATTAGTTCATCACTCACTTTTTCTTTGCTTTAACTCTATTTGTCAACATTTGAAATTGTTTCGAGCCGAAGAATGTTGATGTAATCTTTTTCAGTTTAAACATCATTTTAATTTCAAAAGAAGAATATTATATATACATGTATATACATACACACACACACACACACACACACACACACACACACACACACACACACACACACACACACACACACACATATATATATATATATATATATATATATGCATATATATATATATATATATGCATACATATATATATATATATATATATATATATATATATATATACACACATATATATATAATAAGACAAAATTCGTACCCACACCCGACCCGTGGGTAAAATGGTGTACTTGGGGACTTTACCAGCGGGTATACCGGTTACCCGTCAACTATCAGCTTTCATTAAAACACTAAAAAAGTTCTCACGTCACTTCTACAGTAAATTGCAGACAATAACCAACAAAATGTTACAAGAGTAGTCTAATGACTTGTAACTTGTACCTTCACTACCATGTCATTGACTCTAAGTTCAAAACGGGACGAACAGAATTAAGAAGGAGTAATAATTCTATGATCTATGCCCTTTTATAACCTTTTTAAGATCTTCGATTTATTATAATTGTCTCTTCTCCAAATAGCAGAATAACAACTATTAACGATTTAGAAAAATTCACGAAAAACAATTTATGAAGAAAAGTGTTGATCAAAAGAGCTTGAACACCAGCACCTACATGGACACCGCAAACATAGGAATGTGCTGAACAAGCTACACAGCGTCATTTTTGGTTAAATTCTTTTTTATATTTTGTGAATATTTTTTTAATTTCAATAATTTTGTATTACATGCTAATTTTGTTTATGTTTTTTTATATATTTTTTATTATTACACATTTTTATTTAACTTGAATTCCCTGTGGTCAAATTTTTTTGAATTGATTTTTTACCAACTTCTATACAACTAAGAACTTTGAAAATGTCAGCATAGACTTTATCCACCTTCAAAACAATATTCAAATTTTTCCAAAGCGATGTATTCATTAATTTAAAGTTATTAATTAATATACATTTTTTTATTACAAATTATTCCATAGATAGCGCTTGCGTCAATTAAAAGAACAATTAGGTCGTAATCATGACTCGGTAAAACTATTAATACATTTACAAATCGATATCATAATGTAAAAAGAAAAAAGTGCGTTTAAAAAAAAATTTTGTTTTTGGCCTGGACTGGTTTACCGATATGGTCATGGTCCAATATTATACTCGTTGGATCGACTGAACATGAAGAGAGCAAATTTTCTGATCGTGTTATGAGCAGGTCGAGTTTGTTACATTTGCAATTCGTCGCCAGTAGAACAAACTCTAGCAAACTAAAAGAATTCTGGATCTCTACAAATCTGTATTCATGTTGGTCGGTATAGTTTAGAATTGAACAACGTTTTTCATTACTCGTCGAAAAGCCATTCTGAATTCAAAAGTTGTGGACATCACAAAAACATTTTTATAAAAAAATATTCGAAACAAAATCACAAATTGTTCATTTTTTTCACACTTCACGCGTTCTAAACTGGGAATGGAAACAGCTGTCCCAATGCACAGATATGTCCGCCGGTGTAATATTTGAATAGCTCATCAATTCCATCTCCCTCTTCCTCTGGAATTTTTTTCTATTTTTTTCATCTTTATATATTTTCGTCTTTCATTTCTTCTGTGGTCTTCTTCCCTTCTTCTTCGGTTTCTCAAATCTCCATCAACAACTCCCGTCACGAACAACACGAGAGCTTGTTCCATATTCATCTACTTGATTCTCCATGATTTGCAAGCCTGACACAAGACACGTCTACAAACACACTCCATATTGTGCAGGAATATTTTTCTCGAGAAGTCGTGCAGTTAAACGAAACTTCAAACGTAATCCGATTTTCTTATTTGATTGTGATGACTCGTTTAAGCAGAATTATCTTCAGAACGTACCATCTGCCGCTAAAAACGATTCAGCCGCATTCCGCAGTCGGAACATCGCAATAATTCAATTTTAGAGGAAGATAGAGAGAAATACAGGCGAAGAAAAAGAGAAAGCGATTAAAAGAAATAGAAAGTGCAAGAGATGTGATGGACTTTTATTTCTTAAAAGATTTATGAGGTAACCAGGAAAATGGACATGATGATTTGACTCGGAAGTTGAAGAGAATGGACATTAGCGACATTATAAAACCTCATGCCGGAATGTTATTTCCAGCAGCCGCTCACTCGCTCACCCGCTCACTCGCTCGTTCGAACATTCAGGGAATCATGCACTGGAAATTTTAACAAGACTTTATTCACCAATCACATAGCAAGTTACGCGGCATGAATTTTCTTCTATTTTCAGCGGATGACTGCAAGCATGACAATCCTCCTCCAAGGCGTCAAAACCGAGTTTTGTCGAAGAGTTTTTTTAACCGAATCTGCGAAATGAGGCGAAGTCCAGTCTGTGGAAAGGAAAGTCAACGGTGGTAAATTAAACGATGATATTAATTTTTTTTTAATGGTTTTCAATGCTTGGGGTTTATTTGTTGAAAAAAGAAAGATCTGTTGGAAGAAAATTCCATGTTGTCTCCTGTCCCACAACTGATTTTCTGTTTTCCTTTGTCCTTCATGCCGGCTTGTGTCGTGAACAAGTCGGAGTTCAAACGATGATGAAGTAAACAATGATGACGAGGAGGAAAAGTAGGTTGTATCGAAAATTGAACGAAAAATTTTCTCAAAAAATAAAAAGAAAGATCGATAAAATTAGGAGAAGAAGTGGAATGAAAAGTTTGATGAAAAAGAAAAGTATGAAAGAGAAGAAAAAGAGAAGAAAATAGAGACAGAGATATGAAACAAGAACAAAGAGGTGAGACGAAGAGAACGGGAGAGAGAAAGAGAGATAGAGAGAAAGATAGAGATAAAGAGAAAAAAGTGGGGAGAGTAAAAGAGTGGAAAATGAGGGGATGAGATAGAAAGAGGAGGATAAAGAGTGGAAAAAAAGAAAGAGAAAGCTGGCGTAAAACTTTTATTGGCTTCCCAGGGATGGCGCACTAATTTCTCAGAGGTGTTCCCATCACTCCCAGGAAAGACTTTCATGCAATTGTTTCAATCAAACGTTAGCTAAATGAGTTTCACCTTGACCTTGTGAGCTGTGAGCGTTCCAATCATTGTTACAATGTTTATTTTTAAATCGATAAATTTTTGAGAGTTTGAGTATAAAAATTGATTTATGTTAGTTTTTTATTTTTATGTTTAAAAGAATGCCACCTGCCACCTGTTTTTAATTTTAATTAACAACAAAAATTACAAGAAACAAATATAACGTGCTCTCATTACAGCCATCATTATCATAACTTGGATGACGTCAGAATCCTTCATTGAAAAATTTTCTGTCGAAGTTATTTTTGCTTCTCTGTTTCGAATTATTTGAGTTTTTCTTTAAAATACAAAAAAAAATATTTTGTCAGCATTTAATTTATTCACTTTCACTTTCTGGTCGTTCCAGGTTGTTGTTCTCATTTTGACAACTCCATTGAGTTTGACAGCCACAAATAAGCCCACGCATTTGCTTAAAGGTTTGAAAATGAAATATTCGAGAAAGAGAGAGGGAGAGAAAGAGAGAGAAAGAGATAGAGAGAGAAAGAGAGAGAGAGAGAGAGAGAGAGTGAGAGAGAGAGAGTGAGAAGAGAGATAAAGAAGAAAATGTTAGAAAGAAAGAGAGAGTGAGTGAGAGAGAGAGAGAGAAAGATAAAGAAGAAAAAGTTAGAAAGAAAGAGAGAGCGAGAGAAAGAGATGATCTCTTTTTTATGTTATTCATGTTCTCAAATCCCCGCGCTGTAACGCTCATTTCGAATCAAATTGTTTGCTTATTTTTTCGGATTATAAAGCAGAGACGAGTTCAGAAAATCCACTATAATGTTCGCTTTGCGTTGTAATCTAAGAACACTTGGAAGCCTGCTTGGAATCACAGTCGAGTCTGAAGGATTTCACTTTGCATGCAAATGCTGTAGGAACATTTTCTCCGTGTAACGTTGAATTATGCAATAAAAAAATGCGCCCGATGACATTTTGCTGCTATTATGTTCCTGTTGCTTACATTAATTACGTGGAAGAATTGTACGAAATCAAGCGATACGGTCACATTTCAAGAAAGTTACACGCTCAAGTATTTTAAATCAATAGAAAAAGAAGAAAAAGCTTTTTATTTTCTTGCTAGATTTCAGATTCTGTACGGATTTCGTTCTGTTACATGTACATTAAATTATATGCAAAAATATTCTATAATTATATATGCAAATAAATTTCATAATTATACATGCAAATATATTTTATAATTTTATATGTAAATATATTTCATAATTATAAATAACAGTCGGTAGAAATGCTTGAAAACAAACAAACATTTCGAAATTGAATAAATTAAAAATATTTATAGCATAAAATAGCTTCGCGCATATCATGCTTTGACATTTTATACTTTTTTATTCACACGCAGGTGCTTGTGTCAAGGACAAATCTAGATTAGATTTTTTCCCTTGTTTTTTGTGTGAAATTTAACACAGAGATGACAATAAAAAAATCAAGAGTTCAATAATTTCTGAAGCGCATCGGTTTTCTTTTAAAGTTCGATGGAAACTCATATTTTTTTCGGTTTTCTTCATCTAATTGGTCATCTAAATAAAGAATATTTTTAGACTACTTAATATAATAAATTAAAACAAAAATAAAAATTAGTTTGTATAATAAATAAACCAAATAAGAGAAAATAACGTTTTTATAGACCCCACAACGACAAGCGATCACACTATGTATATAAGTATTTCGCTTATTCAGCAACACCAATAATGTTTATTTGTTTATATAACTCAATCACATATCCAACTTCTTGAAAGCATCAGATGTGAATGTTTATAATATTATAATAACAGAATTGTAACCGATTTAAATGTTTATTGCGTTTTCTCTTTAGTGACATACGCATACACCGAAGTCGCTTATCGTGCCTTGGTCCATAAGCAAATGACAATGAAAAACATGTTTCGTACAAACCCTTTTATACGCACTGTCTAAAAAAACACTATTTAATTTATTGACTGTTTTTACTCTGGAAGTAAATAAATCAAAAGACACAATTTATATCGGACGTGAGCTGCGTTCGAACCGACAACTTGTTGGTCACGGAAAGGGAGTGTTAACCAGAGAACTGAATTAGAAATTTTTTTAAGACACTTGATGGAATGCTTTGTCAGTGAGAACGACTTAATGCACCAAGTTTCAGCTTGATTAGATGACAGGAAGTGAGCTAATTACCCCACCCCAAAGGTCATGACACAAACTCAGCAACCAATTCAGAAGAAGTAAATATTTTTTCTCCTTTTTAGTGTATGAAAGCTTATTTTTAAATGTTTTTATTATATTTCAACTCCTACTATAAAATCAAATGTTTTTGTTATTTAGAGATTAACCTATTAAAATCATACTTGTTGAGCAATAATAATAATAATAATAATAATAATAATAATAATAATAATAATAATAATAATAATAATAATAATGTGATTATTGTTTGTTTGTGTGATGACAACGCTGTATCGGTTAATTAAATATGAACTTGTTGCCTTTATTGCAATAATCAATATTTTCATTCTGCGCTTGGCTGGTCCTTTGAAATGAAACTGACAAGATTGAAAATGTTCTGTCATATTTCCTGCTTTGATTACTCAAATTTTAGAATTATCCAATGCGCTAAACCAGAACTGGACATAGGTTCATTTTTAACAATCCAACTCAACCCAACTCAACCCGCACTTACTAAAACCAACCCAACCCGACTCACCTGAAAAATTATTTTTTTTAACCTAACTAAACCCACAGTTAAAACGATATTTTTAGAATAAAAATTTATATTTATTTGATTTCAACTCAACACAATCCACGCATGGTTCAAAAGCTGGACCCAGCCCAACCCAGCCCAGCCCAACCCAACCCATCCCATCCCAACCCAACCCAGTTCAGCCCTGCCCAACCCATCTCATCCCAACCCAACCCAACCCAACCCAACCCAACCCAACCCATCTCATCCCAACCCAACCCAACCCAACCCAACCCAACCCAACCCATCTCATCCCAACCCAACCCAACCCAACCCAACCCAACCCAACCCAACCCAACTCAACCCATCTCATCCCAACCCAGCCCAACCCAACCCAACCCAACCCAACCCAGGTCCACCTCTGCAAAACGACTGTCATTGAATTAGTCTATGACGAGATTTTTGCGATAGCAGTGCTTTCTTTACAAAACGCTTTCAACACAGCTCTTTTAGCTATGAAAAAGACAAAATAATATAATTTAGACATAATTTTAACGGCATTATTTTTATCAATTGTTTTCAGATTTATACAACTATACTTATTTTAAAACTTCTCATTGGGTATCATACATCGGATAATTCTGGGTATGCCGGTATTGAGGTATAAGCAAGTATAGGTACACCGGTACACCCATATAATCAAATGCACACTCGAGTGCATTCCGGAAATAGATTTAAAGTATAAAAAATTGACTCGACCTTTCAAAGACCATCTCAACAAAATTCCAAACGCATAGGACACTTTATTGATTTAAAATAGACTTGGTTTGAATAAACAGCCATCCTGCTTTCTTCCATGCGCTGAAATTCCATCCATCGATGATGCAGGATTACTGAATTACTTAAATCCGTACAAATTAAAAAATTAAAGTGTTGTGTTTATATTCAAAAATAGAAAAAAAATTATATAAAAAAAGTGATTGTGTGTCAAAATTATTGATAGGGTGCCAATGTAGAGTTCCGCCCCGTCTGTCAAAAATTCCGAAGAGGGCATTACGATAGCATTTCAGGGCTTGATTTTTTTAAATAAATTTGCAGAAAAAATTAAAAAAATTAATATTAAAATTTTTTTATTTGTTTATTTAATAATTTAAAAAAGTTTTTCCGATGATAAAAAATATGTATTTCGTTCGATCTTCTGGTCCGTCAGTTCCCAGGGAGGACCCAAGTGAATGGTCATAATTCACATCAGGTTCACATCATCCATCAACATGCAACAGAAGCACAAGCACGCCTCATTTTCATCCTCACACTCTTTCCATCTCTCTACTGAGATTTTTTGCTCTTTTCACTATCTTTTTCCCACATTTCCCTGAGCACTCTTCTTTTTTTCCGCGCTTCCCTGAGACCCCTCTTCTTCCAATATTTTCCAAAATTTTTGCTTCTTCTTCAATATTTATTCTAACCTCCAACTTTTTCTTCCATATTTTCCTAACCTTCACCTTTTTCTTACATATCTCCCTAACCTCAATCTTCTTTTTCAGCGTTTCTTCAAACATTTTTCCTACTGTTACGAGTTTTTCTAGTATTTTTAAAATCTACATTAATTACTGGAACGTCAATTTTTTCCTAAAACTGTCAACGACAAGATTTTTAAGCTAATTTATAATAGTTTCACTTAATGATTACTAAATTATTTTTTTCAGTTCGTAAAAGACTTAAGAAATTGATTTATTTCAATTAATTGTATTTTATTCAAGATTTAAAAATAACCTTTTTGCTTGTGAAAAGAACGATTTAAGAAACTTCGACATATTCTTCAACGCGACAACTGCCCCAGGAATCGGGGATTGTCACGTGATTGAGAAGCAGGTCCAGTCCGCTGGAAGACCAGGTGACGAATTTGAAAATGAAACAGACCAACCACAACCCTCGGAGGGATTCGGAAATTCAAATTTACTTTCGTTTACACGCAGTCGTTTAAATGGCGGATCGATAATGAAATGGCTGCGCTGCGACAGAAGCTAATCAATATAGATTACGCGATTCCAGGGGGCAGATTTCTAATAGATTAGATGGCATTATCTCCGTGTACAAAAAAACTCTCGGTCGGGCCGAGCATGGTGCTCGTACATGTTTCGAAGGGGATATTAAAATCGAAAACGCCAGTTGGCAGGCTGCTGTACGGCGCGTAAATGTTCTGTCTGGAATGTGACCCAAAAGGGAAAAGTCGTTAGTGTGTTGAGTGAACGAACGAACGAATGAACGAACGAGCCAACGAATGAATGAATGAATGAATGAATGAATGAATGAATGAATGAATGAATGAATGAATGAATGAATGAATGAATGAATGAATGAATGAATGAATGAATGAATGAATGAATGAATGAATGAATGAATGAATGAATGAATGAATGAATGAATGAATGAATGAATGAATGAATGAATGAATGAATGAATGAATGAATGAATGAACGAATGAACGAATGAACGAATGAACGAATGAACGAATGAACGAATGAACGAATGAACGAATGAACGAATGAACGAATGAACGAATGAACGAATGAACGAATGAACGAATGAACGAATGAACGAACGAACGAACGAACGAACGAACGAACGAACGAATGAACGAATGAACGAATGAACGAATGAACGAATGAACGAATGAACGAATGAACGAATGAACGAATGAACGAATGAACGAATGAACGAATGAACGAATGAACGAATGAACGAATGAACGAATGAACGAATGAACAAAAGAACGAACAAACAAACAAACAAACAAACAAACAAACGAACGAACGAATGAATGATTGACTGAAATCATAAATGAATGAATTATGGTTTCAGAGCTACGTTGACTCTGCGTACATCTGCTGGCATGGAAGTAAATATTCAGTAATTTACACTCAACACATTTTAGCTTGTTCAATATTTTACATAACATCACATTTCCACTGCACAAGCTCTTATAACGAGGTTATAATGCAATTTCCTAAAGAGCTCTATTGAAGGCGTATATTCAAATTTCATTCTTCGATTCCCTTATCTGATTAGTTAAAATATTTTTTCCGAAGCTTAATGCTTGCAAATGCTGTCATGTCAAAAATTTGATGTTTTGAAATTCGCAAATCGTTCACGTCGAAGCATGAGAGAAATTTGTTGACAACTCTTCGTACAACCATAAAATTATGCAAACATACAACCATACAACCATACAACCACACAACCACACAACCATACAACCATGCAACCATACAACTACACAACCATACAACCATACAACCACACAACCATACAACCATGCAAATACACAACCACACAACCACACAACCATGCAATTTTGCAAATCTTTCTGAAACTATTCCTAAAGTCTTGTTTTCTTTTTAATTTGCTAATTTTATTATAAATTTAAACCTAATAAATATTTTAATATAAACAGAATACAAATGATACGTTTTAAAATAATATAAACAAGATAAACAGTAATAACAAAATTAATAACAAGTAAAGGAAAAAACGAGTTTTTCAACACAAACTTTTATTTCAAATACACTTAATTTAGACATATGAAATATATTCAAATTAAGTTTTTCGGTTTTTTCTAAATACCACTAAATTTATTGTTTGTAAATACCACTAAATTTATTATAAAATATTATGTCGAAATCAGTTGAATCATGTATTGTCATCCAATATAAAACTATGCTGAAAGTTTCAGCTTCCTAGCTAGTCAAAATGCTGGTTAAGTTTTACTTGCAAGATTTGCGTAAAAAGAAACAAGTCCACAAACAAACAAACAAACAGAGAATAGAAGTTAAATAGAAGTGTGTAATAATAAAATCAGTTGTTATTAGCAATAAATTATTTAATGAGTGTTCCGTTACATAAAGTTTATATGAGTTTTGTTATATTTTTAGTTTTAGAACAGAAGTATGCAATTATTTATATTATTAAAGTTTCCAATGATACATAAATGCATTAGCAGGCAAGCATGCATAAAATGTTTGTTATAGTGCATAGGCATGTTACGATAACAAGTTCACAAGGACGCATATGCATGTCATGATAACAAGTTCACAAGGACGCATATGCATGTCATGATAACAAGGACGCATATGCATGTCATGATAACAAGGACGCATATGCATGTCATGATAACAATAACGCATATGCATGTCATGATAACAAGGACGCATATGCATGTCATGATAACAATAACGCATATGCATGTCATGATAACAAGGACGCATATGCATGTCATGATAACAAGGACGCATATGCATGTCATGATAACAATAACGCATATGCATGTCATGATAACAAGGACGCATATGCATGTCATGATAACAATAACGCATATGCATGTCATGATAACAAGGACGCATATGCATGCCATTATGTGCACGTCCGCCTCGCTGGTGCCGCACGCCAAGCATTCCTTCTATAGCAGGCACTCATTCGACAATAGCGTGGGACAGTGGCACAGTCTGCTCTTGAAAACCGAACAGAAGAGAAAGTTAATTCCCGTCGTCGTCGATTCCTGTTTTGCGATTTCTGCATATTTGGCCGTATAGTTAATAAAAACATACGAGTAGATCTCGCAATGTTTATTGCTACCATTAATGGGTTATTACTGTGTAAATAAAAAAATAATTGATCATTGTGCAAATGAACTGAAAAATTATGAGCAATTGAAGAACAAGAAGAAGCAACTCGTTTTAGAAAGAAGAACGGTAAACGTCATCAAGCTTCTCCTCATTCTTCAACGACCAAAGAATGTCGACAAAAACAAACATTCCTCCTCTTTCTAATTGGATTACCACTTCCATCAAATGTTTCAAGATCATCATTATCATCCCGATCTTTCTCCAGCTCATCAAAAAAGGTAAAAACGATTCTTTTTTTTCAAATGGGAATTCCTCCCGTTTCGGTCTCGACTAGATTTAGTAGATTTTTGATCCTCTTTAACCTCATTGGTTCTCTCATCACCTGATCACATTAGGGTCGCACGATGGAGTTCAAGTACGGCATGAAACAGTCACGTTGGCACATCATAGAAGTTTCATAACGCAGAGATTTCATCACATACCAATCATCGTCTTCATTTTATGGTCGCTGTAGAATTTAATAATGAGCAATACTGAATGTTTTAAGAATTCAATAAGAACCTCTTTCATTTTTTTTACTGAAAGATTTTTGAAAAGAACCTCTAAAAAATTTATTCGGTGGCGTAAAAAACATTAAAGCAAATCAAAATACAATCATAATTTGAATTATTCCGTGACGAAATAACTTATTTGAATAATTTATAAAACTTCTGACAAACATAAAAAAGAAGAAAGCTAAGAAATGATAGATTGCTTGTCAGACATTTTACTGCTTTCGCATGCCGAGCTCTTAACGGAAGCCGTTTAATTGTCCACCAGGTCCATGGAAGGCTCGTGAAGTGGCCGCTATTCTGGCGGCTGGCTCATGTGCCATCCTGTCATCCGACCATTTGTTGTTTTTCTTGAAAAGTAGATTTTTTTTGGTTTAAAGTTCAAATGAGGAAGATGATGGCGGCCATGAATTATGCAGGAAGCAAAACAGAGGAGTCCACTTAAAATGGATGGCTTTCGGAAAGACAACCTTTGTAAAACCAACATACGAAAAACACGAAATTTCTGTTTTTAAAATCTCTCTGTTTTTCTACTTTGTAAATTTTTTTTCAGTAAATAAAAAATCGAATTGACGTAATTAAAGAAAATTTTTGTTTTGCAGACAGAATATTAAAAAAACTGGAATTAAATTGTTTTTATTCAGTTGACATCAAAGAAATACAAAATTAAACAAAATTATTTATTTTTTGATTATTATTTTTATGTTTTTTAACATTTTTTTATTTTGCTTTTTTTATTGTTCAATTAAAAAAGATTTATAATTACGAAGACAGCATTTATTAATGTGAACAATTATTTTTTTAACAAATTTAAAAAAATTCTGTTTTTGAAAAATTGTTTAGCAATATTTTTAAATGTTCGACGATTTTTATAAACTTCAGAGTGACCGGAAGCCTTTGTTTATAATAGAGAAAATTTCAAATATTGAACTTTACTTCTGTATATGCAGTTTCATTTTGTACATTTGAAGAAAAAGACATTTTTTCATATTCTATTCTAATGGTTTCAACTTCTCTACGCATTCATTTTTGCCTTAAACAGTTGTTTATTTATTAATCAATCAATCAATCAATCAATCAATCAATCAATCAATCAATCAATCAATCAATCAATCAATCAATCAATCAATCAATCAATCAATCAATCAATCAATCAATCAATCAATCAATCAATCAATCAATCAATCAATCAATCAATCAATCAATCAATCAATCAATCAATCAATCAATCAATCAATCAATCAATCAATCAATCAATCAATCAATCAATCAATCAATCAATCAATCAATCAATCAATCAATCAATCAATCAATCAATCAATCAATCAATCAATCAATCAATCAATCAATCAATCAATCAATCAATCAACCAACCAACCAACCAACCAACCAACCAACCAACCAACCAACCAACCAACCAACCAACCAACCAACCAACCAACCAACCAACCAACCAACCAACCAACCAACCAACCAACCAACCAACCAACCAACCAACCAACCAACCAACCAACCAACCAACCAACCAACCAACCAACCAACCAACCAACCAACCAACCAACCAACCAACCAACCAACCAACCAACCAACCAACCAACCAACCAACCAACCAACCAACCAACCAACCAACCAACCAACCAACCAACCAACCAACCAACCAACCAACCAACCAACCAACCAACCAACCAACCAACCAACCAACCAACCAACCAACCAACCAACCAACCAACCAACCAACCAACCAACCAACCAACCAACCAACCAACCAACCAACCAACCAACCAACCAACCAACCAACCAACCAACCAACCAACCAACCAACCAACCAACCAACCAACCAACCAACCAACCAACCAACCAACCAACCAACCAACCAACCAACCAACCAACCAACCAACCAACCAACCAACCAACCAACCAATCAATCAATCAATCATATATAATATCATATATTAAGTATTTAGGTAAATGTTTTTTTATTTCATTTTATAAACTTATCATCATCAAAAAATGATTACTAAAAAAATAGAAACTGCAGAAATATAAAATGTAAAAGGTTTGTGAAAAAAAAGTTTTAACTTGTTTTCTCATTGTCTATTTCTTTTACAATCTTATATTAACTTGCATTGTTGTTTGTTTCATCGGATTTTCTAAAGCTTTCTTAAGGCACTTCTAATGGTTGTAAAAAGTTTATTTTTTACATGCAGGTGTATATCCAGTGACAATACAATAATCCGTTTTTAGATTAAAAAAAATTAAAAAAAGATTTAAACACTAAAAATAGGAAAAAAATTAAAAAAAATCAACGCTTAAATACAAATATAGTAAAAACTTAAAAATAATGTTTAAGTGAAAATAATAAAATATTTTGAACAAAACTTTGAGTTTCGAAGATAAGGTCGAATGTTAGCAATAATAATAATGTCAAATATATATAATTAATAGATAGATAACGTCCAACACTTTTATCTTCCAAACAGAAAGTTTAATTCAACAAATTTTATTAATTACACTTGATTATTATTTTTAAGTTTTTAGTACATTTATATAAGCGTGGTTTAAATTTTTTTTTATATATTTTCATTATTTATTAAAACAACAGACCAGCTGTAATAAAATTTAAGAAGGATCCTGGAATCTGCATTGTGGTTAAACCTAGAAATAAGCAAACAAAGGAGATCAATTTTTGGAAATAAAATGACATCAAGTTTGATGTTATTTGTTCTCTATTTATAGCATGGTGCAATTATGCTGTTATCATCTCGAAAACTTGTGGTCCAATCAATAATAAGTCGAATTGGGAAATTTATGCAAAAATAAAAACGACAAATTCCTTAATTAAAGTTATTAAAAACGGTATTAATAGAAAAAACTATGAATGAAATTTTAATGATAACATTAACAACACAATTTCAAAATCTATTTCATATTTTAAATATAATTAAAAATTTGGTTTTAAAATTATGGCTTCTTCTAAGGTAATCGCGTATTTTGGTAAAATATTTTCCTTTAAACATCCTCTTTTAAACACAATAAACCAGTTATTGTTAATTCTTTTTTTAAACATATTATCGAACAGCCTAAAATCAAATGAAGTTTTTAATTTAACTTGAGTTAACCGATCGGTTTCGGAAAGCGCCATCTTCGGAGCCTAACTGTCAAGCGGAAACATAATAAACCATAAATTAAACAAAAGACAATATCGAATTGCTATAATAGTTCAAAAACTCTAAAATACAATCTCATTTACTCACCCATTGTAATTAAAATAAAATATAATAAAATAAAATAATTATTTAAATAAAGTTAAAATTAATTTGAACGTGTAATCATATATATATGATGAGTTTATTTATATAGCGCCAGATAAGTCAGAGGCGCTTACGAAGGTTCCTTTGGAATCGAAAACATCGAAGAACACGCTATTTTCATAGACATGAGAAGTTAACCCTAAATAACGCTGAGTTTACGTGAGCACATGTGAGTTAGTTTCTTGCTCAAGGAAATTACGTGCCTGGACCGGAAATCGAACCCGGGTCCTACGACTCTCAAAGCCGGTATCTATACCACTAGACCAACACGTCCCATATATATATATATATATATGTGTGTATGTATATGTGATGTGTGTTTACATTTGTATACATATGTAATTCCTTGAAGACGGCAGCAAAACCGTATGAAGTATATGAAGGATCCATTCAATCAGGGGAGTCTGGTGTGCACGAATAAACTCGATACTATCGATGATTTTGCACCGAGTCTCTTTCGCGAACAGCAAATTAAGATATTGCAATTCTCTCCTTCCCACATCCACAATCAAATTTTGAAAATGGAAAAAAATTTAACACTGAAACAAATTTTCCAATTATGTCTTTGTAACTTTATAACGATGTTCTCGAAAGTACTCGAATTAATTTGTAATTAAATTTTTTTTATTTCTCGCTAGGTGTAAATGCCATCACTAATGCTCTCTTTGAGACTCTCAAAAGGCGATGTTAGCCTCTTATAATCATCAATTTATACTCTGAATTACCTTTTTTTTTACAATATTTTATTATTCAAAGTACAGATGTGTCATTTAAGTAGTTTTTGTGAAGCTACAGATCGAATTTGCCTACTTTCGTTACTTACATTCTACATTTCTACATTTTATATGCGTAAAAATCGTAGTTATAAAAGGAGAAATAAAAATAAATTTTAAACTAATTGGAACATAATCTTATTCACATAAATCCTGCAAGAAAGGAACGCGTACAGACGACAAATACACATACGGACAAATACGCATACGGACAAATACACATACCGACAAATACACATACGGACAAATACACATACGGACAAATACACATACGGACAAATACACATACGGACAAATACACATACGGACAAATACACATACGGACAAATACACATACGGACAAATACACATACGGACAAATACACATACGGACAAATACACATACGGACAAATACACATACGGACAAATACACATACGGACAAATACACATACGGACAAATACACATACGGACAAATACACATACGGACAAATACACATACGGACAAATACACATACGGACAAATACACATACGGACAAATACACATACGGACAAATACACATACGGACAAATACACATACGGATAAAAAATACACATACGGACAAATACACATAATAGCAGGAGTTCGAAAGCTGGCTCGGACAGTTTAGTAATGAGTTTAGATTCGCTGTCTCTTCCCGAACAATTATCGCAGAATATTATTTATGAAAACGTCACCAGGTTTTCTACTGTCTCAATGAAGACAAACTCCTTAAGAGGGTAGAAGAGAGTGGGAAAGGAATTTATATTGGGCTGCCCGTGTTAATGCAATAATGTCTGCTTTAATATAAACCCCACGTCGCAAATTGCTTGAGGTTTATTCCCCTCCATGTACGTGTGTATGTGTGGGTTTATGCTCATACGTGTGTGTGTGTGTGGGTTATTGTTTCGTGCATGTGTGATTTTTTTTGCTTTCGAGAAAAAAAACAAATGAAAAAAAGAATTGAGGGATGACATGGAAGCACGGATCCATCAATTTCCACAATGAGCAATTGAAATATGACAGCTTCTCGTAAACGCTTAAAGACTCAGAAAAACAACTTTGTTGAAAATAGCGATTCTGATGCTCCATTTTTACGGCAACAATTATTGTAAATAAAACAAAATCTGCTAGTATATAGCGAATTTCAACAACAACAACGATGAGAAGAAGATAATGCGACACGACAGTGAATGTTATCAAGTGTCCTACAGCGTTTAGCAGTCCATCCCCCCCCCTCCCTGCCTTCATCCCGCATGTTTTGTCATCAACGTAAATCATAGACATTCGCGATGATGGCCTGCTTGCGTGCAAATTAAAGGTTTGCTCATGGAAGAAGATTACAGGAATCAACAACGGGATGCTGAGAAAAATGCACAAAACATTTTTGAAATTTTAAGAAGAAAGGAAGGAAAGAGAAAAAGAGCAAGAAAAATATATAGAGAGAAAATAAAAGAAAAAAAGAGAAAGAAAAAGAAAAAAGTTGAGAAAAAGGGAAAGAGGATAAAAAAATCAAAGAGTGCGAGTGATATATTCATTTATGAATATATTTAAAATACAAAAAAATAATTTTTAATAAAATAAATAATTCTCAGTAGAATAATTAAATTTTTGTTTGTGCAGTTGTTTTCAGCAGTGCTTGTTTCGAGTTCTCCGTAAAAATTCAACGTTCACCGGAAACAGGAAATACGCGGATTTCTAAAAGTTTTAAAAAATCCAACTGGACATGATACGGGCTTAGCATGTTCACTTCCGTTTTGTTTTTTCTTGTTGGCCAAAATAAATAAAAACAAGCAAACATACAAACAAACAAGCATGCAAGGTTGTTTTAAAAACATTGAAATTGCCAGCTGTGACGGAGAATATATTCAAAGATTTTTTTCTCACACCAATAATAACGAAATCCT
>OZ022243.1:29662949-29667949 GCA_963978895.1 Erpobdella octoculata | reverse complement strand
GAAATATAAATTAACCGAGTGTTGTTTCTTTGTTTCTATTTCCAGGACGTAAGTGATGAAATTGGAGATGTTTAATTCGGCTAAACGCTGGATGCCCCAGATGCATAAAAGTTCTCTCTTTCTAAATGGATCCGTCCTTCCCGGACGTTTAGAATAACACACTCCCATTTAACCAGACGGGACCAGGAAGCTACGTCTGAAAAGCAGCCGCTCCAATTGCGAGACCATTCTTCTATTTCCTATCGTCTTTCTCTGCGGAGTATTTGAGAGGTTCCACTCAACTTATTTCAGGTGTGTCTGTCTCTGATAAAATTCCTTCAATGCTCTTGGCCGTCTATCTGCCTGTTTGTTATTTTGTCTCTGCATTTCTTCGTGTTGAATTCTCTCTATCTCTATCTCCCTCTGAGTTTGTTTGGGTGTACTTCCGCCACTGTCTCCTCGTTCGTAAACTTTCTCTTTGTATTTCTACGATGGTCGATTAATGTAGATTGTTTTAACGGTTAAATTATCACGCGTTTTTTCGCCGTTTATTCGAATAAAAACACACAATTTCAATGCAAATTGTCAACGGATGGAAAACATTTACGAAATTAAGACACACACACACACATTTTAAATCTTTTTTCTCCATTTCGAACTATAAACACACAGACTCCTGCACACACATCCACACACAAACACACAGACTGATGCATTAACATCTACACACATATCTAGACAGACTGATGCACACCCATCCACACACAGACTCACACACACACCCACCCACACACAATCACGCACAAGCAGAAACGTGGAAGGACATGCTCGGGCTGTCAACAAAGGTCAAAAATTTGTTCCGGAGTGCACGAGTATAATTCTTTCTACAAACATTTCTTACAAGCTTGTCACCAAACGCTGCTCCGTCTTTCAGTCTATTTACTTATTTATTTTTTACATTTCACCGCTTCTCTCTCAAAACCATCTCAACCCATTTCCCCATCCTCTCAAATTGGATTCATTCCCCACTTATTTCTCCTCAAGAGTGACCAAATTGCAAAAAGCGACATACTGTCGTTTCAAAATTCTAAATTACTGTTGCATTAAAGCCTTGTTAGCTTCGTCAAATACCTCCCCTCTACTTTTACCCTCCCCCCTTTCTGATCCCCCTCTTTTCCTTTCCCTCCCCTCTCCCGATCTGTCAGAATGATGAATTTACATGGCTCACAAACGACTGCTTTTCATTCTCCTTCTTCCATTGGACCGCACATGCATGCACCTGGTAACCTAACAAATGCCATTTTCCTTTTAAGTTTTCTTTTCCGAACATAATTAGAAAGACAATCCTTCAAAATTGTTTAAAAAAGACGCTCTAATTACTCCCGATTACAAAGTTTTGTCGGCTTTTCAAGCGGATAAACCTCCATAAAAATTACTAATTTCGTATTTTACAGAGGACGTTCAATTTACATTCACCGTAAGATGACGACGACTGCGATGATGGTGTGAGCTCAATTTCCAGTGTGGCCATGTTAGATTTGTGTCTGGCTCGTAAAGCATGCTCTGAAATGCGACTCCTTTCATGGAAAAATAAAAGACTCGCCACTGTCGTTTGTTACCGCCGGTAATTCGTTCTTCCCACATCGGCAGATTTTCTATTCGCTGAGATTTCGAGCGCGACGATCACTTGAAAATGGACGGTTCTCTATTTCGGATGATGCATATTAGTCTCGGCAAAATGGATGCCGTGCGCGATGGCGTGATGGCACTAAACGACATCGGAGCATTATGGCTTCACCTAATTTTCTCCTTCAACCTCCCGGGAAAAAAATCGAAGGCACGGAAGCGCTTAGGAATTTCGCATGTTCGTGTGCGTGTGCGTGTGTGCGTGTGGCTTGGAGGTTGTAATTAAGCCCACCAGGGAGAGCAGGAGAAGCGGGACGATGGAAGAGAAGAAGTGATTGGAAAGAAAGGGCGGGATTTTGAGACTGCTGTAAAAATTTACGTTTCACAATTTTTATTAAACAAAAAAAACATAAAACATCTGGGTGTTACTGGCGAAAAATAAGTTCTTGCTCACACGGACGAATGCATGCACGTAGATGTAAAAACCCAGGAGTTGTAAGTGGGTCGGTTATTTTTGGATTAGTAGTTTTGAACCCAGGTCAGTGGGTTGGTTATTTGGATTAGTAGTTTTAAACCCGGGTCAGAAATTAACTATCATGTCACAAGGTGGTTTTAAAAAAGTCAAGTTTAATTGCATATTATAATATTCAGTCTCTTGGAAAAAATAAATAAAAAAACAACACAGAATATAATTTTAATCGCAACAACCAGAAGTTAAGGTAAATATAATCTACTCATAAAGTGACAAATGAACACAATAACAACAGCACTTGCAGAACCGCATTCGACCACAAAGACCCACGCTTTGGAAAATACAAAGATGAAGACATTAACGACATCACAAGCGAAAACGCAAAAAGGAAATTTAAAAAAAAACGAAGAAGGTAGTCTGCCTGTTGCAGAACACTCACTAATTGACAACTTCTAATTTTTGTTTTAAAGTAGAAAAATAAAAAGGAAATAATCTTAAAATAAACGAATATTTTACTTCGAAGGAAAATAATAATTTATTTTTACGAAAAATAAAATAATTTAAGCATGACCAATAAAGAAACAGGGTCGGATTTATATGATGCTGCCCCCCCCTGACATTGCCAATTGGGCCCCTGCCTAAGAAAATAAATTACCACTTGAAAAATGTGTCTACTCTCAATAGCTGTCAATATCATTTTGTTATTGTTGAAAACAGTTTTTGGCAGAACATTCTCATCAAAGTTGTTGATTATATCATTTTATTTTATCGGTTGTGCAAATCCTTTTCGATGGATAACATAACCAAAATTGAGATAATTTGTTTTCTTTTTTGTAAAGAAAGTAAAAAGTGTTATATACTGTTCTCAAATAATGTGCAGAATAATAACGAAACGCTTCAACTTCATCTCGTTGTTGTTGATGTCATACAGAATTTTTTGTACACAATAAGTGATTCAGTTTTTTGGAATTTTTCCAAAATTTTCATTCCATAAAAATTAAAAATTACATTTGAAATATCTTTAAATCTATCGAAGCTTTCTTATACTGATGTAAACCAGAAGCAAGTCCACTTTAAGTTTGTTCTATAGCGTGAGTGACTGCAACTTCTTTTTTTATAATAACAAAAATTCTCAGGAAATGAACTTTTTCAGAGTCTGCTTGTTAGACATTTTTGCTTTGATGAGAGTGTCCTTAAAAGTTTTATCTTCCAATAACCTTGCAGAGAATTTTATTACGTAGCTTTTATTTTATTGTTTAACGTGTCAATGGTTGCTGTGAAAGATTTGGTCTTATTGATTCGAAACGAGTTGTGGAGCCGTACTGTGCCGACGAGCAGTCACAATCTATCAAGTTTTTATACTCTTTTATTTAACTTCATCTGTTTGTTGTATGTTTAGTGGATCGTATTTTCAAATCGAATTTTAAATCACAAGCCTTTATTAAATTGAGCTGAGATTTGGAATAGAAATGTTATATCGGTGACAATGTTTTACTAAATTCAAATAAAATATTTTTTAATAAAAATAGAATTACAACTAAAATTTTTATTATGGGTGATATAATCCAACGTCAATTAAGTACGAAAATCAAATATAGAAAAATTAAATAAAATGTACTTAAAAAATTTGATAACTGTTGAATTAGGTTTAATTGATATTTCAAATTAACTATATAACCAAATATTTTAATGTTTACTTAACAATTAATTGAATATCTTTTTGAATCATATCAAGTTAACATAAAAACAAACACTATTTATCATTTATACTTATGTACAGAAAATATTATAATATCATACTTTTCTTAATAAAAAATGTTTATATTTGAAAAATATAATTTGTTGACTTTTACTTTATTTTTTCATATTTGTCTTTTACTAAACGTTAAAAATAATACTATTAAAAAAAGATTTTTGGAAACACGCTTTTAATTAAATGCACTTAAAAGGATAGAACAATTTTCTCACCAACATAAAACTAATAAGAGAATAAACGGTAAAATGTTTAATGCTAAAAATAGAAGCGTGGGGCGATAGCAATAGCTAAACAGTCTTACCATTTAAAAAGGAGTCAGATTTTTTGAATTCTAACATTTAGTTCAACTTATAGGTTGATGATAGCTTTTCTTAAAAGTTCTAAAAAAATTTCAGACCATTACACAATTGAACCATCTATAGTAAATTTATCTGCCCCACGCTTTTATTATTTGTATTAAACATTTGTCTGTTTATTCTCTTATTAGCATAACGTTTGTAAATAAATTATTGTATCCTTTTCAGTGTTATATTTTGATACAAATAAATACACATGTGCTAATTTAAATTTAATGGATGTAGTGTCACATTTCCTTAATGCTGTAAAAAGAAAGCTAAATTTTTTTATATAAATGACTTGGCTCCTGTGTTCCTTCGGGCCTGGTACCCCAAACACCCCGTTTGGCGCCTTAAACACGGCCCTGGGGAGAAAGATAGCTAACGCGACCAGTATGGTACCGTGAACTGTGTGACAAACAAGACCAAGCTGACCTCAAACTTTGAATTATTATAATTATCATAAGTTCTAGATATTCATTTTTATTCATTTTTAAAATAACATTTTTCAATTGCAGCGCAACCTAACCACGTTGCTCGAAGCTATAACGTACATACATACACAGGTACACACAGGCATCGGAATATATGTATGTTGACTAGAGATTGGCCGTAAAAAATGACGTATTATTTTTGAATATCATCATATATCATTTTGCAATTGCAGCGATAACGTTTTGATCTTTAGCAGTGACAGTTTACAATTGCATATTACACCCCTGCACGCACTAATTTTATCAACAGCTGACCCTACTGACCGCCGTGTTATGCAAAATTGCTTGCATAAATATATACTATACATACACATACATTTACACATACATAGGAATTT
>OZ022243.1:29497949-29650449 GCA_963978895.1 Erpobdella octoculata | reverse complement strand
ATAGGAAATTATTCGTTAAATAATAATATTAAGATTATTTTTAAACCGTCATTATTATTTCTTTATTCAATATTTTTACCTGTTTGGTACAGTTTTACGTTTTTATAATATTAAATTAAATGTGCCGTTTGCCTAATTACTACAACAAACATTATTATTTATATGTTCTATTATGCAAGTTCACTAAATAAACAGACTTTTAATCGCTTTTACCTAAATCTAGTTAGAAAATTACAGTGATGTCAAAATTGCTAATACTAATTAGAGCGTAAAAAAAGATTTATCTTGCATGTACATCACCATATGACATTATTTTGCTAGTTATTACAACTCGGGCAGTGAGATTAATCGCTCGATTAATTTATGTTAAAAATATTAACCATGCGATAAATTTTATTAAAATTTTTAATCGCGTGTCAGCTCTAATATATATATATATATATATATATATATATATATATATATATATATATATATATATATATATATATATATATATATATAAAACTAATTACCTGATATTAAGTTCAAGACATTTACTGCACTGTTCTTCTAAGAACAAATGAAATGCGACCAGCCACCCATGACAATGGCATTTTATTTTCTAATGTTGCTAAGACGAAAAAGCACTTGAACGGGTGAATGAATGGATGCATCCATCAGTGAATGATTTTGAATAACATCACAAGAAAATGCATCATCTGTGACAGTGCCATTTAGGGTGACTGTCTTGTTCTTTGCATTATTTATCGTTAATACATTAATTAATTAATTAGTTAATTTATTGCGTTATTATTGTGGTTGCTGGAGTTGTTTCTCCATTTTCTTCTTATTAAGATTTATGATATTATAATTACGCTGTAAATATTATTATTTTTATTATTATTATTATTATTATTATTATTATTATTATTATTATTATTATTATTATTATTATTATTATTATTATTATTATTATTATTATTATTATTATTATTATTATTATTATTATTATTATTATTATTATTATTGTTATTGTTATTGTTATTGTTATTGTTATTGTTATTATTATTATTATTATTATTATTATTATTATTATTATTATTATTATTATTATTATTATTATTATTATTATTATTATTATTATTATTATTATTATTATTATTATTATTATTATTATTATTATTATTATTATTATTATTATTATTATTATTATTATTAAGTATTAACTATGCTCTAAATTTCATATTAATAATCATTTAGCATTAAATTATAATTATTAAAATTATCTTTTTATTGTTTACTTCTCTGAGTGCACCACGACGTTCTGACTTACGACTTACGTTCCTGGCACGATGGTCGTATTTAAAATATGCTTCATTAAGGCGTTGTTTTGTTGTTGTTCTTGCAATTTTGCATTTCTGTATGAATGTTGTTGTTTCGCTGTTATGCGTCATGCTTTGTCGTGTTATGGAGAGTCGTGTTATGGAGAGTCTATGGAGCATTGTGATGACTTGTCGAGCTTTGTTATATGGGAGGAATAATATCTAGAACATTAGAACTTAGGTATCTTGACTCAAATTTATCGTATCACCGAATGCCCGTTTTCATATAATCAACAGTTTAACTGTTAGTTAGCCGTTCATTAGTCTAACTCGGACACTCAGTTGTATTCATCATGTACTGTACACCTACATTCACACATATATCGTATTTAAAGTTCCTGCATTTGTCTAACTTCGTCAAGATATATCCGCATCTGAACCACAAATCAACAATAACTTTTTGTCTATTAATTGTGGTTTATCAATTGTTAGATAACGTTTCGCCACGTTTTCTCGTATTTTTGAATAATCTGATTTAAAGTTTAGAATCATGACTTTCAATGTCTTCTGAAAAGTCGGCTTTATCTGTAAAAACCTTGGTAGTGGATTATTTTAGTTGAGACAAAACTTAAATAAGCCTCAATATTTTATCTTTAACAATCCCATGTTCACATCATAATAACAACTCTAAAAATCTGCTAATTCAGCGCTCACTCCAATAGCAGAAACGTGGGCGCAAAAAATGTGTGAAGCAACATGACTTCTTGATGCGTAGAAAACGTTCTAGAAAAGAAATAAGAACTTCCGAACAGGGATGTGCGCGTTTTTAAGGATTCGCATGAAATTATTTACAGCTATCATTAGCCGAATTGAAGTTTCCCAGTGGGACTGTAAAGAACCTGACCATTCGTTAGATAGACCGACGTAAACGGCACAATCTCAGCGTGAAATGCGAGCCTGGTGCTATTTAGGTCAGAGCTGACTTGGACAATGGGAAAGCTTTACTGTTTCAGTCCTTTTAATACGGTCAATAAAAAGCGGCCATGCTCAATATTTAATGTCGGATTTTATTTTTTATTTGTTTTCTAATTTTGAGGTGAACAATCAAGTCTGAGGCTTATATGACGGAGATATTGGAAGAATAAAGCTCAAGTTATTTCTAAAAATAAAAAACTTAATAGTAAAACTAAGTTTATATAATATGTGATTTTTATATATTTGATCTGTTTTCAAGTACAAATTCATTGAAACAACTACAATACAACCGAATCGATGAAGTAAAAACTCATTATAAATTTTTGTAAACAGAAATAAATAAATAAATAAATAAATAATAAATACCAAAAAAGGTGAAAATAATTTTTGCTTTATTTGTTGTATTGTTGAACATTTTTTTGAGTCCAGGTGCACTTCATTCAAGACTGAATCCCCCTTTGCATGTAAATATAAACTCGCGTGTCAACCTGTTTGAGTGAGAATTTTTTTAAAATACATACATATATATAATATATCAAATACATATATATATATATATATATATATATATATATATATATATATATATATATATATATATATATATATGTTTTGTTTTGTTTTCCACCTAGCAGTCGCGGCAACAGGTGCGAAACACCTGTGTTTTGGTTGGAAGTTTATAAATGAAAGTAGCTCGTGAATAATTCACGTTTATTTCTCTAACAACGATGAAAGAGTAAAAAAGAAGAAGCCATGTTGGAGTCGTCGGAGTTGGAAGAGAAATATCTTGTTTGTGCGTGTGTACGTGTTAAGCATGTGTGTGTGTGGGTGTGTGTGGGTGTAGGTGTTTGTAACTGCTTTTACATGGAAAACATTTCGTTTTTACTGTGGCACACCCGAACATAGGCCTAATGTATTGTCGTTGTGGATTCGTTCATTGAACGGGGATGACTTAAATCCAATAATGCAACGAAAAAGTAAGGTGCGCCTTCCGCTCATAATCCCCCACGGGATGCCCGACTGACATACGGCATCATCACCGTCAGCATAAACATGCACAGCAAAAATTGTGCAATTTAATATAAATTATTTTTTTTTCTTATTTTAATTTATTAATTTTTTGCTTTTAGCAGTTTTCGCCATAAAAAATACATCGAAGATTTCACGTGCACAGCATTCGCTATTTTGCTTGATACCTCTGCCGTCTTCTTCATCGTCATCATCATCATCATCATCATCTCCACCACCACCACCATTACCATCATCGTCATCGTTATCGCCATCGTCATCGTCATCGTCATCATCATCATCATCATCGTCATCGTCGTCGTCGTCGTCGTCGTCGTAGTCGTCGTCGTCGTCGTCGCCGTCGTCGTCGTCGTCGTCGTCATCGTCATCGTCATCGTCATCGTCATCGTCATCGTCATCGTCATCGTCATCGTCATCGTCATCGTCATCGTCATCGTCATCGTCATCATCATCATCATCATCATCATCATCATCATCATCATCATCATCATCATCATCATCATCATCATCATCATCATCATCATCATCATCATCATCAATATCGTTATTGCTTTAAGTATTTTTGCTTAATGATTCGCTAATCTAGTTTGTTAATTAAATACAATAAAAATACAACTTTTTAGGTTTTTTTTAGTTTTATTTGTATTTATTTTATATAATTCTTAGGTGAAATAAAAATATATAAAAAACATTTTTAAAACACATTTTTACTTCTAAATGCACTAAAAATGAAAAAAAATTCTTTTGTGGTATCCGAATATATCGCTCAAATAGTTCGATGAAAAGTAAAAGTGTGAGACGTTTTTTTATAAATTCTTTTAATATTCGAAACATATAAAATGAACGTCCCACGCTTTTTATATCGTCAAACTATTGAAGAGATATATAATGATAACAGAAAAAAATTAATTCTTTTTTAAGGGCATTTAGGAGTAAAAGTGTGTTTTTAAATGTTTTTTTCATATTTTTCAAATTTCTTATAACATAAATGATGGGCGCAAACTATAAGTCTCTATGCCCATATCTAGAATTATATAAAATATTGTTCATATATATGTTCTATAAATAAATGTATGTATATATTATTAAAAATCATTTTTATAGTTGTACATAATATCGCTTATTTCGAAATGACAGTCAATTAGTCTTTTAAATTCATTAACGTGTTCGGCTTCTATGATTTTCGAAGGGAGGTTCTTCCAAATTGCAGTAGATCTGGTCAGGAAGAAATATTTTCTGCAGTTGCCGTTGAATCTTTGTGTTTCCAGTTTGAACTTGTGACCTCTTGTTCTTCTTTCTTCTGATATCTTTATATTAGGAAAACACAAACGTCTTTTTATGTTTTGAATTTTATTAACTTAACGGCCGGTTTTGCTTACTTGCTTGCTTGCTGGAATGATTGAAAGCATTGAAAGTGAAAATTAACTAACTTTCCGTTATCCAATCAAACTGAAATTGAAATTTAGGCTAATTAAAATTAAAATTTTTTTGAAAAAAAAATTGTAATAAAAAATAATAATTATCTATGTTTCAAAACAAAAAATTAAATAAACATTTATAAATTAAAAAAATGTCATTTATAAAAATAATATTTTTGCAATAAATGAAAAGCCGGCAAATCCAGAAATATAAGAGATTTGTGAAAAAACCTGTTTGTTACGTCTTACTTGTTTATTTTACTGTATTTAGTCTTTATATAATATTTACAAATATTATATGAACTTATGTAAGTTTTCTCATCCATTCCACTCCTAAGAAACATGAATGAAACTGTTAAGTTAGTAAACCAACATTGAATGGCGGCAAGAGTGGCGAGATAAATTCCGGCGTATTTTTGAATTTCCATTTTCATTGTTTGTTTTATTGAAAAAATGATTTCATGGTCCAAACAGTAGTAAACATTTACATCTTAAAAGGAATATACCACATTCTTCCGAGAGCTCTTATTTAGTGATTAAACGTCATTTATTTACATAGGGATTGACTCTTTACACAAACTTAGCACAAGCAGAAATGTGCGCCTTAACGGTACATAAAAATAATTCATGTAATTTTTTTTATAACTTAAGTCAATTTTATCATTAAAAACTTATATGCATGTAAAACTTCAGCTCAATCTGAAAACGGTATATTAATGAAAAATCGATGTAAAACATTCCAAGTAGATGTTAAACAAAGGTTTATTCGCAGATAATAAAAAAAACAGTTTTCTGTGTTTATCGAATTTTAATAAAATCAAAAAAAGTGATTAAAATCCCTGAAATTTTAAAGACTTTAAACATTTAAAAAGACAAACAAATTAAAATAATTGAAAACAATGTGAAAACATTTACAAGTTGATTAAAATCAAAAAACAAATAACCAACTAATATTAAATATTAGAGATAATAGAAAAAGAATTAAATAAGAAATCACCTTCCTCTGTTCAGATCTTTCATCATATCATCGCCATGTGATAAAATGTTTTTTTTTTAACAACAAAAATTAAAGAAAATAATTTGAAAATAATTTTTTTAATCTGCAGTTTTTATTTTTTTTATTTTTATAAAAATAAATTTGTATTCTTTTCATGACACTGTAAGCTTCAATTTCCATCATTTACTTCAACATTTCAAACTTTCTTTTGTTCTATTTCCGCTTTGCTATCATCTTCATCATAACTATCATCATCATCATCATCATCTGCAGCAGCATCATCATCTTATTTATCATCAATATCGTCATATCCATCACCACCACCACCATCATCACAACCACTCAATCAGCATCATCGTCATAACCATCATCATAGTCATCATCATCATCATCATCATCATCATCATCATCATCTCCAGCATCATAACTATCATCGACATCATCATCATCATCATCATCACCATCATCATCAACATCATCATCATCATCATCATCATCATCATCATCATCATCATCATCATCATCATCATCATCATCATCATCATCATCATCATCATCATCATCATCATCATCATCATCATCATCATCATCATCATCATCATCATCATCATCATCATCATCATCATCATCATCATCATCATCATCATCATCATCATCATCATCATCATCATCATCATCATCATCATCATCATCATCATCATCATCATCATCATCATCATCATCATCATCATCATCATCATCATCTTCTCTATTGTCATCATAATCATACTTATCAACATTTCCTTACTTTTTATATATTTTTTCCTCTCCATTTACATCACCATCTTCATTTTTCTACAGCGGAAATGAGTTTTTCTTGGCTTATGAATTTTCCATAGCCTTTCTCTTTGCGTTGGAATTTTTACAAAGTGCTTTTTGTCTGTTTGAATTTTTTTTTTAGAAATTTCAAATAAAACAAAAACATAATCAACGATGACACAATTCTTCTAAGGAAATATTCTTATAAAATAGTTTTGAATAAAAACCTTTTTCTTGTTAAAATAAATAAAAAATTTCAAAATTTGAGTTTCATAATTTTTTAAAACTCAATATCAAATTTTAATTGAACAAGTATTTTTTTGTTTCATATTAAAATCGAATAATATTTTTAACAAGCAACTTGTTCTTCATTCAATATTAAAATAAACCAAAATGCTCAATAAAGTTATTTATTCTCCATTTTTGAAGTTATTTTAAACACATTTTTTATTTTAGTATTTTTAAAAAACTTTACAGCTGACAGTGACTTAATGATGTCAGGAAGCAACATTTTGTTCGCAAGTAGAAGCTCAACAATTCGTCTCCCCTGTGAATTTGTTACCGAGAACTTCAGTCTCTTTGAGAATCCAGTCGTGTGGCTCAAGAAACAAGAAGTAATGCTTTGTAACATAGACTCGCTTTTAATGTTGGTTTATTTGAAAAACACTGATGTACCGGGGGGTGAACCACCCAGGGTGTAAGCCAAACGTCCGCCCCTTTATTTAGAAATTTAAAATGAAAAAGTTAGCAAGTTCACTTTCTGATGTTTTCATTTCTTCTTCTTCACTTTTAAAAATAGTTATATGGAAGTTCTAACTTAAAACTGATATAATTTGTGGCAGCTTTTGTTGCATCATTGTCAATTGTCAGTATGCCAAAAGAATGAGTTTATCCAAACCTTTTAATTTTCGCTGCCTATTTTAGAGTAACTTTGTTAGATGGCATGGTTAAACTGCTCTACCACTTGTTGAAACCCTTTCAAAATCCTCATTTCAGAAAGAGTAAATTGCTTAATGATCCATTCACAACGTTTAAAGTAGAGCATTCTTCTGTTCCTTTAGTTACATTGTTTGGGTCTACAAAACTTGTTACCAGAATATTTATCCAGATGTTCCAGTTTGTGACATTTTATGGCATGTCATTTTCCTTGGTTAACCTGCTGCTTGTTTTGCATCAATCCCAAACTGGGGTTTGTCAACAGGCCATAAATATTGTCCAATAAGTTATGCTTTGAGGCCAAAAAAGTGTTTTTGACTGTAAAAGATAAAAAACTAGCGGAATATTTTTAACCTCTCCTATCTTTGATTGCTCTATAATAAAATAAATGTTTGGGCCAGGTCTCGAAAGATGAAGTAGTAATAAACTACATGGGAAACATACTGAATCCCTTCTTAACCACAAGAAGGTTCAATGTCTCCTACCAATCAGATAAACCGAGACATCGAATGACTCTCGAAATTGCAGGTAATTTTTTCTTAGACTTTGAATGTGCATTTTGCATGCTTTTTGTTAACTTTTTAATTTCATTTGTGCTGTCTGTTTAAACGGAATCTTGTTGTACATTTTTAACTAGCTTCCAACTAGTAAGAGATCTGAAACCTTCCATAAAAACCTTAAACAAATGTGAACACAATGTTTATAAATTGATTTTGATTTACTTGTTTGAATTGATAATTTTAGCGTCTTAAGACGGTTATAACCTGCAAATAACCATGTGTCGTACGCATTGAAACGAATCAATTTTCCATCTTTGGTGTATTTTATTATTTATTAATTACAGAATTTGTCATATTATTTATTTTTATTTTTGTTATATTATGCATAATTGAGTATATGTTTCTAGGTTTTTAAATGTTTAACATTTTTTATAATTAAAAAAATTAGTAAAAAAATCTGAGAAAGCCGCAAGAAATTAATTGTCTGTTTCAGTCAAGAGGTTTTTTGTGAAAGTGAAGAGTGAAATTAATTTGTGAAAACTCACTCAATCTTGTAGCGAGCAGACGTTATATTCAACTAACATCAAATTGCAACACGCGCATTGTACACCAATAATGTCATCCTGCAATACGTACAGACGTACATCATACATGAATAATGTCATCTCATAACAGGTACGTTATAAAAGAATAATGTCATCTTGCAACACGTACATTATAAGAGAACAAAGAATAATATTCAGTAATTTTTCAAAGTCTCATCTGTTAATTGTTTTTTAATTAGGTTTAGACACTTTTCTGTGAACATTTGAAATAGCGAAGTGATGAAACGAGTTAAATAAAAATTACTTGCCTGCCCAGACGTGGTTTTGAATTATGTAAAGAACGAGTAATAAAATTAGTTCGAAAAACTTATTTCATTAAATTGTGGAAAAAAATTTGCTTTTACAATTTTTTTCTGCTTTTCTGCTTGCAGATGGTTTCACTTTTTATTTTAAATTTTTGATGCAAGAGCTGCAAGGCAAAAAACATCAAAACGATGTCATCACTTAATTAGAGACTGCATTTCTATAAAGAAGACCTTTGAAATTATTCGACAAAAATTGAAGCAATTCTCTCGCTTTAAAAATTTATTTTAAATTAAAAATTTAAAATAGTTTTACATTCTTCTTTATTCCTTTCTCCCTTCCTTCACTCCACCAACCCGCTGCAAAGATTTCTCCCCGGAAGATATTGGCAACTACTCGTGTGAAGTGAGAGGACGAAGAGCAGTTGTACTGGGCCGAGTGACGCACGTCGTTTCCATCAGAAGTGAGTGATCATACGATGGCGTTTTTTAAAAACTTTCAAATATGATCAATTTATGAATAAACTGTATTTTTTTATTTCTCTAAACAAAGAAATAACATTTATGTTTGGTTTAATTTTTATCTTCACGTTCGTCTATACATCTCTAATGATTTTGAAAGATATTGTTAGTGTAATTTATCAGGACTTAAATGTAAATCTCTCTCAACACACACACACACACACACTCCTGTTTGCAATGTTCATGTCTAATCTCAAATAAAAAATTCATAACAGATTCAAACATAAACATGATTTCGCTGGATTATTTATTTAATAAAATTCTTACCGCAAAAAAATCTGTCTTTAAGACTCTCAGAAGTGTCGTGTAACAAAAACCCGCCGAAATCTGCGAAAGTAGCAATGGGATTAAGCGTTCCCAGAACAATTTGTAGACTCGGAAGAAGGAGAAAATGACTGGACAGTTAAGTTCAACGTTAATAAGAAAGAATGCTCTTTCGTGTCTTGTGTCTTTTGATCTTGAAGCCTCCCAAGAAGTAGTTGAACAATCGTCATGGCTGAGATAATCGTCATCGTGTCATTATTGATATCTTGAATCTTGTTATCGTAATCATGATCATCATAATCATCATCATCATCACCACCACAATCCACCACCACAACCACCATCACCATCACCACCACCACCATCGCCATCGCCATCACCATCACCACCATCGCCATCGCCATCGCCATCGCCATCGCCATCACCACCATCAACATCATCATCACCACCAGTATCACCACCATCACCACAACCATCATCATCATCATCATCATCACCATCACCATCACCATCACCATCACCATCACCATCATCATCACCATCACCATCATCATCATCATCATCATCATCATCATCATCATCATCATCATCATCATCATCGTCGTCGTCATCGTCATCATCATCATCATCATCATCACCATCATCATCATCATCATCGTATCCACCGCAGTCCGCCCCAAGCGGCTCTTTACTATTAGCGGCAAAATTTTCCAATAAATAATAATAATACCTTGTTATCAGAACTAAAAATTTAACATCGTCTTTTCTTATTTTTGTTGCACCAACCATCCGGACGACGCACTCAAATGTTGCATCCAACCGCCAAAATCACAGTTTTTGCTCCGAAAAAAAGATTTAATTTGATTGACAATTTTATGAAAAACCTCCAAGTCTTGGATAATTTTGTTTGGGAAAGTTTGCTTGCGCTTAGAGAGTGTTCAGTTTCTTTTAACCCCACATTTTCTTGAAAGTATATTGGCTTTGACCTCGTCTGGAAAATATGAACTTTACGCATGTTACATGTTCATTCTAGTTTTAGAATTTCTTTAACATTTTGGTATTTAAATACTTTAATACGGAGTTGTTGCTCTGGACAACTTAAAACCAATTTATTCCACTTCATCCTCATCATAATCAACAACATTCTTTACACTTTCTTCATTTCTTCTTTCTCTTCTTCTTCCTCCGTAGCACCTTCAGCAACAGCATCATTGAAGCATCGACCTTCAAGCATTTTTTCAATCAGAATTTCTTTCGCAATGCCCCTCAGCAGCACTGGTCATCGAAGAACCTCAATTCTTGTTTATTTTCAGTTTCAGTTTGTTGGCACACTGTTTGTCATTTTGAACCAGGAAAAACTCACAAGCAACGTGTTTATTCTCACGCGGCTGGTGCACAAAATGAAGAAAGATGATATGACTGCATGCGTCTTGATTGCAGAGTGGTCAGTAAGTGGGATAGTTTCAACTAGCCAAAGAGAAAGAACAAGAGATAAAAGGAAAAAAGAAATGGAAAGAGGGAGGAAAATAAAAAAAACAGAGAGAGAGGGAGAGAGAAAAAAATTGAAAGGAAGGATGTTGGAGAGGAAGTGAAGTGAAGGTTGGTGTGGAGAATTAGAGGTGTCATGCCAGTCAGATGAATGATCCGCGGTTAGATTAGCGAATGACTGATGGAGTCAATGAAGGAGCGGCTGACGGATGGTCAGCTGGTTTGATGGATGACCAGGGAGTGATAGATGGTTGCGTCGTCCCGGGGATGAATGATAATGGTGTATGAAAACGCAACATACCCTCCTCTTCATTCTTCTACTTTCTCCTTTTCATCTCCTGAGCGATTGTAAGGAGATCTATAGCTGGGATGTTCAAAAAAGTTCAATAATACAGTGTGTGTGAATATACGTATATATATATATATATATATATATATTCTTTATTTATAGGTGTGTGTGTGTGTATATACAATTAAATTATGATTATGACCCACGACAGGAAGTACTTCGGTATTTCCTACGTAGTGCTATATCAGTTTTAAAACACTTGGTGTAAGAACTCCTACTCGCTAATTGCTAGCCAGTCCTAAGCTTGGATGAAGGAGGAGGGACAGTTAAAAGGATCAAATTATGATCCACGACAGGAAGAACTCAGGAGCTTTCTAAATGCAGCCATTGCAGTTTTAAAACACCTGATGTAAAGGACTATAAACTATTATAATAAAAACCAGGTGTAATGGAATCTAAACTAATATAAAAAAAATTATTATATAACATTTGCGTATACATTTTCAACAAAGACGATTCTTTTAAGATCAAGTTTAAAATTGAATAGTTAAGTAAAAACTTGAGTGTTTTCGAAGGTGAGAAATGCATTTTTGAAGAGCTGGTGGTGAATAATTTGCATCTTTTTAACTTTGCTTGCGAGATGGCGACACGTTAAAGAGCGAACGAACTTGTGTGTTGCAGTACGCGTTGATGAATTGCATGATGCAAATTCATTTGATTTAATTAAAAAGAAGAAAATGTTTCATCAAGCTGCATAAATAATTGATATAAATTATCTTTAAATTAAAAAAAGGAGAAAAGTTTTGGATGAGAATAAGATGAGCACTTGTCACGTAGCAGTTTTAAATATTTACAGTTTTATGCAATTATTTTAATTTATTTTTTACTATGTTACATTGAAAATTATAAGTATTAGTTTTAATTTCATAAGCGGTTTTGTAAAATGTGCTGAGAAACAATATTTGTTTGTTTGTTTTTGTTTGCGACGCATGATGTGCTGAAGAAGTTCATTTTTAAATTGGCTTCGTTAAAGAGCAGTTTTGCACCGACTCCACTCAGTCGGACAACAAACAAACATTAAAAATGTTAAAACAATACAAACACATACAATGAATGCAAAAACATGCAAACAGAAAATTTAAAAATATAAACCTATAAATAATGGAAACCAACAAAAACAAACAATTGCGAAACAATCAAAACAATACAGAAACTTACAAACACTTTTAGAAATTAATAAAAACATTTAAAAAACAGCGCAGAAAACAGAAAGCAGAAAAAACAAAAACTCACCAAGCAATACAGAAAAACACAGAAGAATACAGAAAAACACAGAAGAATACAGAAAAACACAGAAGAATACAGAAACATACAAACAATTAAACTAGCAAATGAAACAGACATAAAACAGAAATGAACGAATGAATGATGGACTGTAATGGTACTTAGCTTTCGATTGCATCATGCGAATCACGTTATTAGCTCTCAAATCCGCCCACGAACGTTTTGATAGATGTACCCTGGTGGCACTCCGTGAGGGGTCAACACTTGGAACGCCGGATCTATTAATTTTTTCCCAGTCAATGTTCCCAGGTGGCCGAGCCGAGGTTTGCAAGATCAACTGAAACCAGCCGCCCCTGTGAATGAACAAATAATGTAAATTATGGTCTTGCGCTCCTAACTGAACTCCCAGGTTTATTGAAGGAGGAAAGAAAATACAAATTGACGCTTTGTCAGGAAGTCAGGAGAAAAAGAATAATAATAAAATGATGCAATAATAAAATGAAATCGCAACTACCTTGGTTGGTGCAAAAAATGTTAAAAATGTTTAATGTTTTTACAAAAACGATTTACTTCATTATGGTGTATATATATATATATATATTATATCAGAAAATTAAAATTTAAAAATATTAATATAATAACCTGAAAATACCATAAAAAATGTTTGGAACGTTTTATAGATCTCCGGGTTAAGAATTATTATTATCGTGATTTCAACGCAGGAGTTGAACAAACAAGTTTCAATTGTTGCATTTTTCTCTATTTCATATGTTTTTGTATGTAGAGTCGGGACTTTCTGTTGTTAAAAACAACTTTATGTGACGAAATTGGTGAAGAAGTTGAGGAAGTCGAGGATTGCCGCTTAAGATCTTCTGAATATTAAAGAAGGCTTAACTACGTGTAATTGTTTATCACTTCATGAAAACTAGCGTTTCGAATCATTTCAATGCTTTTATAAATTGATACCAGCTGTTTAAGGAATAGTAATTTACCATTCATGAAATTTTTATTTTTTTTGAATTAACTGAAATCATTTGATAATTTGTTTTAAAACAGAACTTTTTATTTCTGGGTCATTTTAATAAAAATTAGTAAAGTCACAGCCTAATATTCTGCACCTACGACAAAACAATTATTTTTTAATTAAATAGAAAAACAAGAAGTTACAATTTAAATATAAGATGTTTCAAAAGTAAATTAAACATCTACTTTTATACTCACTCACTCACTGGGTCTGGAACACTGACTCGTGTGTTTTAACAATCAATCAGACGTGCAAACGCACATACACAATACACATAACTAAACAAGCTATCTAGCAATAGTTGTCGACATTTAAAATATTTAATCACATGCCAACCCATTTTTACAAACTTTTATTTAGGTTACAATCTCTGTTTGTGTGTGTGTGGCTTTCTCTGTACGCAAATCTTGCAAGTAAAATTTAACCTGCTTTTTGACTAGCTAGGAAGCTGAAACTTTCAGCATATCTTTATATTGGATAACAATACATAATTCAATTAAAAAAAACGTAATTTGAACATCTTTCGTATACATACACACATACACACATCGAGTGTATTTGAAATCAAAGTTTGTGTTAAAAAACTCGTTTTTTCCTTTACTTGTTCTTCATAAGGCATCGTATTCACACGATAAACATGTGTGTGGAAGCTTATGTACATGTTGATTATTGGTTAGATTCGAGGAGACTGCGTAGGTGTTATTTGATTATTTTATAATTATGTTGCCTGGTATTTTAAATTAAAGTTGAATATAATTTGTGAAAATATACTTATACTTCGGAATGCACTAAAATGTTTTAACAAATGAGAGATAATTTAACAAAATTAATACATGGTTTTAAGACAGTTATAGAATTTCATAGCGACATCGCATCGCAAATATATTACACCGGTGAATAGTAAACAAAAGATGTTTGTAGTTACTAGGACGATAAAAATTTTTGTTGTCATTACCCTATGCTTCTTTTATTTATTTTTTAATAATTTTTGTTTTTTAAATTTTTTCATTGTTGTTTTTGTCAAATACAACTTTAAAGTCTTTTGAAGTTGGTCAATTTTATAATGATCTCCAAAGCATCGGATCTTCCGCAGACATCTCATGGACATCCGAATAAGTGAGAGTTCATAAAAGCATGTAATAATGATTGTTCCACACATTTATATTTTATCAAACTATTTAAAAGATATAATCGGATTTTTTAAAATTATTACTCACTTAAATATAATAATATTAATAAGGTTAATTAGACATATTGAAATTTTTAATATTAATTTCTAATTATATATGCGATAAAGCTTAACATTGTAAACTATAAATATTAACATTAACATTTTTATTATTATATAGCTAGTAAAATTATAGTTGATTGGATTTTCTAGTTATTTATTTGAACATATTATCATAAACATGTGAATAATGACAATATTACTCTTATTCGGGTATATTTATATTCGATATCGATTCTGGTAGGGAACCCTGTAAAAGGTACCAGAGTAAATTTGATGTCGTTTGTGCATATGTGGGTGTGTGTATGCTTATGTGTGTGCGAGTGAGTGTGTGTATGTGTTTGCTTGTCCAACCGGATGTTTCAATTTTTTCCAGTCAAAATTCAAAGAGAATGCCCGACAATTTATATATGCTTTTATTAACTTTCACTTAACTGTTAAAAAATTTAGAAAACAAAAATTATCAAAAGCTAAATTAAAGAAGCATGGTATAATGACGATAAAAATTTTTATCGTCATATTAACTACAAATATCATTTGTTTATTGTTCACCGGGGTAATATTTTTACGATACGATAACATTTTTCCACTATCTTAAAAGCATGTTTTTAATTTTTTAAATTAACTTTCACTTGTTCAGCTGACAGCTAGCAAATACGTATTTAACAATTAGATATTAAAAATTAAATAATTTATTTTTTAAATAACTCAAAAAAATTGTCATAGTTACAGATACTCTTAATGATAAACTAAAAGTCGTTATGATCATATTGAATATCTCAGCCAATAAAACATTATTTCAATTTTTCATGAGTTTACATATTTTTTGTTAATTTTTTCCTTTCTTCATTTTTAAAAACGTGTTATTTATTCAATAATCATAAATGCAAATAGAACAATTTTATAATCTCCTAGCGATTAAGTTTATAAATATTCCCTCATATGTCAGCATTTACAACTATTTAGGTGAAATATCTAACCGATACCTAAATAAATAATTTAATTTCTATGTTTACTTATAAATTACGATATAAAATAATTTCTTTGAGTTTATTCGGCGGTAAATGGAATTAGAACTGTTCTCTTAAGAAATCGTTTTACTTTTTAAATACTAATTAAACGTATTACTAAAATATCAATGATGCTGATGTATAATAATATTAACTGATCATATATAACAACAAGTGATAAAAAATTTATATTTTACAGTTCCTGTAAGTTTTCTAACCATAGAAGCAGACAATCTGACCTCAGCACCGACCTCAAAACTTGACCTTAAAATGAACAATTTCATTAATGATTATCTCCCGCCCAAGAAAGACGCCCTCGTGTTCGTCGAACACCACTTCCGGTCAGTCACGTGTACCTGTTGGAGTTACTCTTCACAGACGGAAGTGAGGATACACCTGGGTGACGAGGATGTAACTAGTAGTTTTGATGAGAGAAAGGTGAGAAAGGTTAGCGGTGTTGGAGGTCTCCAGTCTATCTACTACACCATTACAAGAACCTCGTTCAACCTCACATTTTCCCCGTTCCACGACAATCGACCAATCACTTGCTCCGCCACGCCAAAGGATCTGCCGACCAACAAAACGCAACGTCTCATCAACGTCATTCGTTAGTGTCGTCAACAACTTAATTGATTCTTTGATTGCCATCTGGAATTTTCATCGTTTTATTCATTTTACTATAATGTAATCTAGAAAAATCAACTTTGTTCAAACTAACTTGATAATTTCAACTTTTTTTATTTTTATTTAAATTAGGTATCGTAATATCTCTTCTTTGTAATAACCAATAATTTTTAATACTAACAGATAGACCACACTTCACATGTTTCAATGCATCGGCACACATCGGTCAAACTGAGGTCTACCTCAGCTGCATAGTCCGAGCCAGACCTCCACCGAACAGCCTTTTCTGGCAGTTTCCTGACAATGCCACATCATCTTCTTCTTCATCATCATCAACGTCGTACACAAGAGATTACAACTACAACTTGTACAAGAATCACATTTCTGCAAATGACGAATTCTGGAACTCCGTTAAGGTGAAAATAGGTCTATTTTATTAAATCCTTTATATTAACACATATCCTCTGTCTGATTGATTGAACACAAACCCATTTCCCGTCAACCAATAGATCTGAAACTTGGTCCATAGACACGGTAGGACCAAATATTTATTTTTAGATATTTACCCACTCACACATACACACTGACTTAATTATAATAACATCTAATTTTAATCGCTTTTTCAAATTTTGAACAGTACAAAACTCATTGAAACCCTTTCTTAAATCCTTTATAATAACTTTATCAAAAAATACTCCAGAAAACATTTTTAGTCGACCAATTACAAAATCATAAAGGATTTAAAAAAAACGAAGGAAACGGGAGCGTGAGAGAAAAACGATAGAAAAACCTCTAAAAAGCCCGGGCAACGCCGGGCACCCCGCTAGTATTTGTATAATATTTGTGTAAATTTTAAATAATACACGTGTAATTTTTTTCTAATAGATTCGCAATATTTGCGTAATATTTGTCTATGATATGTGGTAATACTTGTGACAATTTTGTGTCATAAATTGTATATAAGTTTGGTAATATTATTGCAATGTTTTTCAATATTTGTTTAATATATGTAGCAATTACTTGGTAATTTGTGTTTTGATATTTCTGTAAATATAAGTAAACATTAATGTAATATGTTTGTGTCAATTATGTAATATTTATGTAAAATTATTTTTTTTAAAAACCTGTAAGTTGTAAGGGTTAAGTACACAGAAAATAACTTCCTTTGTTCTATTCTATTTCTTTGCAAGTTTTCGTCAATATCGATTGAAACTTCGAACCCACGCTGAGATCAATGGTGCGATGGAACGAAAGAATTTTTCCTTCTTTTTTGTACTTTCCTGTCGTGACGTGTCGTACGTGTGACGTGACAGGGAAGTGATCCATCATGTCACATTCTCTACCCCCCGCACTCTTCCTTCCCTCTCTGCCATCTACCTCCCCCTCCCCCCCTCCCCCCTCCCAGCTCTCTGCAGCTCTTCTTGTCAGTGCACCTTCTCTCATCCAATTGATTGCGTCTTCTCAATGAGAGTATATTTTTTGTCAAATAAAATGATTTGATTGTATTTCATATTTTCAAACTAACACAGGAAAAAGTGTTCTTTAAGAAGTTTAGTAATTCTAAGTTTTTGTTCGAAGCTTTCGTTTCGAAACTTGACAACTCAATTAATTTTTTTTATACTCTTCGCATTTTATTTGAGTCATTGGAAATTGAATTGTCGTCAACACGTACGACTACATTCCGTACAGGATCTCGACAACAACATGATGGAAACAAGGCTGTACATACGACAAGTCCACAACCACAGCTACCGATACTACAAAGTGGTTTCGGAGAATTTATTGGGAATTAATTCAACTCTCGTTCGACTGAGCCAAGGTGAATTTAAACGAAATTGTTGTTTGGTCGTTTTTTGTTTCGAGTTTACAGGTCGATCTGGCTTGTTTACAAATCTCTTGTTTTGTCTCTGTATATAACACACTTGTTATAACTGTAGCATTTTGCATAAGTGGATTATTTCTTTTGGTCTAATTTGTGCTTAAATAGATTGTTCCCGAAAACTTAGAAAATTCATAATTTGTTTTTTTTCAATAAAATTTTTAATTTACTTTTTTATTAAATAATAATTTTATAATAAAAATGAGATAAATAATAGTATGCTTTTATGTTTTACAATAAATTTTAATAAATAAAAACCTTGTTTATGATAGGAAAATTCGCTAAAGTAGTATCCATTTTTAGGCCTTTCTAGAATGGCGCCTATAGCGGTTGCCAATGTTCAGGGAAGTGGCGCATGTAGCGAATGGACCTTTTGCACCTTACAGTGAAGCCTGTGCCAACTAGAAATGTCCCCTATATAATGTTACACCAGGGTCAATGGCCCTCCTTTATTTGCAATTATATTTTAATATCTAATAAATTACTTTTAAATTTGACCGATAAAAAACTCCAGTGAGCAAACCACTGCCGTACGAATCCAAACCACAATCAGACGGCAACAATCCACCGATGCGGCTCAAGTCGGTTACTGGTCTCGAGTACGTCGTCATACGATCCGCTCCAAACCAGCCATCTTCGTCGGCTTCTCCCTCTCTCTTCTCATCATCTCTTTTCACGTCCGTCTTGGTGACCTCTTTGCTTACTGCTGCTGCTGCTGACCCGATGACCCGCCGGGTCACAAGCTTTACTCAAATGCTCAATCATGATGTCGTCGTCATTTTACTATTTAAAATTTGCACGACCAGCCTTAGTTGTAGTAGACAGTGAACAACCATTCCTTGTGTGCGACCTTCATGTTGTTATTATTGTTGTTGTATTCCTAAATGATGATGATGATAACAATTATTATTATTACTATTTATATTTTGTTATTCCTAATGTTATGACTGACTAATTATAGGCTATTTTTAATTTGAATTTTCAAACATCTGTCGGGTATTGTATTTATATTTTGGCATCAGTTACTCGCTCAAGTTCTTTCATACTTGCAGTGTTTGGTCAATACAAACACGCTGACCACAAAATAGAAGAAAGAAAGAAAAAAATTGAAAGAAAGAGAAAAAAATTATTTGTAAATATTTAACTTGTATATTGATTGAATATGTCAAAATATGATAATCGTGGCGTGATTTATTGTAATATACTTTATATACATATGTATTGCTACCTGGCGACTAAAAAACATAAAAACTTTTAAGACTTTCTTACAACCGAGTATAATGAAAACAAGTCTTTCGACCAAGAAAAAAACCAAAATACAAATACAAAACAATTTAATAACAACATTAAATGAATTCCTGAAAAGAATAAAAAAAACATCTCCTTCATACATCATCAACGTGAGCGTGGTTGTTTATATCCGGGATGACAATTCTGTTCTTCTTTTTTGACCTTTTCGCTCGAAGATCAATAAATCTACTCGTCGTCGGAAAATTATTTGTGGCAAGAGTTGTTGTATGTCTGAAATGCATCCACAAGTTGCAAGTCACTTCGGCGGCCACAACTTCGCCTGCATTCTCGGCTACGAGCTTCAAAGCGAACAATCCGTCTCTACCCAGATAGGAGTTGGCGAATATTCTCAAACTTTGATACTCAACTTTTTCTTCTATCGAATACATTCCCAACATGTCTAACTTCTGCTTGACGAATCTAAAGACCGATTCAGAGAGCATGATCGACCACAACCATTTGAAGAGAGAGAAGAACGTGAGGATTGAAACAGCAACCAACCAGAACCAGATGACGGCGAAGACTTTCTCGTTGAAGATGTTGATGGGAAGAACACACTGAACTGTGTATTGATGAACGTTCGTGCTTTGACGGATGCGGAAGTCGCACAGGGTCACGTGAGGGAACCTGTCAGTCGGTGTCCATTGTTTGTTGAAGAGGAGGAAGGCCAGTACGTGGTAGCCGAACGTGTAGAATTCAACTCCGAGGAATTTATCGAGTAAGAAGATTTGACCGATGGCGTTCAACAGGTACAAGATCTTAATGAATAAGTAACTCAAGAACAGCAGGCTGATCCGTGGCTTCCTCTGACAACATTGTGACTGGTGACGTGACTGACATGACGAAAGATGACATGATGATGATGATGGTGATCTTTTTCGATGGATGAGAAACCTTCGAAAAAAAAAGAAAATACATCAAAACGACACTTTGAAAAAATTACACATTATTTAATATTTGGGGAAAATTTGAAAATCTAAGAAATTAAAAATATGTTGTCAACTTCAAATACAAAGCAGTAGGATATTATGTTGAAAAATAGCTTAAAAGCATACTGGTAAATTTACAGTATTAAGTGAAACAAGAAATGAAAATTAGTAAAATTCGTAATTTGCTTAAAATTTATTTTCAACATTCACAAATACAAGTCTTAAAAATACCTGTCAAGTAAATAAACAGCAAAACGAAGAGCTACATCTCTGTCATCTTCTTTCGCTGAAAGTTGAGATTTTGAAGCAGACTCAACGATACTTCCCAAGTGGATGCCAGACTTGCCGGCAAGTATCCTCCATATAAACCAAGGCGTGAGGAAAAGAATGGCTTGGAACATGAGGATTATTGGAACCCATTGGTAATAAGTTATCCGCTTGAGTCGGGCATCTTCGGGGTGAGGAATGCGATCGAGAAACGGTACATAGTACGTATCATCAACCCAGCACATGAGATTGGCGTATTTTTCGTGGTTGGTGGCACACACCTCTGGACACCAGCAATGAATTGCTTCGCCCAAGCACTGACGGGCACTGACAATAGTGGCAAGAATGATGATGAGGACTGCACTGAAGAGGCGGCTGATTCGATCTGTCGAATCGTCGTCGTGGTTTAATTTGAGGTTTCGAAGGTCGAAAAATATCCGAAAAACTTCTTCCATTGAATACTCACCACCCTCTCAAATAGTTTTTAATTTGAGATGGTTCTATTGAGTTCAAGTTCGTTATTGAAGTTATCACAACGTGGCAGTGAAAAACAAAAATCTTCCTACGCTCGTCTCATAGCGAACTCTTTCTTTTTCCATAAACCGCAATTATTTCAAATTACAACACAAAGACACATCTGGTTTTATGATGCAACAGAAATTACAAATAGCGAGAGAGAGAATACTTTAAAACAGAGGGATATTAATATATCTCGAGAATTATTGATTTGATACTGATATTCGAGAGTATTGGCCCATCTGCCGACGCTTAGATTGCATTAAACAATATTTTATTTAGCAGGGACATCTAGCGAACTTTAAACTTTTATTCAGTTTCACTTATATTTTTTTATTTATTTGTATTTTGTTTTTATTCAAGATGATGATAAAGCTAAATAAATAAATAAATAAATACAAAACGGCTTGGTTTTAGCGAATAAATCGGAGTTTCATTTTCAGCATATGCTTGCCATCGCACTTGTGTCCTCAAGAACAACTGCTGAATTACATTTGCATTCTTACGATTCGAAACTATCTTTATAAGCAGTTGTCTGTCAATGATGTTTTTGTTTTCGATGTAGTTCAGTTTCAGTAATTTGTGTTTATACTTTTAATTACAAATTGAAGAACAACAAGAAAATTGAAACTGAAAATCGAAAGTTGAAAAAACTCCAGTTAATTATTGACTGAAGGGTCATCGAGAAGGGTCATTCATTGGCAGATAAATTTCTTAAAATCACTTTTAAAATTTCCTCGTCAGACACTGTGTTAACACTGTCGTATCCTACAGTACCATCTCGATACGCCACATCACTATCATCACATCCTACTCAACATCTTCAACACACCGTTCATATCACCACCCTATCGACACACAATATAGGACCACTTTGAATTTTCATATCAACTTAGGCTTAATTTACTGTATAATATCATTATCGTACTTTGTATCATCACCACCACCATCATCATCATCATTATCTATTACATCATTATCGTCTGATGTAATAACGGAGACCACCCCAGTTCATTCAACAGCTATACAATAATATCATTCTTCTCTGCCACGTCATCATCATCAAAATCTTCACTATCATCACCATCAGACATTGATCGCTCTCATTGATTTTGAGTAACGAGCTTTATACGTAGAAATACTGACGAGTTTATTCAGACATCATCTTGTTTGCGTCGGGCGGCTGGTAACAGTGTAGTTGCAAGTGTTGCGAAGGTCGCTGGAATGTCGTGGTTGTAGTCGTCGATGGTGGAGGGAGTGGAACAGTGTTGTAGGGGATCTTGAAATTGTTGATCTCCATTGGAAACTGCGAGACTTTGTTGTCGTTGTAGAGTTGTTGCTGTTGTTGTTGAGGAGGTAGTAAAGGAGAAGTTGTTGTTTTGAGTGGCAGTTGAGCTGTTATTTCAGATATGGAAGAATAGGTGTTTTCCTGGTATTTGTACGGGTCATGTATCTCCTGGAGTGAAGGTGGGGGTGGGGTCTGGGGAGGATAGAAAGAGAAATTTTCAACAGGAGGAACTTTTGGGGGACAGCATGTTTGTGGGTAGTTGAACGAGGGGGCAATCGGCTGTCGTAGTTTAGAATCATTGGTCTGGTTTGAGCGACGTTTCTTCACACTGTTTTTATTAAAATGATTTTTAGAAAACTATTAAAAATTATCGTTTGTTAAACTAATAAACTATTATAATTAATATTTGTGATAACCAATCGAAAATTATGGAAATTAATTAGTGACGATTGCAAAGCCACCTAACAGCGTGACGCTGATATGTAGCATACATACATTACAAACATCGAAAATTATGTATGTTGATGAACAATGATGGATCCAAAGGGGGCCAGGATCCCCTTAGAAGTTTTTGAAAAATCAATTAAAGTTTTTTGATTAACTTAGGTCGTAATTTCATACTGTTTGTCTGTAGCCTAAAGTTTCATCTTTACCAAACGCACTTCTTGGCCATCATTCTGTCTATTATATGGCGGATATTTAAAATGTCGAGTTTTGTTTAACACACTCATTAGAAAATATAAGAAAATGACATCTCATAATTTTTTAGACGTCAACCAAAGTTTCAGTAAAACAAGTTGCAAATAACATTTTTCGTTTTTTAAACAGGCTCAGACCACTTAACAGCAAGGTATTAGAGCAATTGTCATTTGTTCTATGAAGGGGAGGTAAAGCAATCCTTAAACCTTGGCAGGATTAATAAAAAATACAAAAAAAATTTGGGCCCCAATAAACCACAAATATTACCAGACTTAACTGTATATAATATCAATTAAATATATAAATATATATATATATATATATATATATATATATATATATATATATATATATATATATATATATATATATATTTAATTAGCAAAAAGTATAATAACGACACGATAGTGTATGATTATGAAATGAAATATATTAATAAACACCCTCTGATTAATGACATATGTCAAATGAGCGCCCATTAGACGGCGAAGTTGTGGAGTGTAGAGCGATATGGAAATCATGCTGTCACGCTTTTTCGTAGCGTGAGGTCACGCTATATGTGACGCGAGATCACTATAGGTGTGACTCAATGTCAGACTATGTGTGACGTCAAAAGAATTACAAGTGCGTGCGTATGAAACTAGGGAAGAGATTGGAAATGAAAAAAACTTTTGCAGCAGCACTTTCGTGTGACTGATCAGATTTGACATGAGAAATGACATGTGTCATGGGAAATATTTGAAGATGCGACGTTTAAAAATTATTTTTTTTTATTTAATACATACATACATTTAATCTTCTATTCTTGTCTCTTAAAACTTTGCATTTCATTTCAATAATGTTTATTTATTCAAGATATGATTTTAGTAAGTAACCTATTATTATTATATATTTATATAAATTTGTTCTTTCATAAATTATAATAAATGAACCGCTGAAAATCATACAATTAATTTTTTTATAAACAGTTTTTTAACGTAAATCAACTTTAGAATCTAAATCAACTACAACACAAGAGAACTTAGCGATATTTTTGTTTTTATCTTTCGAAACGCTCATCGTATTTATTTAAAAATCAATAACTCCTCTTCTTTCTTTTTCTCTTCTTCCTCTTGTTTATCATCATCATTATCACTATCATCATTCAAGCATCAATGCCAATATTTGCACGAAATGCTTATACAGGGTCCTATACATACATATATACATACAGAAGTACTTACATACATGCATGCATACATACATACATACATACATACATACATACATACATACATACATACATACATACATACATACATACATACATACATACATACATACATACATACATACATACATACATACATACATACATACATACATACATACATACATACATACATACATACATACATACATACATACATACATACATACATACATACATACATACATACATACATACATACATACATACATACATACATACATACATACATACATACATACATACATACATACATACATACATACATACATACATACATACATACATACATACATACATACATACATACATACATACATACATACATACATACATACATACATACATACATACATACATACATACATACATACATACATACATACATACATACATACATACATACATACATACATACATACATACATACATACATACATACATACATACATACATACATACATACATACATACATACATACATACATACATACATACATACATACATACATACATACATACATACATACATACATACATACATACATACATACATACATACATACATACATACATACATACATACATACATACATACATACATACATACATACATACATACATACATACATACATACATACATACATACATACATACATACATACATACATACATACATACATACATACATACATACATACATACATACATACATACATACATACATACATTCGTACGTACGTACGTACGTACATACATACATACGTACATACGTACATACGTACTTACGTACATACGTACATACGTACATACGTACTGACGTACATACGTACTGACGTACATACGTACTGACGTACATACGTACATACGTACTGACGTACATACGTACTGACGTACATACGTACATACGTACTGACGTACATACGTACTGACGTACATACGTACTGACGTACATACGTACATACGTACATACGTACTGAAGTACATACGTACATACATGCAGACACACAAACATTTATGGATTCATAGATACATACAAAGATAACATTATAAAAAAATATGCATATTGTCTACCCATATAAAATTGGCAGACTCATTTGAAAGCATTTTGCGGTAAATAACGACTTCGTGCATGGAGTTCGTCAATCAGTGCCAGTGAAGAAATACCATAAATAACTAGAAATAAATAGGAAGAAAAAATAGATAGATACAAATGAAGAGGAAAAAGTTAAAAAATAAAAGAATAAGATAGAGTGAAGAATGGGAAAGAAGGAAAGAAAAATGAAGAAAGGAAAGGAAAAAAACAATAAAGTGAAGAACGCCTGCGGGCATGCAACCAACCATTTGAAGGTAAGTAATCCAGCCATCAGAATGCACAGGGCGAAGAGTATAGCAATAAAACAGATGACCACCAGCGTGAACCCTGTAAAAACAAATAAATAAATAAGTAAATAAATAAATAATTAAATAAAATTTATAAATAAAAAAATAAGTAAACATGAAAAATAATATTAATACTAAATTCAACCATAACTCTACTAACATCAATAATAATATAAATATTAATAAAAAAATTATAGTAATTATTATTATTATTATAACTAATATAAGGGCATCAATAATATGAATATTGAATATTAATAAAATAATACAGAAATCAGTAAAAAAATAGATAAAAAACGATCCAAGCATCTGTTTCTTATCTCCTACTTTCAAACGCGCGCCTCATTGGTTGAATAAATTTTAAATTTGTTTCCTTCTATTTATCTCCTTTGAAATTAAAAAAATTGAAAATAACGAGGATAAATTAAATAAAATAGTTTTATTTTATTTTATTTCATGTTATATTTATTGGTTGACTGGTTGTTCTTGTACTTACTCATGTGACGAAGTTCGTTATCGTCGTTTCCTTCGAAGCCATGTATCCATCCTGGAATCTCTATTTATGAAAAATATTGTTTTACTAAGCTGAAAATTTAACATTATCTAACTGATAATTTTATTAATTTCTCCCAAAGTATTTACACTTTTTATTTTCATACATTTTCTTTATCAATTAATTTCAAGACCTCCAGAAGAAAGACAATCGTCACGTGATGGCATTGTGCCAAGCCACTCGCCATTGTGGCACCTTATTTGCCATGCGGGTCTCCCGTTGGACGCACATTTTATGTTCATTTGATCAGGGTCATCCAAACTTCTTGTGAAAGTAAACTCTTGTGGAGAAAGACCTCCTGGTGGAAAGAGGCATTTGGTTGCTGTCGTGACAATAATATTTTCATAATTATTTTATTGAATTAGTTAAAATTAATTATGAGTTATTATATGGTAATTGAATTATTATAATTTTCATTTCACGGTAACGATCATTTGTTCATTAGAGCTCATTAAAGAGCTGTTAAGTAATTCAATAAATATCGTCGCATGACTCATTAGTCTGATGTATTTCGAGTCTCGAGCTGTCCCCGTCATTTAACGTTTCGTCATAGGCTGACATCTGGCGAACGTCTGATTAAATTTACAAATCACGCATTCGATTGGATGATGGCCATGATGGCCACTTGTACCTTGATGAGCGCTTTCACACTTCTAGCGAGTGTTTCAGCCATATTATAAGTATACGCAAACACACTTGAAAAGAAAAACTGCTTCTAAAAAACCTTTGAATTCAAGGAGGAAGTTTTCTCCTTCCTTGCTTGAGTGAGGAATGATGACTTTTACTCTGTTGGTTTCAGACACTAGAACAACTCTTCTTCTCTCTCCAGTAGAGCAAACTACCGTTGGAAGACTCAAAGGGTTCGAATCTTCGATCAATTTAGCAAGGACCGTGCACGTTTTTGGAGTCATGTGACTTCGCGACAAAGAATTATTGATAGTGACTTCCGGTCGGAAGTTGGTAACTGCCTGTTGCTTCCAGATTCCGGTCGAAAACTCCCATAAAATGAAAGTGAAAGTCCTGCTCATTTCAGTTTCCAGAACGTATGGACAGCTGGAGGTACCGAGAAATGAGGATTTCATATCGTGGCTGGAAACGAAACCATGGTTCTGGACCACTGACATCGATGTGGCTGTCGACGATTTCTCTCTGCATGAATCAACTTTCAGCTCCAGCAACTGATGCGTGACAACTGGAAAAATGTTTTTCATCAAATGGAAATATTTTTCAGAAAAATCTCTCGTGATAAAAAATATCCCAAATTAAAGTTTTAATGGAAAAAAATAATGCATTACCTGGAACACAGGTGTGTGACGCCTCAAGGTATTCTTTCAAATCCTTCGGACAGGTAGAAGAAGCTGCTTCAAAGATGGCATTCGGAACTTCCATGGAGCAATTTTTCTTCCCGGAACACATGGCATCTGACTCTCTTATGACATTCGCCACGCAGCCGACATATCCGTAATCCCTGTCTACACACCTGCCCACTCGCATGCGTCCGTACAGGGCTGACGTCATCAGTACCACGTGACTCTCCTGGCATCTTGCTTCGTACGACTCCGTCTGGCAGATGATACCCGTATCTGTATGAGAGCAATCAGCTGGTTAGCTGGATAAGAGATTAATTATGCATAAAATGATGGAGATAAAAGAAGGAAGATAAACGATTTCTTTTCTCCAGCTGGTGCAATGTACACTCTTTAAAATTATTTTTATGATAAATTCTTTAAATATATTATTTATATTAGTATGGTAATATATTATAAATAAAAATGTTTTTATTGTTGTATATTTTTTTAATGTTTATTTTGTATTAAAAATAATATAGACGTTATAATTAACCATTGAACAAATTCAACGATGAAATGAAAACATACATTTAATTAAATTTAAATAAAAAAATTTTTGTCGTAACTTAATAAGTAATTATTTAGTTGAAGTATTCAGAAGAAGTAATATTTGAATTGCATCCGGTCTATGCAACACAAACAGATCTCTTATTAACCTAATGGAAGCTTCCAGGACGAGACCAACATTACGAATACACACAAGAAATAGTAAAAAATAAAGTGATGATGATGATAATGATGGTGACCAGGATGATGTTGTTGTTGTTGAGGATGATGATGATGATGATGATGATGATGATGATGATGATGATGATGATGATGAAGATGATGATGATGGTGATGATGGTGATGATGATGATGATGATGAGGATGATGATGATGATGATGATGAAGATGGTGAAGATGATGGTGATGGTGATGGTGGTGATGATGATGATGATGATGATTATGATGATGATGAGGATGGTTATTATGATAACAAATGTAAAAATAAAATGGTGCAGCACCATAATACGAAAAAAAGAAAAATTTACTGCCGTGCAATGACAACGTTGCAGCATTTGTGTATCAAAAATAATAGTGTAGAGAAAGAGAGATAAGTGCTTGAGGCGGTTGGAAGAAGAAGAAGAAGAAAAAAGAAGATGATGATGGAAAAGAAGAAAAAGGAAAACGAAAGCGAAAAAAAGAATGAAAAGAAGAAGACATAATATAAGAAGGATAAAGAAAATTTAGCTTTGGAATTAGCTTCGTTGTCTTGCATTCTTCTCTTATTAATCAAATTTTCTTCCAGAGACGGTTTTTCTTTTATTTTTAATTTAAAAAACTTTTATAAAATAAATTATTTTAAACAACCAAAAAATAAAAAAAAAACCAAATTGATTAATAATCTAATTAACATCGTTTTATTTTAGCATAAATCCAATAAACTTCAGAGGTCATCTGCTCAATATATCACTTTACTTTCATCTATTATTAAACCATTTGAAAACACATCCCCGCACCATGTACACGCGCACACACACATACATACAATTTTCTATTACGTTTTTTTATCAGGTCGTAAAGGAAAACTTTCCAGTTTCGATATCATCGCTGCTTTTAAAACGTTGTTCCGAATCATGGTTTGAACCTCGTTCTCCTCTTTGTCTTACTCAGTTCAACAACCAGAAATAATCTTCATTGTCAAGCCGACATTTTCATTCCTCTGTACAACATTCGACGGTGGGCCATAGACGGCATCGGGTCTCAATTGGGGGGCGTCCTTACCAAATCAGCAATGGATTTTGTTTATCCGGATTTTAAAGTTTTTAAAATATTTTTCCACATCTATGTAGTCAACAGTAGTTTTGCAGTACCATAAAACCTACACTCTTTTCCATGATCTTTTGTACAAGAAACCCCGACATTACAACATTACGTTTGGAAAAGTTTGATAAAGTCGGTCCGAAGGCTTACAAATTGAGTCAAAATTAAAAATTAAACTTGTATGAAAGTTTTCATCATGAAATTGTAGTGCCACTACATTGTAACCAGCTTCAAACAACCACCTACTACAATCAGCCACTAACTACAAATCAATACCGACTATAGACCTACAGACTCCACACTCTCGTCAAATGTAATTTTGTCAGGATTATGAAAAATGGCTTTCATAAAAAATTTTTTTATGTTTTATTATTTAATACAATGTTTCAAAATATATTTTATTGAAAATCATAAAAATGAAGAAATCCATTAAGTTGAAAGATATGAATTGTATGTAAGCAATTTATATCTGTGAGTTAAAACGAATTTTCGGTGATTTACCACATTGATGAAATGCAATAGTCGTAAACCTGTGAACAATTTGAAGATATTAAAATGCTCTTTGACTGCATTCGTTTAATTTGTACACAGCTGATCTGAGAACAGCTGATGTGTGAAAAGGTGATTGATAATAGATGAAAGTATTTCTTCGAATTGTCCAACAATAAGCCTTTTAAACCCAAATTTCGTTTAAAAAAAACAACAGTTTTTTTTTAAATTGAGGAAAAGTAATTTTATTTAAAAATAGATTTACCGCTAAAAAAATAAATGATTAAATCATCCAGCCATCTTCAACTACAAAATATTCTTACTTTTTTACCATGCTGGTGTGGATGTCAGTCTAAAACAATTCTTGTGAATCTTCTTAAGGAGTTCTTTCCATCTCAAATATTTCTTTAAATACTTATCTCTTTAAATATATGTTTATTAACGCAATTCATAGTTTTACCTTCGCAACCTTAAATTTAAGATTTTCTTCAAATTAAAACAACAATTTCAAATAATGTGAAGATGTGACCAGATACTATTTTCAAAATAACATTAAAATGATACTTATTTAAAAAATAATACTAGAACTATAATTCCTTGGACAATAATACTAGGACTGTAATTATTAGAAGCTAATACTAGGACTATAATTATTAGAAGCATATGCTAGGACTATAATTATTAGAAGCTAATAATAGGACTATAATTATTAGAAACATATACTAGGACTATAATTATTAGAAACTAATACCGAAACTATCCTTATTTAGGAACTAATACAAAGGCTATAATTATTTTGAAAACTCTACAAGTAGAGTATTTGCTCAAAAAAGATTACTAGAAGTATCATTTTTTAGAAAATATTCCGCCAACAGCACAAATGAAAACACAAAAAATGCCAGATATGAATCCTGTCAAATTAATTTCCCAGTCACAAAGCAAAACAAGAAAAAAGTTTGAATATCTTCTTTTTTCAGCTTGGAAATTCAAGAAACGCAAATTGCAACTTCCAGTCTCAGAAAATTCTTCCATTGTTAAATAAAGTTCGTTGAAAAAAAACTCGTACGAACGTCTTTATTAATCTAAAAAATGATTAATTCGTGTTGTTACAAATAGTAATTGCTTTCTTCAAAATGAGTGTTTCTAAGCCCAAAACAATTATTAGAATTAAAACTTTTATAAAACCCAAAAATAAACTGAAACTAAGATAAGTTAAATGACCAACTAACTAATTTCATCCGAGTCTTATCACTTAAGGAATGTTTGTTTGATCACCTCCGCCGCCACTGAACGCTACGGTAGAATAACAAACTAATACTTTCCCGAACTTCTTCAAAGTGCCTGAGCTATTGTAAACCTTAATTACGTCACATCCGGTGCTCCTTGAAATATCGTCTGCGTCACGAAAGCAGTTCTTCCTTCTGCATCTGCCCTGGTCGAGTTGAAATTGCGCGGGTAATTTTCGCCATCATAAATCAAGGCCAGGCGACATTAATAAATCCACGTTGAGGAATTGCACTTTTCCTCCGCTGTGTGTTGCAGAGAGGAAAAAAACCTTCTCTACACTCAAAAGGTTTTCTGATTTCACGTGGCTCGTTTTAATGACTGTGCAGATGAAATATGGCGCTTGGAGAAGGAAAAAAGTTGTTTTTTGTTTCAACGATGGCAATTAGTTGGGTGTAAATTTTATAAACAAAAACACTGTGTTTGTGACATGGCAAGGTCACTACAATGTTTTCACAGAATATACACACAACCAATACATAAACTTACGAGCTGTGATTTCCTATGAAAACAAACATCAAATGCAGATGTATGTGTAGGTGTATCTAAATGCATAGGTAGAAGACGAACGCAAACATTGCGTTATAAGAAGTGGAGCAGCCGGAAAAAAAGTCCGTCATCAATTCGCAGAAATCCCTTTTCCATCCGTTTAATCTCGACGGCGCACGACACGCCAGGGTAAAATTAATGACGGAATTTCCTCCGGTATCCAACAAGAAATATTTCTGATTATTTGAACCGTTCAATATCGAATGCCTGTCGCAGGAATTCTCATGAAACGATCGCACTTCATTTCCTTCCTCACCCCTGTTTTTCCCACCACCCTCTTTTTTGCTCCATACCCCCACTCATTTCTTTTCAACCTCATCCCCCGACCAATTACAACAAAACAAAAAATGGGCCCCACGTCACGTGGGATGGCACAATCCCGATGTTAATATTGACTGATGGACCTGGATTGCTGTTTCCGCTTTAAATTTTTCTATTTTGTTCTTTCATGTATTTATTTAAATAAGAATCTTATTTTCAATTTATTTTCTTCGAATAAACAAAAAAACTGATTTAATTGCTTTTAATTTTTACTCATTTAATCAATCATGGTGCTTCATTCTTTTTACAGTTTTCTTTCTTTTTCCAATTAATTGTTGAAAAAGTAATTTTTTATTCGCATCTTCTGCAGCGGATGTTGCAGTCATCAAGAGGAAATGTAGTGCCAAGTCCTCGAGATGCTCAGAAAGAACGTCCCTGCTAATTGAGGCACGCCACTTCTATTTGGAGTCATTAGAAGAAAAATTGTGCTGTGCTTCTGTACATACTAGCGTGCTTGTAATTGTATGTATGTATGTGTGTATGTATGTATGTATGTATGTATGTATGTATGTATGTATGTATGTATGTATGTGTGTGTGTGTGTGTGTGTGTATGTATGTATGTATGTATGTATGTATGTATGTATGTATGTATGTATGTATGTATGTATGTATGTATGTATGTATGTATGTATGTATGTATGTATGTATGTATGTATGTATGTATGTATGTATGTATGTATGTATGTATGTATGTATGTATGTATGTATGTATGTATGTATGTATGTATGTATGTATGTATGTATGTATGTATGTATGTATGTATGTATGTATGTATGTATGTATGTATGTATGTATGTATGTATGTATGTATGTATGTATGTATGTATGTATGTATGTATGTATGTATGTATGTATGTATGTATGTATGTATGTATGTATGTATGTATGTATGTATGTATGTATGTATGTATGTATGTATGTATGTATTTATGTATGTGTGCATAATAATATGTATCTACAAATGTACATGTGAGTGTAGAAAACACTGCGTTTTATTATGCTTGTATATGTTGAACAATGGTGTGGTGAACGTCTTAATTATGAATGCACGGTTTTCAGATAAATAACAACTAAAAGGCAAAAATTAAATTAAACAAAAACGCAATAAACAAAAGAAAAACATTTGAAAGAAATTGCTGATTCATTATTTTATGCAAATCAACGTCTGGCGGAAAATCCTTAGAAAGTTATTTGGAAGAGTAATCACGTGTTAATTTAACAGCTAAGTGCTTGATAAATTATTTTTTCCTCTTCAAATCCAAGACGTTGTGTCAATTTGAGCGAAAAAATGTGTTTTATGTTATTTAATTTAGTAGGTTTAGAAAAATTATTTATTACCTTGTAAACAGAAATCAACTCCAAAAAAAGTTTTTATTATAAATCCTTTATTTGAAAAACTCGTTTTCGATTTTTTTAAATAAATATCTCAGAGAAAACATTTTTATATTTATTTTTATAGCAATATTTATAATCATGACAATATATATAATAATGACAATATTTTAATTTATGACAATCTTTATAATTATGACAATTTTTATAATTATGACAATCTTTGTAATTATGACAATATTTATAATTACGACAATATAATTATGACAATATTTAAAATTATGACAAAATTTATTGTTATGACAATATTTATACTTTTTTAGTGCTATAGTTTTAAACAATCAAACAATAACAGGTTTTTAATAAGTCTTATAATTAAAACAAAACCACTAATTTGTATTAAAAAATTATTTAAAAAACAAAAATTTTTTACTTTTTTACTCTTAAACATTTATAGTGTGAGAATAAGCTGCACTGAGAAAGTGCAAAAATTACAAAACCTTGCAGAAAACAGATGATAGGCGACTCGCATGTATCTCAGTAATGAATCAGAAGTTTTAGTTTTCCAAGAAAAAAATCACAAAATAAAAAATGTAAGATGAAAACTCGAACGTTTAACATTAGTGTTTCAAGAATAAAAAAAAACTTTTAAAATTTTAAAGTGAGGAAACTTAGAAGATAACTGATCTTCGATTGGTTGATTTTTAAATAAATCTATCCGAAAAAACTGACTTAACATTTGCAATGCTTATAAAATAAATGTGCTCTTCAGAGAATTAGAGGACGAACGATATATTTCTTTATTAAAAATTTCCAATTTTAAAACATTATTTATTAAAGAGAATATTTAAATTAATGAGCTGTAAAAATCAAACGGCTTAGTTATATTAGCCGGGGTTTAGCAACTGCACATAAATTTTACATAAAATAGCCATTCGTATGGCTTGTGAGGAATGGATGTGATGTCGTGACGTGCACGTGACATCATAACACATTATCAATATGCATTTAAACGCATAAATCTACACTTGTCAAAACAGGCACTCTTACCTACTCTACCTTTATTCACATACATAAACGCACGCTCACGCACAAACGCCATAGAAACACTTGAACATTTGTACATTGTTTTTGTCTTACCAGAAATCAACCACTCTATGTAAAACTGAAACTCTATGTTTTTGTTTTAGTCTTAAATCACTATTTGTTTTATCAAATAGGCTTTGCCAATAGTAAATTTAGCAAAAATGACGTTCAGTTTTTCTAATTCCAGTGTCCTTGGTCTGTCGCTGTTCATACAAATTAATACAAAATCAGAAGTGCCAAGAATACCATTAACAAATATTTTAATTATTTAATTTAGCCAGAATGACGAAAAAAATGCAAAACAAATTTTTTGCAGACCAAACGTGTTTTGGATAGTAAAGTGAAGACTTGCTTATTTTTTTCTAGCCATATGATATAAATGCTATCCATAACAAAATAAAGCTGTTTTTGCAGCCCTGTTTGATGCCCTTTTATGGTCTTAATATTGCTGAGATGAACCATCAAATTGCATAGAGTTTTTCATTTTTACATAAAGTGATTTAATTATACTGTAAGAGGCTCGAGTTGGCTCACCAAAGCAATCAAACTCTACCCTGGAGTCCAACAAGATTGTTCATAAAATTAATAAATGTCATTATTGAAGTACTTGTTGATGAACTAATAAATTGAAACTTTGATTCTCATTATTATTTAGACATTCACTAATAATTGTAACATATTATTGTTTGGCTGTTTTTATAACTGGGTTTTTTTTAACTAATGGGTCAGGCTTGATAGGACTGAGAACAAAAACAAACCCTTCTTTAAAAACAATCAATTTTCCAGTCTCGTCCTTACTAACCAAATTTATATTTTGCATAGCTTAAACAACAGTGCACTCCGCTTATAACGAGATTGGTTATATAGACTTATAACGAATAAACTGTTAGTACTAACAACAATAGATGCCTTAAAAGCTACAGAAATTACGTATTAATATCCAAAGTCGTTTATAAACAAAAGTCCGCTTATAGAAACGTAATTGACAGACACAAACAAACAAACTTGAGAAGTTTGATATAAAACTATAAGTGTATCGATAATCGCCATCGGTTGGTGTCTCACAATATATCATGTGCCTGCTATTTTATTACAGTTAACTCTGGTGAAAAATCAGTCATGAAACATTTAAGCACAATCTAATAGTAAACTATTATGACCAAGGGAACATTCGAAATTTTGAGACAAATTGTTATTCAAGAAATATTTGACGTCGACAGCAATTAATCTGCAGCCAGCACTGGATATTTTATTTTCAGCATGATTTTATTTGCTTCCAGAGAGTCAGTTCCAACTTCTGTTATCATAGTGGAACCATTAAGTCAGATGCCAGTCCTCAGCCAAATAAACCGCCATCAAGAACACAAGGGCTTCCTCGATTAAATGGAAGAATTTTTAATCTACCGACAGGGCTCGATTTTGATTTTAATACAGACAACAGTGTGATGACAAACGCCATGCTAACCGATTCAGAATTTGTAAAGAGTCAAAAGCATTCGTAAAGCAGAAGAAAATAAACAAAATTTAATGACAATTTAACAAAAAAGTAGACACATGAGAATGTTACAGCAATGCAAAAATGAGTTTCAATGTCTTCATCAAAAGCTGTCCGATTTGAACAACGTCAAGAATAGTGTTCAGCGATTGTCTCTAATTTTTAAATAACATTTTAATCACGCACACTATATTTAAAAAATACGGGCTGTCCTGAGTTTTTTTATTATGTGATTGACGTTGAAATAATATTAAAAATTGCGCTTAAAGTGAACGAAAGGGGATTGTATACTGATCGAAATAGCAAACTTTGAATACAACAAAATAATTTTGCTGAATTAATGGAGCGCACTGTAATTTTAATTTGACTTTTCTTCTGCCAAATAGCTTGCTCAATCTTGGTGCTTCAAAACCATAAATTTCTATCGGCGTTCAAGTAAAATTTCAATCTTCTTGTCATATTTCTTTCTAAACGTTGCTCTATTAAACTCAATTTTGTAAAAAAAAATATAAAAATTCATACAATTGAAAACCGTGATATTACCCGCAGCATAATAAAACTCAAATAACCTGGAGTACCGATATCAATATAAATTTGCATAAATGTATACATACATACATACATACATACATACATACATACATACATACATACATACATACATACATACATACATACATACATACATACATACATACATACATACATACATACATACATACATACATACATACATACATACATACATACATACATACATACATACATACATACATACATACATACATACATACATACATACATACATACATACATACATACATACATACATACAAACATACATACATACATACATACATACATACATACATCCATATACACAAGTCCACCTACACACATGTACAAACATACACACAGATACACATATACACACACTACATTCAAAACATCTCCAAACATGGAAGAATACTACAGCAACGTGACTGGAAATTTCTTGATTAATTTTGTAGATATCACAATAAGCCGGGGTTTATAAGCAATACTTTGCCGTTGTCACGGTAACGTCACGTTTGAAACAAATATGGCATCGGTGGGATACATCGGTTGGTCACGTGTCTTTTTATTTTCATTGTTAACTTTCAAGATTTGCTGAGTGGAAGTTGGTGGAAGGAAAGGAAAGGAGAAGAAGGATGTAGTGCGGGTGGACAAACACATAAGGTTTTTGTAAGAAAATTACAAACATTTCAACAGTAACAAAAACGAGATAAACACAATCGTTATTAAATATTTTATGTTAGAAGCATTTTTTAAATGTGTCCATGGGTTTATCTGATTTTTTCATGTAAGAGAGGCTGGGGTTCTATGTGCCGATTTTTATATAATAAGTAAAAACAACGTCAAACATGGAACTGGAATTTAATACTTGTGCTTATATAGATGCAGAATTTATTCCTGTTTGAAATTATGTAGACGTATTTATTAAATTAGTATTACTTTTTATATTGAGTCTACTTTTTTGCGATAAGATGACAGGGAACAAGTTACCCCATCATGGGACTTATTGTTCCATTGTTAAGGTAAGTAGTTCCGGTAGCCTTTAGACAAAAAAAAGAATGAACCTCGTCAGAATCCAAACGTTTTAAATGTGCCCAGTTCTTACACTCTGTTTTTGCGATAATGTATTGGAATTGGTATTGTAGCAAATTATACAATACCATTCTAAGCTATTATTTTCATCACAACTTCTGTGATCATCGTCTTGAAGCACTCTCCGTTTTGTAATTTCTTTACCATCGGATGATTTACGCGTGACTTTAGCTTTTCCCCAATCCAGGTGCCTTTTGTTTTCCAACTTTTTTTTCATTGCCGTTTCTTCAGCTAAAACGTTCTTCTCAGATGTGTCTGTCAATATTACTGCTTCAATAAACTTGTTAACCAATCAACAATCAGCTTTTTATACTATGAAGTTGGAATATTAGTTATGAAGTTGGAATATTAGAAATATCAAACACTTATATGCTTACTTCCTCACTTCTTTTGGTAGGAGACAAAATTAATTTACGAACATTTTAATAAATATTTAGACAATAGCTTCTCGCAGTCTGGGCTGAACACCGGTCTTGAATTAAAGCTTACAGTTGGCGTTATGCCAGCCTTTAACTTCTTGATATATCTAAATAATGCCATCTGGCACATTTTTAATTCCCGAGCTACAGTTTTGAGTTGTTGACCATCTTTGATTACAACATCTGCCAATTGCCGCCATAGGTCAGTTGAAGTCTTATCAGGCTCCATTGTAGGTTCTCACCCTAAAACAATTTTTGTTTAAATTATTTAATTGTCGTATCATGGGGTACGTTGTTCCGCAACACAAACAGCCTCCAGCAGTGAAACTTGCTGCTCTAAATTCTATTTTCAAGGTTATGCAAAATATTATAAAATATGCAACATATCATCAACAGTGACATTTATAAAACCAACAAATTAATGCAAGCAAAATATTAATAGCTTTAAAATTGCTAGAAATAGGCCAAAAAGTTTCAATACCAAAAGTATTTACTTACGTATCATTTATGTAACCTCTAAGCGACTACCACATTTGCTCATGACGTCACTAAGATGGCTGCCGCAAGTGCGCTCTTCTTACGTTTCGCAACTTGCTTCACACACATTGCTATCACATTCACCGGCAAAGTTACTTTCATTGGAACAACGTACCCTCGGCACTTTGAACCCCGCGTGCCCTATGCTTACCTGTCTGTTTTTATATATGTTTGCCTGTCTTTTTTCATATATATTTGCTTCCCTTTTTATATAGAACTTTTTTGTATCTCTAAGGCTTTAATCATCAACTTGTTTTTATTCAGTAATATCCGTTTTTGAGCAAACTGAAACAAGAGTTGTAGTAAAACCAAGTAAAAAAAATAATTAATTAATAAACCAAAACTATGGAAACTTAAAATAATTTTTTTTCTCAAAAATTCAGAACTAATTGCACTAGAAATTTTTTTTTTGATGTTTTTACACATTTTTTTAGAATTTTAAACGTCGGTGCCATTAGAAAGAGCTTGAAAAAAAGATTTTGAAATCCCACGAAGAAGTTCTGCAATGTTTTAGCAAGAAATCTCAACTCATAGTTCAAATTCAGCGTATTCTTCTTTCGTTCCCAATAATTAGGACTCGGTTAGCGTGTTACCAGGTTTTTGCAATCAAACGTTCAACTAACATTGTTGACTAAATTGAATTTTATGCCTATGCGTTTAATTACTGTTTTAATAAATGTAAAGTAAGAAAATGTAAATTAAAATAATAAGAAAATAATAATAATAATAATAATAATAATAATAATAATAATAATAATAATAATAATAATAATAATAATAATAATAATAATAATAATAATAATAATAATAATAACAATAATAATAATAATAATAATAATAATAATAATAATAATAATAATATATTGATACATTTTTATTGGTGGTGTTAATGTGTTTTCCACTTATAATTTAATTTAAAAGAATAATAATAATTATAATTATTATGAAAATTATAAAGGAATTATTAACAAGAAATATTCATGGTATTAATTTTATTTATAAATATAAAAATTTTTTTTAAACAATCAGAGAAACAATTCTCACCGTTTTCAGCAACAAGTTTCGATTCAACCAGGAGACGTCCGAAGAAGTTGATGAGGAAAAAAACATGCCAGGCCATCCAGGTATACATGCCTGTTCTTGTTTGTACTTTGAGCCAAGATTTTCTTTTTCTTTTTAATCCTTCTTTTCGCACAGATGAAGTTTCTTTAAAATTGTCAGTCGGCGAAAAAGACTGAAAAAAGTCGTTGCTTCCCTGTTTGGAAAGATTTAGAGACGCAAGATCTGATCGAGTTTTGTTTGAGTCCGTGTTGGATTTGCAGGACGCACTGATTTATGCGGCTCGTAACAGGCGACTCATTTGTAAAGAGCATTTACGTTTATATATTAGACATTATACATTTGTAAAAAGTATTTACGTTTATATATTACACATTATACTCTTGTAAAGAGCATTTACGTTTATATATTAGACATTATACATTTGTAAAAAGTATTTACGTTTATATATTACACATTATACTTTTGTAAAGAGCATTTACGTTTATATATTACACATTATACATTTGTAAAGAGCATTTACGTTTATATATTACTCAATATACATTAGTTAAAAGAATTTACGTTTGGATATTAAACATTGTTCATTTTTAAAGAGCATTTACGTTTGTATACTAGATAATATATTTCGTAGAGAATATTTACATTTATATAGTGCATATGTGTAAATCTGTGTAAATATGTGTAAACAAAATTATATTTAAATAGTCAACACAATACATTACTGTAAATAAACGACTAAACTTGTCTACTCCAATATTTAAAATTTATATTTTTAAGTGTTTGTTTAAAAACATTACAAATTTAATTACTTAGTTTATTGGCGTAATCGAATGTTTACTGAAGCGATAGTTTAAAATAATTTAAAAAACAAAATTTAGTTTAAATCGGCTGATTGAAAATAAGAATCGGTTTATTCTTCATACGTTTTCAAGCTGCATCTGTCTGACCCTTAAATTCCGCTTATGCGCTCATTCGTGCATTGTGGAAGCGTTTATAACGGCTGAATAATATGCACTGCATGTCCGTTCGCATGGAAAACATTACATTCGCTTGTTTAAGATGTCTTTTATTCTCACAACCAGCACCATCATTTCTACCAACGTTGTCATCATCGTTATCATCGTCATCATCATCATCATCATCGTCATCGTCATCATCATCACCATCATTAAAATGATCGTCATCATCATCATCGTCATCGTCATCGTCATCGTCATCGTCATCGTCATCGTCATCGTCATCGTCATCGTCATCGTCATCGTCATCATCATCATCATCATCATAATCATCATCATCAACAGCAACAACATCATTGGCGTTATTATTTACTTCCATCGATATAATCACCAAGATCGTTATCATTATCATCATCTTCATTGTCATCATTATCAGCACTACGACTGCGTACATAGATCTTATCTGCGTCCCAAGTTCATATTTCAACATTGTTTTGTGGACTTTTCTCGCGTGTTTTGGATTAAGAAGAGGGAAGGTAAATCATCGTGCAGTATTTGTGTGCTGGACGTTCCATTGAACAATTTTTTTGGAAAATTCCCCACTCATTGCGTGATTGTTTCGTGAAAAATAAAAATTTTCAGCAACTTATTCAAAAGAAACTCAACAAATTCTGTTTTTTTTTTCTAAACTTTTTTTCAACTTGTGCGAAGCTGAATTTTAAACAATGATAACAAAAGCTAACAAGTGAAATGAAAAATAAACACCAAAAAATAAAACAAAACAAAATCTAATTATATAATAATAGACTTGTTCATTTGTATTTAAATATTACTCGAATAATTACAAGATTTTATATATATAATTAATGTCTAGAATGGTTTCGAATGATTGATGGCGCGCTGTACTACATATGAGACGTGAGCAGGTGTAATGGAACATTAAGCATTGAAAACACATTTCATAAAATCAAAATAATAAAAATGAATTATTGATCGTAATGTAATTTTTTTTATAAAAAAATAAGTTTTTATTTCTTACAGTTTATTAAAAATAAAAAATTTAATTTTTTTTAAGTTTAATGAAAGTCACGCCCTCCTTCAACTGACACCTGCCAGATCTGCATTCATCTTCACCTTTTTTTAATATTTTTGACTCTCGTAAGCCTTGAAGGCCTGACAAAACGTTTTTTGAATTAAAATATAAAACAATATATTTGAAAATTAAATTATAATTTAAAATTGTTTTAGTTTATAAACGTTGGTAAGTTTGTTGTTACATTGGGAAACCTATTTTTTAGAAAAATATATTAAAGAATAGAAAAAAAATTTCAAAATATATTAAATGTTTTAATAAGATTTTTAAATATTCCCATAGAAGTTTTTTATTTTGAAAAAATGTGAAAATTTCATAAGTTTAAACTAATTACAAAAATTTATGTATTTATTTATTGAATTGAAAAAAATTTATACAAATACACTATTGTTTTTTGTTCAACAAAATATTTCTCATAAATTCTTTTTATAATGAACTGTACAGATTATGATAAACAATTAATTTCAAAATTTTATTGAATTCAAATGCAAAATGAGAAAGAAAACTCTGCAAAATAAAAAGAACAAAATAAACTATAAAGAATGATCAATCTTGTATGAAATGTTCAGAAATACAAGATGGATGTGTTCGTGGGATGAACGTGGATGTGCGTGAAACGTGCGTGTGAATATGTGCGTGTGTATACGTGCGTGTGAATATCACGCAATTCTCGTCCTCCTGCCTATCTTCCATTCTTCAACGTTGCAAATGAGAAGAAGTTGTTTTACTGAATCGGGCCATGAACTTATTTTAATAAATTGAATATATTTTCTTAATATTTTTATGGAGAACAAATTACGAGCATTTACAGGTTGGGCCAAAAACGTGAGACGGTTTCATACAATCAAAATATTTCCAAATAAACAAAATACAACCTTGATGATTTTATTTACTAACTCTAATCATTATGTCGTTATTTAGTTAATTTCCGGTCGCCACTTTTGACTTTAAGTGTTAACAAAGAATGCAATAATTTAAGAACATATTATAAGACCATCTCACCTTTTTTGGCCTACCTTGTATAATGTATATATCCGCTTGATTGCTAGTGTGCCAGCTTTTTTTATGTGTTATTTATTCTGTTTGTCCGTTTTTGTATCTGTGCTTGTATGTCTGTTTGTCATGTTTTGTAGCAGTACTTGTATGTCTGTTTGTCATGTTTTGTAGCTGTACTTGTATGTCTGTTTGTCAGTCTTTATTTGTTAGGTTACATATCAGTCTGTTTATCAGTCCGCTATTCAGAATATATTGAATAATTTTATCATTTGTATTCAAGAAATATAAATAATTTATTACTGGAAAGTTTGCAGCAGACGACGTTTAAATAACTAAACGAAGGTTTTTTGAAAAATTAAGTGATATTTAAAAATACTTTTATAGTCACACATGCCACACATACACACAAACACACACATATGCACACACATACACACACATTCCTGCAGGCAGGATACAGATGGTTTGTTTGCAAGCCATCCATGCGAGAACTTCCGTCTTTGGAAGCTTCCTGTCAAAATGGCGAACAAAAATTTTGTTTCTTTCGATCGGAAAATTAAAAGTTCCACCGAGGCGAGATAACTTTTTTTAGAGTTTTTGTTCTTTTGTTTGCTTCTTTCTTTGGTGTTTTTACACAAACACGCACACGCACACACACACACGCATATATATATATATATATATATATATATATATATATATATATATATATATATATATATATATATATATATATATATATATATATATATATATATATATATATATATATATATATATATATATATATATATATATATATATATATATATATATATATATATATATATATATATATATATATATATATATATATATATATAGTCTGGATAAAAGAGAAGAAAAAGGTTAAAAAGGACCAATTATAATCAGCAAAAGGATTATTGTTCGTTATTTCCTACATAATGTTGTCGAGTCTCAAAACACCTGGTGTAAAGGACTATTAACTATTATTAAAAAAAAACCATTCAAAACGATTACATGATTAAAACGAATGATGGAAAATATAAACATTATTCCTTTCAAATCTTGAAAATATAATTTTATATTCTTAAAGAACATTCTCAAATCCAATTTTCAAAACAGTTTCATTGTAACAAGACCAATCTTTTCGTATTTTAGAAACTCGATCGCACACGATTGAAAGGAAGAAAGCGAACGACACCATTGAGACCATTTAGAAATTTTCTTTCCAAACTCTCTTCATTTCCTTTCTAAATTCCTCCATGGAATGGCGGCGAAACATTTAAAGTGCCAATTTCCATGCTCAGCGAAAGCAAACTTTGAGAGTAATTTCAACAGCGAAAGTTCTTTGAGTAAATTAATGATTATAAACGCACGTGATCTGTTCGCTTATTTTGAACGTGTGATAAATAACCATGGCACGACCAATGATATCATTTTAGTGTTTCGATTTTCTAAAATTAAATGTTAATTTCATGTTACTGTAGTTTTTTTTAGTTTTTTTTCTTTTCTATAAGCCACTGACATTTGAGAACAATGAAAGAAAGTGAGAATGAGAGATTAAGAGAAAGAAAAGAGATAGAGAGAGAGAGAGAGAGAGAGAGAGAGAGAGAGAGAGAGAGAGAGAGAGAGAGAGAGAGAGAGAGAGAGAGAGAGAAAGAGAGAGACAAAATGGCTTGAGCAAACTGCACGGATTATTAGACACGCCAGAATGGTTTGTGAATATTTTCTTGGAGGCATCAGAAGCAATCTTTCAGAACCAGTCATGCGCAGTGTATCGCGTCTCGGGGCCAGTTTGAAACTGTCACGCCTGAGAGAGCACCGCGGGAGTGTTTAGATGGATAAAATACGCTGAAAGAATACCCGCCATACCCCCCCCCTTCTGCAGACCGGGTGGCGTGAAGAACTGCCTTCAATTAACAGAGCGGGAGGAAGAGCAATTCGTTGAAGTTGAAATATTAAGGTTCCCATCTGCTGCAATCGTACGTCTAATTGATCAACACGTACAGTCTCATCCGCTAACTACACAGTGAGTAATTCCCTTATCAGCCGGCTACACTGGGCTTGTTATTGATGTGAGTTGAAAATTAGAAAATCGAAGTGCACCATAAAAATTGTCGGAGTTTACGCGGGAAAGTATTGATACATGTATATGTGCGTATGCGTCTGTGCTGTGTGCGTGCGCTTGTGTGCGTGTGAGCATGGCAGGAAGGAGTTAGAATGCGTGTTCAATGATGGGTGGAATATTTCTGCTAAAATGAACAAAACAAAAATTGTTCTGTATCAATGAACACTTTGAAAGGAGAACCAAAAATGAAGGAATGTCTTTAGCATCCCAGTTATAATCCACGTTTGGCTTTTGAAGTTTAGGTGCTCTGTGCTTATATCACGAAAGGAATCGATAATAATAATAATAATAATAATAATAATAATAATAATAATAATAATAATAATAATAATAATAATAATAATAATAATAATAATAATAATAATAATAATAATAATAATAATAATAATAATAATAATAATAATATTAATAATAATAATAATAATAATAATAATAATAATAATAATAATAATAATAATAATAATAATAATAATAAGCCACTGTTATCACTGCCACAGTTATTGTCATCAAGACCACAACCATTTTCCATCGTCATCATCACCATAGTCAGGGGCGCCCAGAGGGGGGGGGGTTAAGAGCCAAATGCTTCCTCGCAAAGCTAGTGAGGGAAAAATTCCCTCCTGAGCTTTAGTTTTACGGTTAAAAAAGTTTCAGATGTGTAGCAGATTTAAGCAACAGAACCTTACATTTATGCAGCAATTGCCGTTGTTCACACCTCAGACTCTCTTCAGTGATAATTCTATAAACAGTTCTGACATTGAAATGATTTGCCAACTTTATGGAGCTGATGCCAATGCAGTCGCAGCTGAACTGTCAGACTTAAAAACAACGTTCTGTCTTCTGTCTCAAAATAGCACTACTACTAATACTGATGATCTCCTATAAAAAGGTTGCGATGATCAAGGGCAATCTGATAATGAAGAAGACCACATTGAAGATGCTGATGTTAAGTCTGACATTGGCAACAAGGATGTCATCATGTTAGAAAATGATGCAAAGCTGAACGAAACACTGCAGTAGCAACGATATGCATTAATAAAACCATTGTAATTGCTTTCTGAATTATCTGGCTTTTCAAATTTGTACAGCCTGCAGAGCATCTTTGCTTGTCTTGAAGTTTCCAATGTCTCAGCTGAGAGGGCTTTAAGTAAACTGAAGATCATCAAAAATATATTTCGATCATCAATTTCGGATGATTATATTTGTCAGCCCTCATGATAATATCATCAGAGAAAGACTTGATTGTACAGTTCAGAAATGATGACATTATTTCTCGTGTTGCTTGTGCTAGTCCCGAAAATGCCTAATTTTATTCATAGTGATGTAATTTTTTAAATAAATATTGAAAAAGCTTTTAATTTTACTGGTATTTGGATGTGGCCATATTGTCAATTTGCAGGTAATTTTTAGAAGTATACACAGGGGCGCAACTAGGGGGCAGTAGGGGGCTCAATCCCCCAGTCCAAACCGGTGGGTCCTGCAATTTTTCCGAATTCAATAAATTTTTTGGAAGGTGGGGGGGGGGTGCTACATTTATTCATAAACTTATTTTTTTGCAGTTGCTTTAACTGGTTTGAGACTGAGTTTGACTATCTTCATTTTGCAGTTTTTATTTTCTATCATTAATAAATTCTTAAAGATACCAAAAGAAAGACTGCAGACTGAAAATAGTCAAAAACATTTTCGCCTACGGCGGGCTTTCTTGTTTTTTTCTAAATTTTAGCAAGCCCCCAAGCCTAATCGGAGGGCTCTGCAACTTTTTCAAATATGAGCAGGTTTTCTTTGGGTAGGGTGTGTTACATTTATTTATAAACTTATTTTTTTTTTACAATTGCTTTAACTGGTTTGAGACTGAGTTTGCAGTTTTTCTTTTTCTTTCATTGATAAATTATTAAAGATACCAACAAAAGACTGCGGCGGGTTTTTTCCACTTTTTCACATTTGAGCCCCAAAGCATTTTCTGCTGGTTGCGCCCCCGAGTATGCAAACTTTTTTTAGGTTACAATCTTTGTTTGTGGGTGTGTGTGGCTTTCTCTGTACGCAAATCTTGCAAGTAAAACTTAACCAGCTTTTTGACTAGCTAGGAAGCTGAAGCTTTTAGCATATTTGTATATTGGATGACAATGCATGATTCAATTAAAAAAAAAACTTTAATTTGAACATCTTTCGTATTTCTAAATGGAGTTTATCTGAAATATAAGTTTTTGTTGAAAAACTCGTTTTTTCCTTTACTTGTTAGCTTAAACATACATTCAGGACCGAAAGAAGACGGGATGAAAAAAGAGAGGGGGGTAAAAAAGAAAGGGGGAGTCTGTTTCCAGCAGCCAGGGGAGGATGGGCGATCCTGACCATAGTAATCATCATCATCATCATCGTCGTCGTCATCATTATCGTCGTCGTTGTCGTAGTCGTAATCGTAATCGTAATCGTAATCGTCATCGTCATCATCATCATCATCATCACCACCACCAACACCATCATCATCATCATCATCATCATCATCATCATCATCATCATCAGCATCATCATCATCATCATCATCATCATCATCATCATCATCATCATCATCATCATCATCATCATCATCATCATCATCATCATCATCATCATCATCATCATCATCATCATCATCATCATCATCATCATCATCATCATCATCATCATCATCATCATCATCATCATCATCATCATCATCATCATCATCATCATCATCATCATCATCATCACCTTTTTATTGTCACTCCTGCCACCATCATCAGCACTATAATGTTCTCAACCATTCATTCACATTGTTAAGTAATGCCTTCCCAGCGATGGGCTTGAACAGATCTTTTGTTCAAATAAAATTCCATCCGAAGCGACTCATTTCAAATCGATTTCAATTTTTTTTATCAACACAACAACTTCTGGGTTACATCTTGAAGACAAAAAATAAGTAAACAGAAATATAAAACATTTAAACATAATAAAAATTAAAAACTAAATTAGTTTTAAAATACGACAATGTGTTAAAAAAATCAAAAGGAAAACGTCGAAAGTTAACAAATAGCTTACAAGAGAGATATTTAAAAAAGAAATTCTACAGCAGAACTCAGCTCAGTAGCCAAAATTTAAGGAAGTAGTTCTTATCAGTTCTTGTATTTCTAACAAATTAGAATTCCTGCCAAATATTTTCCAACTGCACTCGTGTATTATCAATCACAGAACTTTATTCATAAAACTTTCATAAATGCAAAAATGATTTCGAAATGTAATTGCTAAAAATTGAGTCAGCTCCATGTCGTGTAAATCTGATATTTTTGCTTAAGGGCTACTAATTTATGCGTGAAACCAAAACTTTAAAGAACAAAAATATCGATATCATCTTTACCGCGCATCCTGCCGATGTTTCGCATTTCTTCTTTTATGAACTATTTTTTTTGCTATACGGTAGATGGCGGGTTCGAGAATGAACTGAAAAAGTTTTATATTGCTCATTTGGGGACGCGATTAAGCATAATACCTAATACTTTTTATGCCCCAAAATTACTACTTTGGTCAACTTTCAACAAGAAACCTTGTAACAAACAAACTCTTGAAGACAATATACAATACAAGACAATAACGGCATCATATAGGAGAGAAAGGAGGTTCCCAAAGATTTTTCAAAATATATTTTTGGAAATTATAAATGGAGGAAGTTTTAGAGAATTTTTGAAATAAAGACAATATATGAATCGAAAAATGTCATTTGGGAAGCAGGGGCTGCACTCCAAGGATTTTGTTTTATTTTTAAAAAGAAAGTTTTAAAAACAAACTTTGAGGTCCAGGCCAAGGAGGCCGTTGATCCCTAAAAGATCTCCAAAAAATGTTTTTGGAAAAATTAATATAAAGAAAGTTTAAGAACATTTTTGGATAAAGTTCCTACGACTACCCCAGTAAACCTAAGAGCGTGGCTTATCGGGAGAACGGGGTCTTAGGAAATCATGATCAACCAATCTCCCTAACACTGAAGTCACTCTCAGTAACAAGCTGGTCTGCTCGTGCAAATTCTACAAAGGCTATGTAAAACAACTACAGCAATATATTGCTTGCGATAAAAGCGCATTTTTAAAAATGTAAATAAAGCTTGATACCATAGCGGAAGTTAAGCAGGGGCGGTGATTGATTTTAAATATTGGGTTGAACATTAATCTGCTTTCACTCCTTTTCCTTGTTTCAGGTCATTTAAAAACAAGTAAAGGAAAAAACGAGTTTTTAACACAAACTTCAATTTCAAATACACTCGATTTAGAAATAAGGAAAATGTTTAAATTAAGTTTTTTTTCAATTGAATCATGTATTGTCATCCAATATAAAGCTACGCTGAAAGTTTCAGCTTCCTAGCTAGTCAAAATGCTGTTTAAATTTTACTTGCAAGATTTCCGTACAGAGAAAGCCACACACAAACAGAGATTGTAACCTAAATAAGAGTTTGTAAGAAAAACCACGTTTTTTACCAACCATGAGCACCACATGCTGGTGTTTTTGTAGAAAGGCAAACTTTGTTTCCCATTGCTTTACTTTTTTTTATTCCTTCCCTTTTATATAAATAATTCAAAACAAATACTAGTTTTTAAAAACTTTTATTCAGGTTACAATCTCTGTTTGTGTGTGTGTTTGTGTATGTGTGTGTGTTTTTCTCTGTAAGCAAATCTTGCAAGTAAAATTTAACCAGTTTTTTGACTAGCTAGGAATCTGAAACTTTCAGCATTGCTTTATATTCGATGACAATACATGATTCAACTATAAAAAAAAATTTAACTTGAACAACTTTTGTATTTCTAAATCGAGTGTATTTGAAATGAAAGCTTGTGTTGAAAAAGTCGTTTTTCCTTTACTTGTTTCTATACAAACCTTAATGCAAGAGAGATAAAGAAAAAAAGAAAGAGAAAAAGCAAGAGCAAGACAAAAAGAAAGAGAGAAAGAGAGAGAACAAAGAGAAACAAAAGATAAAAAACCAAACAAATGTGACATTCATTTTAAAACATCGTCTCCAAACACTTCCTGCCTATTTTTTGACGGACTGAAAAATTTGGAGCCAATCGGTCTAAAATGCAAATGTAAATGTTTTATAATTAACTAGCAGAGTACCCGGCGTTGCCCGGGGTTTTTTTAGAGGTTTTATTATCGTTTTTCTCTATCGCCCCCGTTTCCTTCACCGCTTGCTCTCACGCTCCCGGTCGCTTTCCCGCTCCCGCTCCTGCTCGCAATTTTGTCTTTTTTATAGGGAAATGCATAGATTAAAATATTTTCTGAAATATATACATAGGCTATATATATATATATATCTATATATATATATATATATATATATATATATATATATATATCTATATATATATATATATATATATATATATATATATATATATATATATATATATATAGACTTGGCATGAATTTGGTGATAGCGTTTTATTGGGCCGTGTTACTCCTGCTGGTTACAAGTGTCTTGATCGGGCACGTCCTGCTGACCATACAACCAAATCTCGGACTTTGATAAATCACGGTGGAATTGCAATTATTTATAAGGATGTTTGTCTATAACTGAAATTGATCTTCAAACACCAGTTGCGTCATTAGAATTTTTATGTTGTAATATCTCTAGCAATCGGACTGGAGTTGTATTGTTATCAGTCTATCGTCCTGGATCAAAGCCTGCAACCAAGAAGTTCCTTGATGAGTTCAGTTTCCTTTTGGAGATATTGTCAACATATAGTAGACCAATTGTTATTACTGGAGACCTGAACATTCACAGTTGAAAGACAAAATGATTTAATTGCAATGAAACTGCAAGAATTGCTTACTTCTTTCAATTTAATTATTCATGAGACAATTCCAACGCATCGGTTTGGAGGGCAGCTTGATCTCGTGATTTCACGTGATGATATGGTAGATCTTCAAGTTTCTGTGCAAGAAACTGGCTTATCTCGTCATCTAATGCTATTGTTTTGACTTCCACTCCAAAAACCAACTAAGCCTGTTGCCGCTTTTTGTGGACGTTCATGGGAGAGATTTGATTATAATGCATTCCTGACTGACTGATTTACGTTTGAGTGAACTTTGTCATAATCCAGAAAATTTCGATCATCATTCAACTGATGAACTTTTCCAGTGCTATTCATCTACTCTATCAAAGCTTCTCGATAATCACGCTCCGTTTACATTAATCAAAAAAAAACCTCGAAATCTACTAACGCCATGGTTTGATAGTGAATGCCGGGCATTCAAGCGGTCCACGAGACGACTTGAACGGATTTATCGTCGGCATCACACAACGGCGAGTAAATCTATATGGATTGACGGCCTGCGGACCATGCGATATTTGTTCCAGAAAAAAGAGCATGAATACTGGGAAGCCAGGATTGCCGCTAATCAAAAAGCTTTAAAAAAGCTCTGGAGGAACTTGACAACACTTCTTGATAAAAAAAGTCTTCATCCAATGTGAGCTTTTCTATTACTCCAGACCAGTTGGTGAGGTTTTTTCAAGACAAAGTGGAGCAAGTTAGAACACATACAGCACTTGCAAAGCCACCATCTATACTTTTGACCAGCACGTTATTCATGGATAAATTCCAACCAGTCACGGCTGATGAGATAATAAAATTGATAATGGCTGCTCCAAACAAATCTTGTTCACTGGATCCATCCCCAACTTGGATTATCAAAAAATGTTGTGTCCACATTGCATTTTTCGTCGCTTTGATGTGCACTCGATCTTTACAAGAAGGATATTTTCCTGCTAGTCAGAAGTCAGCATTTGTCACTCCGCTTATTAGAAAAGACGGACTTGATCCTGCTGACATGAAGAGCTATCGGCCAGTCTCTAACCTGACCTTTATGTCAAAACTGGTAGAGCGGATTGTTGCTAAACGATTGAATGTACCTCTAGATCTTTCTGGCAGTCTCCCATCGAACCAATCTGCGTATTGCCGATTTTACTCTACAGAATCTGCACTACTCAAAGTGGTCAATGATCTGACAGTTGCTAATGCATTATCCGTGTCCCTTAGTAGTGGAGTACCCCAGGGATCAGTCTTGGGCCCACGACTGTTTATATTGTACACCACTGATTTATTTAAAATTATTCATCGTTCTGGACTCGAGGGACACCCAAACATATGTTTACTGCTCTGTTGATGATGCGAAGAATGTTCACCTTTGCTTATTGCCCTGCATAGAGAACATTGAATAGTGGATGGCTTCTAATCGTCTAAAACTGAATGACGATAGGACTGAATTAATCTGGATAGGTGCAAGATCAAAGTTGCAACACAGTAAAGCAAAAGCTTTGTTTGTTGCTGGGGCTTTGGTCGCCCCCACAGAAGTTGCTCGAAACCTAGGTGTTTATGTCGATTCTGAGCTTTCCATGAAAGATCATATATCTAAACTGTCAAAAACATGTTTTTTCCAACTACGACAACTTAGAACCATACGAAGGTCTCTGACAAGTGAAGCAATACGTCTCCTGCTGCATTCGTTTGTTGTCAGTAGACTTGACTATTGCAACTCTCTAGTCACAGGCTTACCTTTTAGTGCTGTTGGAAAGGTCGAAAACTGACCGTGTCATGCAGTTGCGGCTTCGGTTGCGTGGAGCCGTCGTTAACCTAATGGGGGCCCGCTGTGATCGACAGTCATATACGAAGAACGATTTGGCATGGTATTCAAGCTCACAAAACCGAATCGAAAGATCGCACAGGCTCCAGCGAGACTGGCAAAAACTGCGTCAAACGGTCAAGAGACTTGACCATGTTGTTTGCGAATTGCGGTCAAAGCCACGAGTGAAGATATTTTGTGTTCGTGGCCGAGTCGCATTTCTCAAAAGCGACTATGCTGTTCGGGACGGACAGGATTAAGAAAGGGGTAGTGTTATATCTACGTTTATAATTTTATTATCAAAGCATATTCACCTCAGAAAGACATTATTATTATTATTATTATTATTATTATTATTATTATTATTATTATTATTATTATTATTATTATTATTATTATTATTATTATTATTATTATTATTATTATTATTATTATTATTATTATTATTATTATTATTATTATTATTATTATTATTATTATTATTATTATTATTATTATTATTATTATTATTATTATTATTATTATTATTATTATTATTATTATTATTATTATTATTATTATTATTATTATTATTATTATTATTATTATTATTATTATTATTATTATTATTATTATTGTATTAGAAGGTATAAAACATACTTATCCAAGTTTCATTTATATTTATTATCATCGACAATATTACAACAATATATATATATATATATATATATATATATATATATATATATATATATATATATATATATATATATATATAAAAGTTTGTGTTGAAAAACTAGTGCTTTCCTTTACTTGTTTGTTTGAGAAGTTTATAAATTTTAAACGAAGATATAAGTAATCCATGGGGAGATGGAACTTAATAGAATGGGAATGAATAGAATGGGAACAGAATAGGGATGGAAGTTAATGGTACAGGGACGAAACGGGGATGGAAGTTATCTGGCGGGGTCGGACGAGGATGGTAAGACAATTCTGTCCCATGCAAGTCTCTACTATACATCAATGATGTTTGTAACTTATGTTATGCAATAAATTCCGAGATCGTTATGAATAGCAAAACCGAAAAAAACAAGTTTCGCTGTGCAAATCTCTTATAATATAAATTTCTTTCAGAAAACATCCATAAAACAAATTTTTGAATTAAAAAAATAATAATTTTCAGAAAATTTTAAAATTTAATAAAATGCATTTTCATGATAAGCCAGTTTATTTAATTAATTTTAACACGGGAAATTTAGTATTTAAAAAAAAAATTTGTTGACAAATAAATACCGGCGGCGAAATTAATATAAGGGTATTCAAAAACAATAATCAAATATTTGTATGTGAATATTTGTATAATGATGTTTGATTTTTTATTTTTATAACATAAAAAAATAATTTTTTAAATTGATAAAAGCAAACTTTCCAAATATTTTCAAGTTTTTATAGATTGCTTTGTTATGAGAAACGTCAATTGGATGACGGGAAGTATGTTAATTTACTATTTCAAGGTTTTTAAACAATCAAGCATGTTAGTAAGCATGGAAGCTAGACCGGCGGTAAAATGACTTTAAGAAATAAAGTTAATACCAAGAAAACTAAAACAAAACAAAGCAACGCCGGATATTTTAGCTAGAAATTGAAAAAAAAAATTGAGAGTGTAAGTTATTATTTTTTCTCACAAATATTAAAAAATTACTAAATATCGAAAACGTTAACAATTGAAATGGAAAAAAACAATATCTAAAATTAAATTAAATTTTGTTTAGTCTCAATTATACTGGAAACAAAAAACCGAGTGTGATTTTAATCAGCCCTCACGGAAATAATGTAGCTACTTTCTCTTGAATTTTTTTATTTTCTTTCACAAACAGTTACGGATTAAAGTGAAAACGTTTCCGTTGATGACCTGCAAATAAAGAAATTTTTGTTCTATTTTTCCCCCATCTGTTTTAATAAAAAACCAAAAGACAAAAACATTGATTTAAGAAAAACCATCCCTATTTGGTTGACAATTTTTTTTAATTCATTGTACGTTTAACATTTCAAATTATTTTACCAATTTTAAAAATTACAAAATGCTATTGTTAAATGTAGAAAAAAACTAAATCAAAACAAGTAAAAAATAAATCCTTCATCAAAACTTACTCAAAGTCATGTCATAACTGGGTGGATCTTCGGTACCTGAAAGAGAATTACAATAACCAATGACCTTTGGTAACTGGGCACAACACTCTTTATACAAGTCGATAGATTCAGTGAATCGTCCGCACTCGAAACAAAGTTCAAAAGTGTCTGGATCGGTTGAACAGAAACCGGGTCGTGATAAAGGTCTCGGACCAACTCTTCTCACATCACATTCGACAAATTTAGCAACCAGCACTTCAAGCACAACAACCACTGCTACAATTCGAAACATGTTTTTGACAAATTGAAACAAAAACATCAGAAAAAAAAATCTAAATTCCTTTCTTAAAGATGTAGAAGCATCACAAGTTGCTCCTTATATTTATTTGAACTGGTGCAACCGGGCACGTCATACGACCATCTTCTAAGCAACAATAATGCATTGTACTTATGCTTTTATATAATATGGAAAGTCACGTAGATCATATTTTAAAAAAAGCATTCACAAAAAATTTATATTCTTACACACTAACTGCTTTAAAAAAAACTAAAGAAAAGTATTTTGTATCAGATCACAAATTAATCTGAACATTAAAATAGCAGCTCTTGAACTGAAATTTGACTGGACTAATGTAATGACGATAATTGGCGTTTACTCTTTAATTTATGTTGTTACTTTAATAAAAAAAATTTGAATTAAAAATATGGATGTAAATATATTAATTATATTGATCTTACTCGGCTTGACGATCGCTAATCTTCTTCACCAAAACGTCGTGGCTCGCATCGTTAATTAGTTATCTTGATCATTTCATTCAACTATGAGTGCCATGTAGCAAACGGATGCTACGCTTGACCGAGTGATCTGTTGATCCATTTGTACAACTGGCTTTTTAAATCCTTTATTCCATAACCGTGTTTACTTGTTTGCTTGAGCAATATTTTGGGATCCTTTAACACTTGAAAAAACAACTGTTTGTTATTCAATCAAATTGAAATTTAGCGACGTTATTTAACGCTGCGGATTTTAAAGTCCTTTAAATTTTCAAACTTATTGGATAAAATTTGAGTATAATGAAGAAAAAAAATCAATTAAACCTCAAAACAAAAATTACAAATGTTATGTAGTGAAACAAACCATTAAGGAAAACAATATTTAATTTTAGATTAAAAAATGTATAATAAAAACTTGTTTATTCTTTATCGATTCAAAAGTTTCTTATATTTTCAATCTTTACATATTTCACATACTGAGTATTTAGAAAATTGTGGTTAATGTTTTTATATTTTATAGACTTACTATCATTAAAAAAATTTTGAACTTTTTTAACTGACTTAAAAAATTGTAAAGAATTTAAAAAAATAAGTTTTTTTACGGTTCATTTGTTTTACAGGTTCTCATCGCAATCCGTTTTCTGGATTAGCCTCATTCAGACAGACCGTTTTGATCTTTCCTTTAATCGTTTTTTAAACTAATTATATTAATTGAAATTTGAAAATAATTTTATTGTTTTTTAGTTTTTTCATTTCAATGGCGACAGTCAGAATCAAAAATATTTTCATCCTTCAGAAACCGACATCGACTTGGTATTAAATAGGCGAAGGACAACAGGGCTTAAAAAACCTTAAAACATGGCAAGCACAGAAACAGTGATGTAACTAGAAATTTGAATTGGGATGGGGTCTAGAAACTCCTGGCCAAACCACACTGCTTGTGTTTTGTGTGACTTATTTTAGTTGAAAAACTCTGGACAAAAATATTAATGAACCGAAAGTAACATAAATTACAGTCGATCCTCATAATTCAAGATAGGAAGCTAAAAAAATCTTTGTTTTACCGACATTATTTCATACTTCGGTTGTCTGCAGACCTGATTACCGTAACCTGATATTCATTGGCTCGTCCAAAAATCAACTTTATTGATTCTAATCCGTCTTGAATGGTTCCGTCAACAAGGAAATATAATTTCAAAATGCAGTTACTCCTCGAACCGAATTTTCTCAAACCCCCTAAATTTTTTAATTTCTCTTGAGCTGATCCCGCTGCCTGGAATAATCTACCGGATTCTCTTCGATACTATCATAGAATATTTTTCATGAAACTCTTTTAAAAAACATTTAAAACTTATTTTTTTAATAATGTAATATAAATTGGCAATGTGATGGACTGTATGCGCCTATGTGACGTGTATCATTAATAACCTAGGAAATAACTGAATAAATAACCTTTGATATTTGTATATAGCCACTTTTAGCCTTGAAAGATTTTTGGTCATAAAAAAAATTTAAAGAAAGTTAAAAAAAATAAAACTTACCCTATTTTTTATAATCTTTAAGTTATGCCTTCATGTCAAATTTTGTTAAAATTGGCTGAGAGGTTTGGATATGTATATAAGACAAACAAACAGAAACAGACAGACAGAATATATATATATATATATATATATATATATATATATATATATATATATATATATATATATATATATATATATGATGGTGATGGTCGGTGGCTCAGTTGGTAAGAGCGCTTGCATTTAGGCGAGGCGGTGTTGCCGTAGACACGTGGGTTCGATTCCTAGTAGAGTCGTATATATATCACAATATATATATTATATATATATATATATTATATATATATATACATTTTTCCCTTAAATAAAAAACCAGTAAACTTGAAATACAAGGAATTTGTGAAAAAACTCGTTTTTTACGGTTTGCTTTTTAATTCTTCATTGCATCAATTTTTGGTAAAATTACTTTCAAAAATATTACGTTTGTCCGATATAATAAAACAAAATTATGATTCTAATAACATAAATTCCACGTGGCATAAATTTAAGCCAGCGAGATTTGGTTCTAAAAATAGGCAAACGTTCCGATCGAATAGAGATGGACTGCAAACGAACCGTGAAAGAAAGAGAAAAAGATAACAAACAACTTCAATCGTGCGTGACAAACACTCGCAGGCAAGCGTGAAAGATGAATTTAAAAATCTATTTGGAAAACAAAAATCATAACGCAAAAAATTTAGTGGAGTACATGAATGCTTTATCTTGGTATTAATGCAGGAAAATTGTACTGAATTATTATTGAAGTCAGCGTATGGATGACGATGAGCTGCACAGCGGTTGGATATGTGTGAATAGATTTGCTATTTCAATGTAAGTTTATGGTTGGATATTTTAATGTTGATTAAGAGATGTCTTTAAAACAGAAAACATGTTAACATGTTGCAAAGTAATTTTTGAGTTTTTATCAATAATTATTCTCAACAAAATTTAAAAGTTTAATTTAGTATTTTTATTTAAAAACGTTTTTTTTTTATAATCAATGACAAATAGAAATGTATCTGAAAAATGTTTTCAAAAAAATTCAATTATTACAATTTGTGACAAAAATGACATTTTATTGGATTTTCTGATTCACCAATGGACACACAATTGTAATAGATTACTTTATTTTTAGCTGCACAATATTTTTATTTATTGTTGAGTAGACGAGGGCAATATGTTTTTATTATGTTGCTCAAGATACATTTTCTTTGCATTATTTGGTGCTGCAAATTAGTCTACCTTGTTTGAAATACATTCTAATGCAACTTAAACTGGGAATTTAAACTGATTCTAAGACGTGTTGTTGCTTAAGACAATTTGATTGGCTGTTTGAAATATAATTTTATATTTAAAAAATAAAAATTACAAACCTAGAGGTTTATAATAGAAATAAATTAAAACCTAAGCATAAGGGTTTTTAATTACGTTTTTTTTAAATAAAAATAATTTACAAATGTTTGTTGATAAAATAATTTTTTTAAAGTTCTATGCAACAGTACATCAAACTCAATTTTTGTCATTTTTTGACACCAAATTTGTGACATGTCTAACGAGGTGTTGATGATATGACATTGTACTGTCCTTCATTGGAATACCATGATGTATACCAAAACAATATTTTTTCAAGTAGAATAATAAATATAATTTTTAGAATTATACATTTGCAACATAATATAACAGTAGGGAAAATGTTTTTTCTATAAATTTTGGGTAAGCGACATTGTGCTTTTTAACAATTTTTTTTTATCTTTTTTTGTTCATCAGTTATTCTCAATAATTTTTCAATTTCTCAAAAAAATTAGTTTATTAAAATAAAAAAATTTCTGTTTATGATTTCTGTTTGTGGTTTTCATGACCGATGATTTTTGTGTTTGTTATAGCTTATACTGGTGCTAGTGGTCTACTACCTTTTTGGTAATTTTCAATAAATAAATAACAAGTGAGCCGTAGAAAACAAGTTTTTTTTTCTAAAATCATTTATTACAATTTTAAACGAAATCTTCTGGAATTTGAAATGAAAACATCACATTTGTGAAGCGCTTCTTACAGAGCTCAGAAGTGCTGATCTTTCACATGCCCACGGAGAGGAACGATTTTACTCGCTAAGTTGTCCGATACCATGACTACTAGGCAGCGAGTTCGAGTCGAACCTTGATGTTTTCACATTCAAGGCTAACCATTATCAACTCAGCCAATATACCACCATGAACACATGTGAGATAGTTTCTTGCTCAAGAAAATTAATTTAAATATCTATTTTTTTGTATTTTTATAATAGTTTATAGTCCTTTCCACCAGGTGTTTTAAGACTGTATGTAAGAGGCACATAAGTACTTCTTGTCGTGGATCAATATTTGATCCTTTTAACTGTCCCTCCTTTTTTATCCAGGTTTGGGACTGGCTCGCAATTAGCGAGGCGGAGTTTGTAAAAATCTATATCATTGTGTTTGATTGATTTTTGTTTTAAAACATGGATTTTTTTTTATTTATTTTATAATTTGTACAACTTTTATGTAAAAACACTTACAAGTTCCAAAGATTTTTTAAAATGATAAATACAAAACAATTTTTATATTTTTTTGACGACCTCTAACATGCCGTAAAGTTAATCAAACAGAATGAATCGTGTCATGAACGTTATCACAAAGTTTTATTTCATGTTAGCTTCTATAAAAATCCGTTAAATAAAGAGGCGATTAGGTATATGCAGTTATAGTCGCACTGCACTTTCTTCTGCTAAAGACTTCTACTCTAATGTTTTTTATTTACTTACAAGTAAACCACTTACAGTAATAACCATTGAACTTTTTTCGAAACACAAATAAGGTAGTGGTTCTTCTGCAGGATTCATACAACCGTTTAATCGCTTTGTGTGCAAACGGTTGGGCAACAGACGCAAAAATTACAAAATATTTTATAAATCCTTTTAAAATTATTAAATTATTATATGATCTTTTCATTTTTTTTTATTTGAGACCATAATACATAGGTACTCATGATACATCCTTATGATACGTTCTCATGATACATCCTCATGATACATGCTCAGGATACATCCTTATACATGCTCATGATACATCCTTATGATACATGCTCATGATACATCTTCACGATATGTAATCATGATATATAGGTACTCCTGATATATACTCCTGATACATCCTTATGATAAATATTAATCATGATACATCGAATTTAACATTCAGGCAGAGACGTTTGTGTTTTAAAACAAATGCGTTCAACTGCAACTATTAGTTTAAGAAATTCACATAAATGTTCATTCAAAAGCATATACATTATTAATAATTAAATAAATTTAAACAACTATTCAAATCAAAGTCAAAACAACATAATTTGTTTTAAAAAATTTTTTAAACATGAACATTCAAAAAAAGATTTTTATAATTATATTTAGTTAATTTGAAATTTTGTTATTGTCACTCCATACTGATGTCCAATAATTTAAAAATTAACACATAAAAAATAGATGAGATTCGGATGTGGTATCTACAAATGCATTTTTCAACGTTAAACTTTAAACAGAAAGTTGAACCAACAAATCTGCTTAATTCAAAAGAAACTGATTTTGCAACTCAATTTACATTTTAAATTGAACTTATTTTAAATACTGCCATTCAGTAAATGTTGAAAGATACGAATGCAAGCGACAAGTTAGTGTTCATAGATCGTTTTATTTTGTTGGAGACCTGGAAGAAATATTTAGTTATTAGAACATAATAAAATTATTGTTTTATCTATATATAACTGGAAACTGCTAAAAACTACAGCAAATAAATAAAGTATATTCCTCCAAACTGCTCAACATCAAAATTAGAAGTGAACAAGACTTACACTCAACTAGAACTGAGCATTGTTGCAGTAAGCGTAAGCCCTTGGTTCTTTGAAGCAACAATTTCTATACACGTCGATGGATTCTGTAATTTTGCCACATTGGAAGCAAATTTCAAAAACGTTTAGATCAAACTGACATACACTGGGACGTGAAAGTGGTCTGAGACCACCCCTCGTTTCTATTCCTGCTTCTGCTCTGAACATTCCTAACAAAGCGAAAACTAAAATAATGTAAAACATTTTTTGAAAGAAAAGAACAATTTAGAAAAAAGAGTAAGCAAATCCAAACAAAATAATCTCTTATATATCGCTTTCATTCATGGCGTTTCTTATTTTTAGATGTTATATAAAGCGTGCATCGTCACGTGGGACCATCAATGAATGAATATCTGGTAATAAAACAAACATTTTTCAATTAACTTGTTCAATAAAGCTGTTGTAGTCGTTATTGCCTTGTTTTATTAAAAATAAAAAAGTAATATATTGTTTGTTAATAAATAATTTTTTCATGATTTGTAATATTATTATATGATTAATATTGTCTACTAGCAACATCAAATAAGCAGGTAAGCTGGTAGGTTGGTAAGTTAATAAGTTGTTTGCTTTGTTGTGATCAAAAATGAAATTTAATTTGATTATGTCGGTTTATCAACAGATAGAAAAACAAATATTTTGTGTAGGAGTTGTCAAGGTACAACCATCTCTGCTTTTTCATAATAAAAAAAAATGAAAATTATTTTTTTTTGTCTTCTGCAGACATATAAAAATTTGAATCCGCATAACATATTTGGCAGAAATAATTGTAAAATTTAGTATTATAACATATCTCATCACAAGCTGATGATCTCTGATGATTCTTTCAACAAACCCCTCAATAGCTTCTTGATAGAAACCACAATGACATTTGAGTGGTCCTACTTTACTTTATTGCATTTATCTGATATGCAATAACTCAGTTTTTATGTTACTGTAATAAAAAGTTGCGAGCGTTTGTTAGCTTTGTCGTTCCTATTTGTTTTCAAAATATTTGCAATAATTATTTTCATAAAATACAACCAAGTAATCCACAAATGGGTAAACCAAAATCACTCGCGGTTCAGTAATGTTTTATTTATTTGCCGTCGTGTGCGTGATGATTGTTTAATTGTACGCGGATGAATAAAAAGATATTTTAACATGGATTTCGTGATTAAACTGTAGCGGATTTATGAGTACAGTACAGGGAGAACGGGATTCAATTTTTAAACTAGTTAAGTTTTTCTTATTTTTTTCTTCATAACGTTCCTCTTAAGTTTTTCATAATCTAATTGAATCAGTAGTCCGTATAGATTGTAGGGAGCTCATTGAATGTTTTTTTAACCTACAAATTCCAACTTAAGTTTTAAACTTTACAAATTTACGTTGAAAAATTGCACTTCATACTAGATTCGATCCAAAGCAATGAACTATTCTTTTATATTGTAGAGCAGGTAGAGCAACCACATTGTCTAATTACCGATTTGAATTATTTATTTTAAAAAAAACGTAATTTCTAATTCTGAACAAACATCTACGAAAAAATATTAATTTCAGTTCAATTATAAGAAGACACGTTAAGGTTGTTCAATTAGTTTTAATTACAAAAAATAAAAAAAAAGGGCAAATAATAGCGTGGTATTTTTTATTATATTCTAATATAATTTATTCTAATTGAAATACTCATAAAGAATAATTGCTAAAAACACATGTTAGGTATTATTCCATATAATTTGGGGCAATGAGTCAGATCTTGATAAGTGTATTGACTAGTGATAAAATACAGCTGTTTGAAACTCTTTCTGGATATAATACACTGCAGGCTGTTTTTAGCTTTTGCATGTTTCTTCCCGTCCAGGCCTTACAGTTTGCTGGATAAAGGCATTTGAGCAAATCTAGTTAATTTTGCTTGTTTTTTGGGTACGGCTATAAACTCGATGATTGTTGACATACCAGCCATGAGGCTTTAGAACTGGCCACTTTTAGCTTAAACGGTTAACCTAGTTTCTTCCAACACTTTCATTTTGATAATTCTCTTGAGATCTGTCAAATCGCTTCTTTAACAAGTTTGTCTACCATCTCGTTACAGAAGTAACCAATATAACTGAGTACGTAACAGCTAAAACCAGACTTTTTATATACCATCAAAAAAGTTTTTTTTCGACATTTTAAAAAATTAATAATAAATCTGAAGATCGTGTAACATTCATGACGTCACAATTTTTTTATATATATTTTTTTTATTTATTTAAAACACCGGATTAACCATTAAGATGATAAGGCCCTGGAAAATATTAGCCCTAGAAATTTTGATCCTAAAGATTTCGGCCCTGAAATTATTAGCCCTAAAAATATTGGCCCTGAAAAACACCGACTCTCATTGATGAAGTTATAGCAATTATCTGTCTATATATTGATATTCTCGTTCTATAACCGAGAAACTTAATTTGAATATCTTTCGTATTTCTAAATTGAGTTTATTGAAATAAAGGTGTGTTTTGAAAAACTCGATTTTTCCTTTATTTGTTCGTAATGAGAAAACGTTGAACATTGCTGCTGTTTATAAGACAAGCCCCAAACTGTATGAATCCGTAAACAACACCAAATTTCGTTCATGATTCAATGCTACAAACCATTCCGTAGCCTATCGCATGGCTTCGTGTTGTTAATTCAGCAGCAAACGTGATTTTGTAAAAAAAAACAAATTAACTTATTGGAAACATCAACGCTATCGAACGCCGTCACCTTCCTAAGTTTTATTTCTTTTCCCAAAATCAAGAAATCTGAATAAAACACTGTTTGGGGATCTATCCATCCCTAGCGTCTTATTTCTCAACACAAACTCCATGGGCATCCTATTCGTACCAGGATCCACTCGCCTCTTACTTTCTTATATACAGCACTGTGAGTGTGCAGGTGTCAATCAACAATTTGAAAAATTTTTGATTAATTTTGGTCTCAACTTGGTAGTAAAAAATTAACATCCAATTAAAAAAATGACAGTGACATCGTTTTTTTTTATAAATTTCTTTAATTACTTATTAAACATCATTTGCACAACCTTTTTTGTAAAATAACTGGTTTGACTAGAATAGTAGGGATGTACAAATGTGCAAATGTGCGTGTTACAGGAATTTAACCCCAAACGTGTTTGCAAAGAAGAGATTAGTTTTAATCAATGCAGATGAATTTGCGTGTTGTCATCAAAATTCAATAAAAACGTGAAATTTTAACTCAGACATATTAATCTTGAGTATAAACAAGATTAAATTTTATTGATAATAAAATTATTTTGTTTTAAGCATGTTTTTGTCAATTTTATAAGTAAATTTTCAATCTTAAAAATGACTTAAATCAAAGAAATATAGTTCAAGAGCAGCAACCTTCTTGATAATTAGAACAGTTAGAGTTTGTATGTTCTTCTGCAAGAAACATGATTTAGGTAGTACGTCAAACAAGAACAGTTCCTAATATAAATACAAAAATGTCAGTGCATACAAAATATAATCGTTATCCTGGTTACTTGTTGTCTCATCATGTATTTCAGGATTACATTAGAACTAATTTTTTTGTCAATGAATGGAGCTGTACAGGTAGCACTGAGACAGAAGGCACCACTCAAGCATTTTCCACGTCTGGGATTTCGCCAGTCTAATACAGAAACTTATGAGTTCTTCTACGGTTGTGGCAAGTTATCAGAATCAGTTTTAATTTACAAAGAGTGCTTGCTGCAGTAACAATCGACAAGTTACAAGTACCTGCAATAGTATTCAACATTGAAATCAAAGTAAGGATTTGTTTTTTTTTATTTTGATCGTTTGTTTGTTATAATTTACAGTAAACATAAATTAAACTTAATTTATAAACTTAATATAATTCATTTTATTTTTGTTAATTCGTTAAAACAAGATTAAATTTTATTTACATAACTTAAATTGTTGAGCAATTAAAAAGAGCATTATAATCAAATATTAATTGTACCAATTTGTATAAAACTGCTGTTTATAATGTGATCATTTATTTCTTTCAGGTGATGTCAGGTGGTTCTGATGATGTGAGGTGGTTCTGATGATGTGAGGTGGTTCTGATAATGTCAGAAAAATTTTCAAATCATTCTATAAGATGTGTTAAATAATTATAAATAATAAATTGTTTCAAAGATTTAGCAAGTAAATGTTATGCTGACTAAAACAACTGTCTGCAACTGGTTTTGTTTACTGTTCGTGCACAATTTAATTCCTCGATTTGTGGCGCAAATAATGTCTGTTCTGTGCACGTAAATGTTGTTGACAGTTATTGTACGCTCAGCCGGGTGTTTATGTAATTTCTTTACATGCTCTTATTAACTTTCACTTGTCCGGATGTCCCAGGATGTCCGCGGTTATAATGACGACAAAGACTTTCAACTTCATAGCAAATGTAAATATTTTTGGTTTACTATTTTATGTAATAATATTTTTATGATACGTTTTTGCTATGAATTTTTTTCAACTTTGAAGCCTTTCTTAATAGCATATTTTTATTTTTTTTAATTATAATAACTTGTCCAATAAAACATTGATTTATTTGTGACTATAATTTTTTTTTATTAAACGCTAAAATAAGTTTTTTATAAAAAAAATAATTGTTTTTAGAAACAAAGAATTAAATTTTTTGCTTTTCAATTTATGTTTTCTTTTAATTTTAAAATTTGTCGTTTAAGTGCAATTAAATTTCAAAAATTGTGCACTGTGCATACGTCAAACTACACACACATGAGAATTAGTAGAAATCATATAACATGTGTGTTTCAGTCTTGTAATAAAATAATCAGCTGATGAATACTGGTTGACTGTTGATCGAAGAAATTTAAACTTTTTTAAAAATTTTTAAAAACTGCTTTATCATTTTATTTAAAACATTTTGACTTTTTTTAACTTTCAATTTTAGCTTGTGGTTGTCTCCCTCCATCTTATCCTATTTGCACCCATATTACACTTCAAAATTTTTGAAATATTTTCTTAACCTTGACAGACTTGTTTACAAATTTTTAAACCAGACAGGCTTTCAGGATGGCTGAAGTACACAAAAACAGTCGTAAAACAATCCACGCTTCTGTAACTTAAACAGATTTTTTTCTAAACTTTTGATGACATATTTGCAGATTTAAAAATTTAAAATCATTAAATATGTCAAAATTTCTTATTTTTATTGTATTTTGCTAGTTTTAAAAAATTATGGAAATAAATACTTTTCAATATTATGTTGTCTCGTCTTATGGCAACATTCATACAAGCATTTAGATTGCAACGATAGCCACGTCAAGATTGTAATGTCGTAATGATGGACGTGAAATTGTAATGTCGTGGTGATTTGGTATTATAATGTTATAGTGATACGGTATTGTTATGTCAAGCAATTGTAGCATTGCAATGATGTCGTGATGATCAGAGTACGTCGCAGTAAATATTAAAAAATAAAAAAAAAATACTTGCAACATCTTGATTCTTAAGTTTATCTGATCAACAAATTCCGAGCTCACAAGAAAAACTTTTTTTTACTTGAAAAGCTTGCCTCGTTTGTTTTTTTAAATGATAAATTATTTTCAGAAGTAATTATAATGTTGACTGCAATGAAAAATACTTTCAGGTTAGGTTTCTTGGCTAAAAATACAAAACTTCGAACCATGCCACCACTGTCTGCAGCGAAAAGCACGAATCACCGTGCCAGGAAACATTCTTTAAATTATTTTTTGATGGTGCCATCAGTCCAATTTTCACTTTGAACGTGTAAAAGTGGTGGAATATAATTAGGGACGCACCAGATTCGGGTTTTTCAAATCCGGCTGAAGCCGGGGCGGATTCGGTCGGATTTGAAAAAGGCCGGATTTTGGCCGGGGCCGAACTCCAGTCCATCCCTAGATAAAATTAACTTTGAACACGTTTGCTATGGTGCATATATCCACACTCACTATTACCATCACCATAATCATCATCATCACCACCACCACCATCATAATCATCATTATCACCCTCATTATCATCATTATCACCATGATCACCATCATTGAAAACCACAACAGCAATTAATTTCAGTTGAATTTGAAAAGAAAAATACTGTCGTCATTAGAGAGCCGAGGTTCTGCTGTCGTGTTTTATGTAAAATAAATAAAAATTCTAATGATGGAACTGTATATAAATAAAATTTCAAGTCCCACTTTGAAACAAATAGTCGAAAACATTTATACTTTTCTGTAAGCAGTCATCTTCATAAAATGTTTCGGGTTTCATTCGTCTTAATTCTGCTGGTTATGATCGGGACCGCATGGGGGGACGTAAGGAGAGTTGGTCTCAGACCCCTTTCACGTCCCGGATTTTGTCAAACGGATGCTGAAATTTTTAGTTTTTGCAGTTACTGCGGTAGAATGACAGAATCAATTGATATTTACAAAGAATGCTGCGCCAAAATTCCAAGGGTGATGGGTTACTGTAACAGTATAAAGTGAAAAACGAATTAGTGAGGATTTTTTAATTTATTTATATGTTACGTATATGTGATATTTAACAGATAGTATTTTATGTGATTTTTAAGTTAGTGGTGATTTGTTCCATATAATAAATTAATTTTTGTAATAGAACTTTTTAGAGTTTTTTATTTAAATAAATAAATAAATAAATACTATAATGAAAATATTGAAAAATACAAGCCCAAGCCGTATAAATAACAATAATATTCTCCATTTCTAGATTCTTACGAAGCATTTTCTATAAAACAACGGCAACCACTCAATTACATTCCAGCATAATTGTTGTTTTCAACGTTTCATTATCCATTAAAAACGGTTTCTTTTTCTTTCTAAATTTGCTTATTTTAAGACGAAATTTGAATTTGTAACCTAATTATTGCCATGTGTTGTAGAGTTTGTGCGGTTCGGAGGTCAATTAATTATGTTCGAACTTTGAACGCTTTTGAAATATCACATGCAAAATTTGTAAATGCTTTTTATTTGTTTATATCATCAAGTTATAAAATTTTATGAAAAAGAATTATTGTATGAGTGAAAAGGCAAATGTTTTTATTTGTTAATAAATTAACAAAATTGTTAACAACGACGTGGAAATTAAATTCATTAATCATAATATACATATATATATATATATAAATATATAAATAGAGAAGGGCTGAAAAAATAGTAAAAAATTACAAGTTGAAAAGTAATAAAGACTTTTATAATTGGGTGTTTTTGAACAACTTCGTGGTAGAATTAAATTACGTGAGCTATCACATTTAATAGAAAAAGTTTGTCGACAAGTTTTTAAAGCCCTTTTCATCCATTTGAAATTACGAGAATTGAAAGTGATCAATTTATTGATATTATCATTGTAAATGAGAAGCTCAAATGTTACATTTGCACCGCTAAGCCACACACTATCCTCGCGTCCATCCCAAACGTCTTGAAGCTCAAATGGAACGCAAGCATCAGGTAGCCCGAAGGTCAAAGTATTGTCTTTATCGCGAGCAAGTCATGAGACAACGATAGAAGATTGCTGATTGGTGCTCGGCCGTGTACAATAACTTGGTCTTACTTTGTGTTACTGCCCATACGTTTGTGCCTGTCTTTGTCGTTCCTAGTGTTGCTCACAGATGTCGTACAACGCCGCTTTGTATAGCTATGCTTTGCACCTTTCGAGCGTTTAACGTAGTATAGCTTGCTTCTCCTATGTTTTATTTACTTATTTGGTTTTATATTTATTAAAAAATATCGTTGATTTTGTTGTGTCATTTTTTTTGGACTTTATTTATAAGTGATTTTTGTTCGTTATGGCTGATTTGGTGATGATTTGCTGCATTTTCTGTAGTTTAATAGTCCTAGACATCTTTCTGAATATCAGAAAACTCCGTGTTGCTAATTGCGAGATAGTCCCAAGCCTCGATAAAAAAAGAGAGACTGTTAAAAAGATCAAACTTTGATGCATGACAGAAAGTACTTATGTGCTCCCTACAAACAGCCATTTCAGTCTTAAAACAACTGGTGTAAAGAACTATAAGCTTTTATAAATATATATATATATATATATATATATATATATATATATATATATATATATATATATATATATATATATAACAAACTAGCTGTGCTCGGTTATGCGTTGCTGTGACTGAGTTTGACCACCGTATGTTTTGCATATAACCCGCATCTATGAAGACTTGGAAAGGGCTAAAAAAAACAGTGGCCAAATAAATAAACCCAACTTGATTAGTAGAATGTAAAATACATTTGACTTATTTACATTTACTGATTAATACAGATAGCTCCAGCGTTTCAGATTTCTATAAAAGACAAACAGATTCACAGACTATGGTCGTACATTTGGCCTGGAAAAGGTTTTTGTCTTCCTCAGCCGGGGGATGGGAGTAAGGAGTCCAAATGTTTTCATATTCTTTTCCTGTATGAGAACTACCCCCTTGCCAAATTTCATCAAGATAGCTCCAGTAGTTCAGATTTCTATGTAGGACAAACTCACACACAAACATCTATATATATATATATATATATATATATATATATATATATATATATATATATATATATATATATATATATATATATATATATATATATATATATACTAGCAGTGTCCGTAGCGGCTTCGCTCGCATGAAATTAGAGAATTTGAACCGTGCATCCATAGGTGTCGGCTCGGCCCGTCGACAACTTGGCCCAGCCCGTTTCAAAACCAAAATTCTTGGCCCGTCTAATTTGGGCCCGGCCCGTTTTTACAGGCCTAGAAATTCTATATACTTGATGAAAAACTTCGTAAAAAGACCCTAAAATAACGGCTTGGCCCAACCGGTAATAAACTGGACTTTTAACCGGCACAAAACCTTAAAATACTAAGTTTTACATCTGTAATGCTTGCAGTTGTTGAGTAGCAGTTATTTTAAAATCAAATAAACCTTATTTTGACCCCACATTTGAAGTCATGGAAACCAAAGTTTTAAAAAATGGTGAAACACGTATTTTTTTTTTTTTTTGAGTAGATACTAAGTATTAATTTTTACATCTGTAGCAATTACATTTGTTGAGTAGCAGTTATTTTAAAAACCAAATAACTCTATTTTCCACCCCACATTTGAAGTCCTGGAAACTAAATTTTCAAAAAATGGTGAAACACGTATATCATTATTTTTAGAGTAGAAGCTAAATACTAATTTTTACTCATGTAGCATTCACAGTTTTTGAGTAGCAGCTACTTTAAAAACCAAGTATTCCTATTGTCCTCCCCACATTTAAGGTCCGGGAAACCGAATTTTCAAAAAATGATAAAATACGTATCTTTTTATTTTATAAGAAGAATCCATATACCAAATTTCAAAATCTCCTCATTTTTGGTTTTCGAGATATACATTGTTTTATAAAAAGTTTGTTTTCCAGTTTCTTCCTCTCAGGAGCAAAATTTTCAAAACTCCTTTTTTAGTGGATGCTTACGCAATAAAAGTAATATAAGTTCCAAATTTCACGTTCCTAGGATGAGGCGTTTGAGCTCGGCGTTGATTATCAGTCAGTCAGTCAGGACATGTTTTTATATATATATACTAGCGGGGTTACCCGGCGTTGCCCGGGGTTTTTAGAGGTTTTTCTAATGTTTGTCTCTCTCGCTCCTGTTTCCTTCTTCACTTTCCCGTTTTCGTCGCGTTCCCGGTCGCTTTTCCGCTCTCGTTCGTTTTTCAGCTCCCGGTCGCTTTCCCGCTCAGAAGTTTTGTTATCGATTTTCTCTCTTGCTCGCGTTTCCTTCCAAGCTTGCTCTCCCGATTCCAGTCGCTTTCCGCGTTCCCGGTCGCTTTCCGCGTTCCCGGTCGCTTTCCCGTTCCCGGTCGCTTTCCCGTTCCCGGTCTAGCGGAGATACCCGGCGTTGCCCGGGTTTTTTAGAGGTTTTTCTAATGTTTGTCTCTTTCTCTCCCGTTTCCTTTCCCACCTGCTTTCCCACTCCTGTTCGCTTTCCCGTTTTCGGTCGTTTTCCCGCTGCCGGTCGCTTTCCTGCTCCCGGTCGCTTTCCTGCTCCCGGTCGCTTTCCCGCTCCCGGTCGCTTTCCCGCTCCCGGTCGCTTTCCCGCTCTCGGTCGCTTTCCCGCTCCCGGTCACTTTCCCGCTCCCGGTCACTTTCCCGCTCTCGGTCGCTTTCCCGCTCCCGGTCGTTTTCCCGTTCCCGGTCGCTGTCCCGTTCCCGCTCACGTTTGCTCTCCCATTCCCGCTCACGCTTGCTTTTCCGTTCCCGCTCGCTGTCCGTTCCGGGTCGCTTTCCCGTTTCTATAATAGACAAACTAACCCATAACATTCATATATATATATATATATGAAGTTCAAGCACATAAGTTGTAATCCTATTGATGACATAAAAAAGAAAGCCAATTCCTTGATAATTCTTGCTAATCCTTACCTTCTTCCAGATAACCAGTTAACACATATAGTTGGTGAATATGCTCCGGGGTATATATATGGAAATGTCAAAATACATAAAGAAGGCCAACCACTGAGACCAATCATCTCACAGTGCCCCACACCCATATATCAACTTGCGAAGTCTATTAATAATATGATTAGACAATATTGCCCAAATAAATACTCTTTATCATCGACATCTGATTTTGTTGATTTGATACGGGGTTCATCGTCGTATAAAGGTGTTATTGCTTCTATTGACGTCGTGAGCCTCTTCACTAATGTTCCGGTTGGTGAAACTATTCAATTTATACTGGAATGCTTGTATCATCACGCTACTCTACCTCCCTTTCCGGTTCCTGAGAAAATAATGTTAGATCTTCTCAGAATCTGTACAACTGACGTACCATTTACAGATTATAAGGGAAAATTATACTTACAGGTCGATGGCGTGGCCATGGGCTCATCCTTAGGCCCCACCTTTGCGGAATTTTATATGGCTCTTGTTGAGAGCCGAGTGTTTGTTGATGACTCTGTTCGACCATTGATATATGGACGTTACGTTGATGATATCTTCGTTTTATGTGAGGATATTTCTCAGATGCACAGTTTACGGAATTGTCTTCAAAAGAATTCCGTTTTACAATTTACATATGAGTTGAGCAACTTGGATAAACAACTACCATTTCTTGACACATTAATTGAACAATTTGAAGATCGTGTTGCATTATCTGTTTATTCCAAGCCTTCTTCTACTGGAGAAACTCTGAGCGGTGCAAGTTACTGTCCAGATCGTTACAGAAGAAGTGTAATTTATGGATATTTACATCGAGCTTATCGAGTGGCCGAGGACTGGTGTGGATTCGATGTTGAAGTAAATAAAATTCGGACAACACTTATCAATAATAATTTTGCCAACTCTGAAATTGATGATGCCATTAATAAATTTGTCAAGACTAAATTTGATAACTGTAAACGACCATTACCTGTCTTAAAAAATGAAAAAGAAAGCAAGGTCATTCGGTTATATTACAGATCTCAGATGCACAGTGCTTATAGAGTTGAAGAGAAAATAATTCGTGACATTATTAACACTAATGTTAGAGTTGTTTCGCCAAATACTCAACGACTTCTATTTACAATTTATTATAAATCAAAAACAGCCCACCAAATGATAATGCGAAATAATCTCTTTAAATCAGGTACATTGAAAGAGACTAATGTTGTTTACGAATTCAAATGCAATAAACATGACGGTCTACATCAGTCGTATATCGGGCATACTCGTACGACATTGGCTCGACGGTTGACGATGCACGTGCAAGGTGGCAACATTAAATCTCATTTTCGATCTCTTCATCAAACGTCTCTTACTCGCGAGATTCTTGATAATGATACAACCATTCTCTACCGTGTTTCAGATCCACGTCGATTAAAAATAGCAGAGGCTTTACTTATACAAGAATATCAACCAGCAATAAATACTCAGGATACACACTTTGATAGAACTTTACGACTGTTCAATCTTGACTTTAATGATTTTGCTGATGATAATGTGCTTCGGTCTCAGACGGTAGGCGCTATGCTGGGTGGTAACAAAGCTACGAGCTCTGGTCCTTTATTAATCTGTGGTCACGGTACTAGTCGACCCCCTTATTCGGCCGTTGCTTCTGGTTTGGTACAGCCTGACAAAACTAATGAGGTAAACACTTCCTGTGGATCGGTTTATTTGACTCCTGTCATAGATGTTGGCGATCGTCTCGGTATATCTCCCCGTGGTCTACTAAGTGATGAGGTTAACTACCTTTCCAACTCATCTCTTCAACCAGCTCCCATCGTGCAACTACCCACGCCTATCCTACATGAGCCTCCACCTGAGCCTCCATCTGAGCCTCCACCTGAACCTCCACCTGAACCTCCACCTGAGCCTCCACCTGAACCTCCACCTGAGCCTCCACCTGAGGCTCAGGCTCCAGCGGTGTCATTTCAACATTTGTTTGAGTCTTCAAATATAACTACAAGACGTCGGCGTTAATTGAATCATCTATATGTATCCCATTTGCACAGTCATGCGTTTATTTTAATTTTCATATAAGTTTACTTTTATTTTAATTCATCACATGGTTTTATTTAAATTTTTCACCTTTTATTATTCTATTTCATACTTTTTTATTTCAATATACTGTCACTAGATACCTATAGTTTAATTTCATTAATCTTCTAATAATTTTAAGTGTTTTAATTTCTATTATTAGTATTATAGACTTCATTCAATTCGTCCTATCTATTTATATTTATTTATTTTATTTTATTAATAATAATTATGATTTAATTTATCTTTATACTTCTTTTCATTTATCAATTTTATAAGCTCTCGTAATTTACTTATATCGTCATACTCTGGTTTTAAATACTTTAATTTAAATATTTATTTAATATAGGCACAACACTATTTCTATGTTGATGTTTACTATATATTCTTTAGCTGTTTACGTAATACGACATTTTAGGTTACGGACTCTGAAGATGACTGTAGTCGAAACTGGCCAGTCAGTCCTAATTATTATTATTTGTATTATATAAATTTTTAAAATGGACTCTAGTTTACGTCGTAAAATTAAACATTTTGAACAGTTTATTAAAAAAGTCATTAATGCAAAGTGGTCGTTTGTTTTTAACGGAGTGTGTTTACGAGAGGGGATTTTGCCAAAGTATATTACTCATATATATATATATATATATATATATATATATATATATATATATATATATATATATATTGCGAATAAACTGTGGAATCAATAGCTTTTCGTTTAGGTGGCATAATTAATTCGATAGAAAGATTTGAAATTTGAAATTGTATTTTTTCAGCCAATATTCAATATATGACGATGTTTTAAAGGAAATAGTTTTGTACTTATATATATATATATATATATATATATATATATATATATATATATATATATATATATATATATATATATATATATATATATATATATGTAGTTCCCGCTCGCTCACCCGCTCCGCTCCGCTCATTTTGTGACGGATTTCAAATTTTTTTTTTATATTTGATTCCCCTTGACTCTCAAGGTTGTGTGAAAATTTCATTACGATCGGATGAATGCTGTAGCAATGCATAAACGCCATTAACATACAAACATTCATTTATATATATATATATATATATATATATATATATATATATATATATATATATATATATATATATATGCAGTTCTGCATTGTGACAATATAACTATGCGACGTCGACGATAACGTTTTGTGTAAAATTACGTGGCATTTTAATTAATTAATTTAATTTTGGCAATTCTTCAGAGATGGTTTCCGTTTTAACAATGTCATGGTTGCGCGAGATTTGATGTAGATCTGTCGTTTGACAATTAATAGATTTTGCTTTTCGACCGTATTTTTTTTTTTTTTTTTTTTTTTTTTTTTTTTTTTTTAAATGTGTAACAGTTTTATTATATAATTTATTTTTAATATCTCCCTATAGTAAAATGAATTAACATGTCATTCTCGAAAAATAAATATTATTATGTTGTTCCATTATCGGTTTTAACTAATTTCACTTTTCATTAGTCTATCCATGTTTTGTTTCTCTTTTCGGGCTCTGATGATGACAAACTAACTGTCGAAACGCGTTAGCCCTGTTTATTACTTTAAACTTATAAGTTACTCTTTTTAGTTTATTTTATTTATTTTATAACATAACTGTCTTTTTAAATTTTTCAAATTTTTTACAAATAAACGTAAATACGGCTGCAAACAAGGAATTCGTTAATAGTTTATCTTCCCAACAACGGGCTTCCCTTCGACGTTTTGAGTCTTTGGCAAAAAAATTAACAAATACAAAATGGGCAATTATATTCAATGGAGTTTGTGTACAAGAATATATATATATATATATATATATATATATATATATATATATATATATATATATATATATATATATATATATATATATATATATATATATATATCTCGTGTCATAGTGTTTGAAATTGAACTCCTCCGAAACGGCTGAACCAATCATTATGAAATTTTTTTTGTACATTTGGTAGGTCTGAGGATAGGTCCACGGCTATTTAGAGTATTTTTTTAAATTAGTTAAAAAAATTATTTTGGAAAAAAATGACAAACAGACAGACAGAGAGACAAACAAACAAACAAACAAACAGACACTACATATATATATATATGTATATATATATATATATATAAATATATATATATATATATATATATATATATATATATATATATATATATGTGTAGATATATATATATATATACATATATACATATATACATATATACATATATACATATATACATATATACATATATACATATATACATATATACATATATACATATATACATATATACATATATACATATATACATATATACATATATACATATATACATATATACATATATACATATATACATATATACATATATACATATATACATATATACATATATACATATATACATATATACATATATACATATATACATATATACATATATACATATATACATATATACATATATACATATATACATATATACATATATACATATATACATATATACATATATACATATATACATATATACATATATACATATATACATATATACATATATACATATATACATATATACATATATACATATATACATATATACATATATACATATATACATATATACATATATACATATATACATATATACATATATACATATATACATATATACATATATACATATATACATATATACATATATACATATATACATATATACATATTTACATATATATATATATAACGGGGAACGGAAGCGAAAGAGAAAAACGATAGAAAACCTTTAAAAACCAATGAACACGCCGGGTATCCCGCTAGTTTTTATATATATAGATATCATCAAGTTATAAAATTTTATGAAGAATTTTGATTGTATGAGTGAAAAAGCAAATGTTTTTATTTTTCAATAAAGTAACACTGTCTGTGTGTGAGTATGTACTTTATGCATTGTTATATCTTTCATCCGATTATAATGAAGTTTTTACACAACATTGAGAGTCAATGGAGGAAGATGTTTGTGGATAAAAAATTTAATTGGTCACAAAATGAGCGGAGCGGGAGATCGAGCGGAAACGGGAAATAGTGAAAGAGCTGGGGCAAAAACTGAAAAGCAAGCGGAAACGGAAAAACGACCAAGAGCGAAAAATCGAGCGGGAAAAGAAAAGCGACCGGAAACGGGAAAGCAAGCGGGAAAGCGATCGAGAGCGGGATAGAGGTCGGGAGCGGGATAGTGACCGAGAGCAAGAAAGCGAACGGGATCGGGAAAACGAATGAGGGCGGGAAAACGACAGGAAGCGGGAGAGCAAGCAAAATCGGAAAGCGACCGAAAACGGGAGAGTAAGTGGGAACGGGAAAGCGTCTGGAGCGTGAGAGCAAACGGGAAAGGGAACGGGAGCAAGAAAGAAAAACGATAGAAAAACTTTTAAAAACCCCGGGCAACGCCGGGTACCCCGCTAGTTTTGTATAAGAACAAGTAAAGAAAAAAGAAAATACACTCGATTTAGAAATACGAAAGATGTTCAAATTAATTTTTTTTTAATTTTAATTATTTTTAATTGAATCATGTATTGTCATCCAATATAAAGCTATGCTGAACGTTTTAGCTTCCTAGCTAGTCAAAAAGCTGGTTAAATTTTACTTGCAAGATATGCGTACAGAGAAAGACACGCACAGACAAAAACACACACACAAACAGAGATTTTAACCTAAATAAAAGTTTGTAAAAACAACAAAAACCCGCTTTGGCTGTGATACCTCAGGGGCGCCCATCCCCCTGGCTGCTGGAGGCAGACTCCCCCCTTCCCTTTTTATTTCCCCCTCTCTTTTTTATCCCGTCTTTTCTCGGTCCCAAATGTATGTTTAAACTAAAAGTAGATATTAAGCTGGCATACTTTTAAAAATTACTTGCAAATTGACAATATGTCCACATGTAAACATGTAAAATTATAAGCATTTTCAATATTTATTTAAAAAATTACATCACTAGGAATAAAATTAGGCATTGTCTAATGAAGAAGGTATGCAGAGTGGGAGTAGCACAAGCAACATTGTCTGACTCAACATCAGCATCTTCAATGTGGTCTTGTTCATTATCAGATTGCCCTTGATCATCGCAACCTTTTTATAGGAGATCATCAGTATTAGTAGTAGTGCTATTTTGAGACAGAAGACAGAACGTTGTTTGGCATCAGCTCCATAAAGTTGGCAAATCATTTCAATGTCCGAACTGTTTATAGATTTATCACTAAAAAGAGTCCGATGTGTGAACAACGACAATTGCTGCATGAATGTAAGGTTCTGTTGCTTAAATCTGCTACACATCTGAAACTTTTTTAACCGTAAAACTAAAGCTCAGGAGGGAATATTTCCCTCACTAGCTTTGCGAGGAAGCATTTGCCTCCTAACCCCCCTCTCTGGGCGCCGCTGTGATACCTGACTTCACCCTAATAATGCCTATTATTAGAATAATATTGATTTTTTGTTCTTTTACAACTTATGCAATGTTTTGATTTAAAATCTGGTTATACATGTCATAGTGATGTGAAATTTTGTTTTTAATGTTTTACTTTTTTTGCATTTTTAATTAATCTCTGGTCAGAAATACGAACGAACTAGCCAGAAAACATGAACTCGATGTATGCAGTCCTTGCCAAGTTCAACGACGTACGCCCATGGTCGCATGCTGCAAATTGTCATTTAAAATATAAAACAAGAAAACACGAGACGTTTTATAGATGCAAGTAATTGAACATGATTTATAGATGCAAGTAATTGAACATGATTTATAGATGCAAGTAATTGAACATGATTTATAGATGCAAGTAATTGAACATGATTTATAGATGCAAGTAATTGAACATGATTTATAGATGCAAGTAATTGAACATGTTTTATAGATGCAAGTAATTGAACATGATTTATAGATGCAAGTAATTGAACATGATTTATAGATGCAAGTAATTGAACATGATTTATAGATGCAAGTAATTGAACATGATTTATAGATGCAAGTAATTGAACATGATTTATAGATGCAAGTAATTGAACATGATTTATAGATGCAAGTAATTGAACATGATTTATAGATGCAAGTAATTGAACATGATTTATAGATGCAAGTAATTGAACATGATTTATAGATGCAAGTAATTGAACATGATTTATAGATGCAAGTAATTGAACATGATTTATAGATGCAAGTAATTGAACATGATTTATAGATGCAAGTAATTGAACATGATTTATAGATGCAAGTAATTGAACATGATTTATAGATGCAAGTAATTGAACATGATTTATAGATGCAAGTAATTGAACATGATTTATAGATGCAAGTAATTGAACATGATTTATAGATGCAAGTAATTGAACATGATTTATAGATGCAAGTAATTGAACATGATTTATAGATGCAAGTAATTGAACATGATTTATAGATGCAAGTAATTGAACATGATTTATAGATGCAAGTAATTGAACATGATTTATAGATGCAAGTAATTGAACATGATTTAGTGTCATTTAACCATTTTAGAAAGAAACCTGGCAAAGGTTTAAAAAAACGTGTTAACGTATGTGAAACTTGTTTTATAGTTGTCAAACAAATGGAGTATATTTAAAATAAATAGAAATTAGTCAGATGTCAAGTGCCATATGCAGCTTCTCCAGCGACCATTACAGTGACATCGCTTAATTGCTTTAATAAAAACTTAAGTGTCTTCTTCTATTTGTGCTAACCTTCCATCGCCACGTGCCTGGAATTAAAATTATTGTTATTGTTATTATTATAATTATTATTACTATTATTATTATTATTATTATTATTATTATTATTATTATTATTATTATTATTATCATCATCATCATCATCATCATCATTATTATTATTATTATTATTATTATTATTATTATTATTATTATTATTATTATTATTATTATTATTATTATTATTATTATTATTATTATTATTATTATTATTATTATTGTTATTGTTATTGTTATTGTTATTGTTATTGTTATTGTTATTGTTATTGTTATTGTTATTGTTATTGTTATTGTTATTGTTATTGTTATTGTTATTGTTATTGTTATTGTTATTGTTATTGTTATTGTTATTGTTATTGTTATTGTTATTGTTATTGTTATTGTTATTGTTATTGTTATTGTTATTGTTATTGTTATTGTTATTGTTATTGTTATTGTTATTGTTATTGTTATTGTTATTGTTATTGTTATTGTTATTGTTATTGTTATTGTTATTGTTATTGTTATTGTTATTGTTATTGTTATTGTTATTGTTATTGTTATTGTTATTGTTATTGTTATTGTTATTGTTATTGTTATTGTTATTGTTATTGTTATTGTTATTGTTATTGTTATTGTTATTGTTATTGTTATTGTTATTGTTATTGTTATTGTTATTGTTATTGTTATTGTTATTGTTATTATTATTATCATTATCATTATCATTATCATTATCATTATCATTATCATTATCATTATCATTATTATTATTATTATTATTATTATTATTATTATTATTATTATTATTATTATTATTATTACTAGCGGGGTTACCCGGCGTTGCCCGGGGTTTTTTAGAGGTTTTTCTAATGTTTGTCTCTCTCGCTCCCGTTTCCTTCTCCACTTTCCCGTTTTCGTCGCGTTCCCGGTCGCTTTTCCGCTCTCGGTCGTTTTCCAGCTCCCGTTCGCTTTCCCGCTCAGAAGTTTTGTTATCGATTTTCTCTTTTGCTCGCGTTTCCTTCCAAGCTTGCTCTCCCGATTCCAGTCGCTTTCCGCGTTCCCGGTCGCTTTCCGCGTTCCCGGTCGCTTTCCCGTTCCCGGTCGCTTTCCCGTTCCCGGTCGCTTTCCCGTTCCCGGTGGCTTTTCCGTTCCCGGTCGCTTTCCCGTTCCCGGTCGCTTTCCCGTTCCCGTTCCCGGTCGCTTTCCCGTTCCCGCTCACGCTTGCTGTCCCGTTCCCGCTCACGCTTGCTCTCCCGTTCCCGGTCATGCTTGCTCTCCCATTCCCGGTCACGGTTGCTCTCCCGTTCACGCTCATTTTTTTTTTCCATTCTTTCATAACTTCTGTTAGCCTATAAAACATAAAATAGATTTGCTAAGACTATATATATATATATATGAATGTTTGTGGGTTAGTTTGTCTATTATAGAAACGGGAAAGCGACCCGGAACGGACAGCGAGCGGGAACGGAAAAGCAAGCGTGAGCGGGAATGGGAGAGCAAACGTGAGCGGGAAAGCGACCGGGAGTGGTAAAGCGACCGGGAGCGGGAAAGCGACCGGGAGCGGGAAAGTGACCGGGAGCGGGAAAACGACCGAAAACGGGAAAGCGAACGGGAGTGGGAAAGCAGGTGGGAAAGGAAACGGGAGAGAAAGAGACAAACATTAGAAAAACCTCTAAAAAACCCGGGCAACGCCGGGTATCTCCGCTAGTACATACATAAACACACACACAGACACACATACATGCACATACACATACATACATACACACATACATACGCACATACATATATATATAGTTCCCGCTCGCTCACCCGCTCCGCTCCGCTCATTTTGTGACGGATTTCAAATTTTTTTTTTTTATTTGACTCCCCTTGACTCTCAAGGTTGTGTGAAAATTTCATTACGATCGGATGAATGGTGTAGCAATGCATAAAGGACATTAACATACATATATACATATATACAAACATTCATTTTTATATATATAGATTATTATTATTATTATTATTATTATTATTATTATTATTATTATTATTATTATTATTATTATTATTATTATTATTATTATTATTATTATTATTATTATTATTATTATTATTATTATTATTATTATTATTATTATTATTATTATTATTATTATTATTATTATTATTAAATAAACTAATTCAACTATTGACAATTTTTATTACAAAATTCAAATTAAAATAAAATTGAAAAAAAAAGTGAGATGGGTCCGTACTTCGTACTCGATATATATATATATATATATATATATATATATATATATATATATATATATATATATATATATATATATATATATATATATATATATATATATATATATATATAAAAGAACATGTCCTGACTGACTGACTGACTGACTGACTGACTGACTGACTGACAGATGACTGACTGATAATCAACGCCGAGCTCAAACGCCTCATCCTAGGAACGTGAAATTTGGAACTTATATTACTTTTATAGCGTAAACATTCGCTAAGAAAGGATTTTTGAAAATTTTGCTCCTGAGGGGAAAAAACTGGAAAACAAACTTTTTTCTAAAACAATGTATATCTCGAAAACCAAAAATGAGGAGATTTTGAAATTTGGTATATAGATTCTTTTTGAAAAATAAAAAGATACGTGTTTCACCATTTTTTGAAAATTCGGTTTCCCGGATCTCAAATGTGGGTTGGAAAATTGGGTTATTTGGTTTTTAAAGTAGCTGCTACTCAAAAACTGTGAATGCTACAGGAGTGAAAATTACTATTTAGTTTCTACTCCAAAAATAATGAAATACGTGTTTTAGCATTTTTTGAAAATTTGATTTCCAGGTCTTCAAATGTGGGGTGGAAAATATGGTTATTTGTTTTTTAAAGTAACTGCTACTCAAAAACTGTAAATACCACAGATGTAAAAATTAGTATTTAGTTTCTATTCTAAAAATAAAGATATACGTGTTTTACCATTTTTTTAAAATTTGGTTTTCAGGACCTCAAATGTGGGGTGGAAAATAAGGTTATTTGGTTTTTAATGTAACTGCTACTCGAAAACAGTAGATGCTACAGGAGTAAAAATTAGTATTTGGTTTCTACTCCAGAAATAATGATATACGTGAAAATTTGGTTTCCAGTTCCAGGACCTCAAATGTGAGGTGGAAAAAAGGTTATTTGATTTTAAAATAACTGCTACTCAAAAACTGTAAGTGCTACAGATGTGAAAAATAGTATTTTGAGGTTTTGTGCCGGTTAAAAGTAAATGAGTTCAGTTTATCACCGGACGGACGGGCCAAGCCGTTATTTTAGGGTCTTCATACGGCCCTGCCCAAACCTTAAATCAAGGTGGGACGGGCCGAGATTTTTAACCAAGTATATAGACATTTTAGTGATTTTAGGGTGTTCAGGCTAAACGTGAAGTCAAGGTGGGACGGGCCGAAGTTTTTCATCAAGTATATAGAACTTCTAGGCCTGTAAAAACGTGCCGGGCCCATATTAGACGGGCCGTGCCGGGCCAGGAATTTCGGTTTTTGAAACGGGTTGGGCCAAGTTGTCGACGGGCCGAGCCGAGACCTAAAAAATTGATCCGTGCAGTACTCTACTATGTATGCATGGTTCAAATTCTCTAATTTCATGCGAGCGAAGCCGCTACGGGCACTGCTAGTATATATATATATGTGTGTGTGTGTGTGTGTGTGTGCGTGTGCGCTTTAAATGCGGTTTTACATATCACGCACCCCTAGCACAAAAGGCGATCGGGAAAAGGATATATATATATATATATATATATATATATATATATATATATATATATATATATATATATATATATATATATATATATATATAAATAAATGTTTGTATCTATATATGTTAATGGCGTTTATGCATTGCTACACCATTCATCCGATCGTAATGAAATTTTCACACAACCTTGAGAGTCGAAAATTTCCAAAAACATAGGTGTCATTTACAAAATTAGTGGATTTGTTGACAAAAAAATATTAAAATTACTGTATTATTCATTAATTTACCCCTATTTTACATACTGCAATATAGTTTGGGCAGCTAACTATCCAACAAGATTAAGAGGACTACACATTCTTCAAAAGAAAGCAGTTCGCATCATTTTTCATTTGCCATATCGAGCTCCAACTGGGCCGACATTTTTTGTGAATGATCTTCTAAACATACATCAATTAAATAAATTTCAAATTTGCCTTTTTATGTTCAAATATAATAGTGGAGAATTACCTAATGTGTTCAGTCATATGTTCAAGAAAACTTCGGAGATCCATACATTTGCTTTGTGATCATCAATCAACTATAGATCTGATTTTTGTGGTACTACTTTCAAAAGTTTTTCTATTTGCTGTCGGGGACCTCGGTTGTATAACTCCCTTCCAGTTCATTTAAAATCAATTAAATCAATAACACTGTTTAAAAAATGTTTGAAATCGTTTATTCTACTTTCAAATTGATCACATGTCTCTTTCTCAGCTTGTTTGTTTCTTACCTTAATTTTATATTCTTAACTTTTTTTATTATTATATACCTATTTCTCAACTCTTGGTTCATTGATGATTTGATTTCTCTGCTTGTCTTTCAACTCGAATAGCCTTAATCTAAATCTATATTACTCTTGAAATGAAATCTGAAGACTTGTATTTTATTTTTTTTCTTTCAATGAGATTTATTTTGTGTTTTCTGTTTGTGGTTTATTCTCATTTTTATTATTTACTATAAGGATATCCCCTAGATGGGAAGTAATTCCCTTGGGAGACTCCTTTTGGGTGATGTTTATTTTGTTGTACTTTTTCTTATGATTTGTTTTGTTTGATTATTATCATCCCAATAAACAAATTAAACCTAAAAAAAAAGAGTCAATGGGAGTCAAAAATAAAAAAAAATTTTTGAAATCCGTCACAAAATAAGCGGAGCGGAGCGGGTGAGCGAGCGGGAACTATATATATATGTATGTGCGTATGTATGTGTGTATGTATGTATGTGTATGTGCATGTATGTGTGTCTGTGTGTGTGTTTATGTATGTACTAGCGGAGATACCCGGCGTTGCCCAGGTTTTTTAGAGGTTTTTCTAATGTTTGTCTCTTTCTCTCCCATTTCCTTTCCCACCTGCTTTCCCACTCCTGTTCGCTTTCCCGTTTTCGGTCGATTTCCCGCTGCCGGTCGCTGTCCCGTTCCCGCTCACGTTTGCTCTCCCATTCCCGCTCACGCTTGCTTTTCCGTTCCCGCTCGCTGTCCGTTCCGGGTCGCTTTCCCGTTTCTATAATAGACAAACTAACCCACAAACATTCATATATATATATAGTCTTAGCAAATCTATTTTACGTTTTATAGGCTAACAGAAGTTATGAAAGAATGTAAAAGAGAAATGAGCGTGAACGGGAACGGGAGAGCAACCGTGACCGGGAATGGGAGAGCAAGCATGACCGGGAACGGGAGAGCAAGCGTGAGCGGGAACGGGAAAGCGACCGGGAACGGGAAAGCGACCGGGAACGGGAAAGCGACCGGGAACGGGAAAGCGACCGAGAACGGTAAAGCGACCGGGAACGGGAAAGCGACCGGGAACGGGAAAGCGACCGAGAACGGTAAAGCGACCGGGAACGCGGAAAGCGACTGGAATCGGGAGAGCAAGCTTGGAAGGAAACGCGAGCAAGAGAGAAAATCGATAACAAAACTTCTGAGCGGGAAAGCGACCGGGAGCTGGAAAACGACCGAGAGCGGAAAAGCGACCGGGAACGCTACGAAAACGGGAAAGTGGAGAAGGGAACGGGAGCGAGAGAGACAAACATTAGAAAAACCTCTAAAAACCCCGGGCAACGCCGGGTAACCCCGCTAGTATATATATATATATTCTTTAAGACAAGCTCGATTATTTTTTTTTTTTTTTTTATGATAGTTTATAGTCCTTTACACCAAGTTTTAAGACTGAATTGGCTGTATATAGGAAGCACATAAGTACTTAGTCGTGGATCAAAGTTTGATCCTTTTAACTGTCCCTCCTCCTTTATCCAGGCTTGGGACTGGCTCGCATATAGCGAGGCGGAGTTCAAGCTCGATTAAAAATAAGTCTGCATTTAGCCGCTATGAGTTTTATAGATACTTTCTCAATATTTCGGAACAAGGTTTTTTGTTTACTGCAACACGTATTAAGAAAAGTATTAACATTTAAAACCTTCTTTATTTCAGACTTACGGGCCGTTTCGGCTTATTTTATGTACGTTAATTTAATTACAGTGTCTAAATTTGATTATTTTTATTATTATCCTTCTATTAAGATAATTTCTTGAGGGTATTAGTTTATTTGTATATTTAGTTCTTACATGTTTTCTTATCTTTTGCCTCCTTTTACGCGATTGTATTTACAGACTCTGAAGATGGCGAAAGCCGAAACGGCCCGTAAGTCTGAAATAAAGAAGGTTTTAAATGTTAATACTTTTCTTAATACGTGTTGCAGTAAACAAAAAACCTTGTTCCGAAATATTGAGAAAGTATCTATAAAACTCATAGCGGCTAAATGGAGACTTATTTTTAATCGAGCTTGTCTTAAAGAAAATCTTATGCCATCTTACATTATTAATATATATATATATAATAAATAGAAATTAGTCAGATATATATATATATATATAATATATATATATATATATAATTTATATAATATATATGCGTACATTTATATATATATATATATTAACAACGGAAAAGCCACCGGGAACGGGAAATGTATATGTATATATATATATATATATATATATATATATATAACTATATATAACTATAAATATTGACAATTCTTGGTTTGGTGGAGACCTGGCGTGAGTGTTTTGACGACGTTGCCCTGAAAAAGATCACTCTGCCTGGTTACCGCTGCATTGAAGCTGCTCGGGGGCCGCTCTTATGGGGGAGTAGCAGTCATCCACAGGGACACACTCTCGGCCAAGCCACTCGCTTTGGGATTGACGCCAATTACATTTGAGATCATAATTACAAAGTTCTCATCCGTTAAAATGAGTTTCATCTTTGTTTTGATATACCGTCCTGGAAGTATCCCCGCGAAAAATCTGTTTTTCATAGAACTAGGAAATATTTTTGAAGCATTGGCGACGTACAATTGCCACGTCATTATTACTGGAGATCTGAATGTCAAGGTCAACATTACTCTCGATCATCACTTTGTTCGTCTGTTGGATCTCATAGGTTTATTTGGCTTCGTGCAGTCTGTTACCGGTCCTACGGATTCGAAAGGTAATATTCTTGATTTGGTTATTACTAGATCTGATCTTCCATTTCCGTCTGTTGTCGTTGATCTGCCGCAGGTCTCCGATCATTCTCTTGTGCGTTTCTGGGTTCCGATCCGACTTCCTCCAGCCCGGTTTGTCGAGATTAATACTCGTGCTTGGAGGAGTTTCGACTCTGAACGATTTCGGTCCGATTTACGTAACAGCCTCCTGTACAATCCGGTGGTCTATGAGGATATGTCTATTGATCAGGCCCAGGAGCTCTATGACACTACCTTATCGTCGCTTTTTGATCAAAATGCTCCCTCCCGTGCTGCTAGACGGCGCCTTTAGCCTCTTACGCCGTGGTTTGATCGTGATTGCACAGCCTCGAAACGGAAATCAAGACTGTTGGAGCGGCGCTACATGCGGACTCGAGACACGATCGCACTCTGTGGATGAGCCAGGTACGGGCGTCTCACGGCCTTTTTAGGCAGAAACAAAAATTCTTACTGGAGAGGAAAAATCGATGATAGTCAAGGTAATCCTGCAAAGCTCTGGAGAACATTATCTGGGGTGCTCGGCAAGGGCTGTGGCTATTCAGCCCCACCCAATGATCTTGCGGCAAGTGATTTCTTGAAGGCGTTTTTAGAGAAGACCGAGAGTGTTCGCCAGTCTACTTCGTCTGCTTCTTGTCCGCTCTATTGTACTGGAGGCTGTTCCAGCTCGCTGCTGGAATTCAGGCCTGTGGATGCTAACTACATCATCCGTCTCATCAGGGCTTCACCTAACAAGAACTGTTCCTTGGACCCAGTGCCAACATGGATAATAAAATAATATTCCAACGAACTAGCACCATTCGTGGCATTTCTGGCCAACTCTTCGCTAAGACAATGTTTTTTTCCATCGACTCAGAAAAATGCCATCATCACGCCAGTCCTCAAGAAACAAAACTTGGATCCGCACAACCCTGCCAACTATCGTTCGATCTCCAATTTGTCGTATTTGTCTAAGCTGTTGGAGCGATGTGTCGGCGACCAGTTCAACATATATCTCAATGAAAATAACCTCCTGCCACGATGCCAGTCAGCCTATAGAAAGCATCATTCTACTGAGACTGCTGTCTTGAAGGTGCTCTCGGATGTCTACTCAGCAGCCGATCTGGGACGGATCACATTTCTGGGCCTTCTGGACCTTAGTGCTGCGTTTGACACCGTCGATCATCAGAACTTGTGTGATAGGCTTCATAACTCGTTTGGTCTTGGGGGTGCGGTCCTGAAATGGTTCGGCTCCTACCTCACGGGCCGGTCCCACTGCATCCGCTGCAACAATGTCACATCTGAGTCGGCTTCTCTCCTCTACGGGGTACCGCAGGAGTCCGTCCTTGGTCCGGTGCTGTTTCTTCTTTACACTGCTGATGTCATCGGTGTCGCAGTCAGACATGGGTTTTTGGCTCACTCTTATGCTGACGATCTGCAAATTTACAGTGAATCTCCTCAGATGTTATGCTCTGATCTTGTGCCAAGAAATTCTGCTTGTATTGGCGAAATTAGCTCATGGATGGCCAGTAATCGCTTGAAACTCAATCCATCAAAGACTGAGCTGATATGGCTGGGTTCATCTCAACGGCTGAGGCATTGTTTGATGGGGGATGTGGACATTGCTGGGGTTCCGGTCAGGCCTTCTGCGTCTGTTCGGGATCTTGGGGTGCTGGTTGACCGTGATCTGTCCATGGAGACACACGTTTGCCATTTCACCCGTACCTGTTTCTACCATCTTCGTCAACTACGTGTCATCCGCAGGAGCTTCACTACAGACTCTCCCTTGTAAGAGCACTGGTGCACAGCGGGTTGACTATTGCTCAGAGTTTTGGGTCTGATGCGGACGCGGCTTCATTGGCTTCCCTTTCCGCAGAGAATCTGATTTAAACTATGCTCTATGGTTTATAAGTGCCTCCACGGCATGGCTCCTGTCTATTTTCAGGAGTTATGTGTTCCGGTCTCTCAACTCTTTGGTCGGTCTCATCTTCGATCGGCGGCGGCCGCGATCTACTTGTCCTTCAGACGGAGACTGTGACGATTGGCAGGCGTGGTTTTTCTGTGGCTGATCCTGTGGCTGCTCCTGTGGCCTGAAATAGCCTTCCCACCGCTCTGAAGGATCCAACGATACCTTTTAGTGTCTTTCGTGAACGGCTCAAGACAGATTTGTTCTCTTCCGTTTAATTGTGCAGTGCGCTTTTGCGACTTTTATTTTGTAAAAAGCGCTATAAAAAACCTGAATAATAATAACAATCTCGTGTCATAGTGTTTGACTTCAAACTTCTCCGAAACGGCTGAACCAATTTTTATGAAATTTTTTGTACATTTGGTAGGTCTGAGAATAGGTGGTAGGCATAATGTTTTTAAACTTAAAACGTGGGGTGCCATTTAGATTCAAAAAAGCAATCTATCCTGTTTTAAAAATAGCAGATTGTTGGAGTAAGAGGCGCCTCACGTTTTAAGTTTTAAAAATTTATGGTTTGTTTGTTATACGAATGTCCACAATTATTGAATGGCTCTATAAAGAGATTTCTCATACAGCCCAGAGAAAAATTATTTTCATCTTCTTAGTTCATAAAAATGTGGTATTTTAAAAAGATTTTTTTAATATTTTATTTATATATATATAGTTAATATTATTATTTGTGAAAACAATTAAAATTTTAAAACATTACAAAGCTACCATTTTGTTAACAGGACGTTTCGCCCCCTGGACAATTCGCCCCCTCCCTAGACGTTTCGCCCCCTCCCTAGACGATTCGCCCCCTGGTCGATTCGCACTCTGGACGGTTCGCCCTCTGGTCGATTCGCACCTTGGACGATTCGCCCCCTGGACGATTCGCCCTTTGGTAGATTCGCACTCTGGACGATTCGCCCCCTGGACCATTCGACCCCTGGTTGACTGTCTATTAGATTTAAATATTTTTTTTTATTATTTCTACTACGATTTTCTTGACTTGCTTTCTTGTCTGTCTGTTTGTTTGTCTAAGGCTATATATATATATATATATATATATATATATATATATATATATATATATATATATATATATATATATATATATATGCATTTATATATATATATATATATATATATATATATATGTATATATATATATATATATATATATATATATATATATAACGCGCCAACGGTGCTTTTGTAAAATTATTTTTTTGTTCTGTTTGTACTAATTTGAGACAATTTTTATGTTCAGCGGTTATAAATCATTTACTATTAGGAACTATTATTATTTTTGTAGAATTTACGTATAATCAATACAGAAGTTCACTCAAATGTAAACAGCAACTGCTTTTTAGTTGCATTTTTTGCAAAGCCCTGGTTGTAAGTGCATCGTCGACGACATCAACTAGCCCAAGCGGTCACGCTAGTCCTGTTAATGTGGACTTGCCACTTACAATAGATGAGGAATCTGCTAATCTACAGTCCACTGATAGATCATTTACTATAAAAGCTAGTTTAACTAATAATCAGAGCGCTGCAGCTATTAAAGAACTGGAGATCAACCTTAGTCTGGACGATAGGCTGAACCAAACTCTACCGGATGACGACCAATCTAAAATGACAAACTTTGAGGTTATAGAAGGTGGTACGAAGCGGGATAAGTCTAAGCTTATTGACGCTTATGGATACACGTACAACGTGAAGAAAAGGTATTTAATATTAAAATCTCTAATTTACTTTTGAAATCTCTGTAATAAACAGGTTAACGTGCATTTTTTTCTACAAAACATAACATGCTGTCTACTGGGAGAGGGCGGGATTTAAGATGTGCCGCAACGGTAGATCAGAAAGGTGCCGTTTTCGTGCGTGGTCAAAATGTTCACACACATGCACAGCCACAGATACGGAAGTCAACACTAGGATCCATGTCGCGATCCGTTCGACGGCAAAACAAAACGTGTTTCAGTCGGCCTCGGAAATAGTACAAAATAGTCTTCAAGTAGAGTTGCTTCCCAAAAAGCCTCTGGAAGCGCTCCCAGCAGTTGACGCATTAGTAATGATTGTGTTGTTCAACTTTAAATAGTTAACTTATTTATAATTAATTTTGAAAATACAAGTTCCAAAATGTATTTATTTTAATTTGCTTTTTGTTTTTTAGATTGTGTAATCTATACTACAGTTCCACTTTAATATTGTTTCCTTGGTTCAGATTCGAGTAACTAATTGTTCTCGCCAACGCCTTCGTCCTGCAGCTGCAATTGATTTGTCTTTCGAGTTAGAAGTCGACAAACTTCCAGCTTATTTCTTCCGTCATGATATACGGGTGAAAGAAAATCGCCACATTATATTTGCAACTGATCATCAGTTGGACCTTCTTGAAAGTGATCAAAGAATAATTGACTCTGTTGGCTATTTTGAAAAAACATGGATCAACAGTCAGGTCTGGCCACCTCACGCCTGGTCGATTTACATGGAAACCGTCAGGACAAACCACGATGTTGAGGGTGAATATTATCTAAATCAGTTGATTTATATTACATTGCTGCTAAGAGTGGCATATTAATTATGTTTTTATGTTATTAATTATCCTAAAACAATTGTTTTTAGGATGGCACTCGCGCTTAAATAGCCGTGTCAGGCGTGGTAAGTTGGATTTGTACCAACCGGCGCCGCTACTCTTCAACGAAGCGGAATATGTTACCCTGCAAGTCAACCCGATATCCGAGAAAAGACTTCGCAGGTACCAAAGGACAAAATATGCCAGACTGCACAGAAAATTATCCGACGTGTGGGAGAAGTATGCGCAACATGAAATAACCACTTCTAAACTTCTGCGTGCCTGTGCGCACATATATGGGCCAGGCGGAGAATGATCAATAAAATTTACAGCAAAAATGCAGTGTCTATCATTTGTTAATCTGTTTTCAAACATCATTATATACTTATTATAAAGTGAGATAACGATTCGTGGCTTAGTCATTACTAACGCTACGTTAAACAATGTCAAACCTCTTAAAATTGAGTTCCACTTAAAAGATTTGTAAATTTAAAAAAAAACATTTAAACCATAGGCGTAGAGTTCGGGAAGGGGTCATCAAGAAATCGCAAAAGAAATTAAAATTGATATTAACATTTTGAAAAAGAACATTAATAGCACTTTTGAAGAAGTACCTTCTTAACTTTCGTTCCCTGTATGAGTACTAACTCCATAGTAAAAATAACAAAAAATAATATTTAAGCAAGTTAAGAAAACGTGGTAAAAATAAAAAAAAATTATATTTAACTCTAATAAACCGTCAACCACGCAGGGAGCGAATTGTCCAGAATGCGAATCGACCAGGGAACGAACCGTCCAGGGTGCGAATCGACCAGGAGGCGAACCGTCCAGGGTGCGAATCGACCAAGGGGCGAAACGTCTAGGGAGGGGGCGAAACGTCTAGGGAGGGGGCGAACCGTTCAGGGAGCGAACCGTCCAGGGGGCGAATCGTCTGGAAACCACCATTTTCAACTTATCATCTTGACCATTCTTGACACACTTTCTAGTGATTTGTTGAAAGCAAAATCTGTATTAAATGTTAAATACAAGCAATTTCAACGTGGAAGTCGCGTTAGCTTTGTGCGTGACTGATTTACATTGATCGATTTAATCGGTTTTTTTGGTTTTTTGTTGTCGTGTCGGGTCTAGTTTGTTGATTTGCAGCTGGCTTGACTGAGAATTAGGAAGCAAATCAAATATTTCAAAAACAAGTTACTGAAAACATTATAGCATTATAACAGTTTTTTCAAACTTGAAACAGTAATTAAAATCCTACCAAGAGTCGATTGTATATCCTCCTCATCATCCCACTGAAAGAATGAAAACAACTAATTACTAATCATTCTGTAATTAATGACTTTTGTGAAAATGTTTATTAATCAAATCACTATTTCTTTTGTTTTTCAATATTTATTCAGATACTAGAAGTTAATTTTTTTTTATTTTTACAATTTTAAAAATTCGATTTTTTAAATAAAGTTTGTTACTTTCAGCATCGATTTTTAGATATAACATATCTAGAATTATATGCTTCCAGTTGGTAGTCTAAAAATAACGTCATACATTTACGACTTAACTTTAAATCAAAAATGTTTTATTAACCGTCGCAACGGGTAACATGTGCACTTCTTAGTGTAGAAAATAGAATGACAACTTGCACTGTGGCCACAAAGAGTACATCCTTCACACCAGTGAATTGAAGAACTATAGCGGTTATACGGACGGAAACAATAGGGCTGAGCCCACCAATCTGCTATCAATTCATCTGATCTTGATCCAACCGCCATACGACAAGAGCATTCTTTTTCGTAGTTTAACTCTTTTAAAGTCCATTTACAATGAAAGCATAGTTCATATCCATCTCGATACGTTTGCAAAAATGGCTCATAAAATGACGCCTCAGTTGCAGTTGGTTCTACTCCGATCAAATCCAGGAATATTAATGCAAATGTTATCTTGAACATGGTGCTAAAAAGACAGTTAACAAAAACAACGTTAGGGTACTATACAGTGCTTTATACTAAAATTTAATTTTGATATGTAGCTATTTATTCATGGCGCTTTATAAAAAATATGCTCGTGAAGGTCATACAAAGTCTACTTGAGCTAGTGTTTACTATAAAAAATTTAACTTGTGCTTCTGTTTGCATTGTTTATATCTTTGTTTTTAGTGTTATTGTTATTTTCGGTGGTTTTTTGTTGTTGTTTCTGTTTTTTAGATATTATTTCAAGGCGAAATAACTCAAAGCAGTATGAGATAATTTTACATGTGTGTATATTTGGAATTACAATTCCCGATCTTTTTCGGATCCCGGGATTACAGGAATTAAAACTTGTCAATCCCGGTATCCCAGGCTTTAGGGACATATATGCAATTTGACATTTAGTGAAATGGTTTTTTAGTGAAAAAAGCTTAGAAAGAGTTTTTTTCTTATCTGACTTTTATAAGAAAATTATTTTCCAAGCTTTGAGGTTTTGTGTCCATTAAAATTGACTGAGTCGCAAACCGGCCAGACTTTGTAAATATGCAGCCCGGTCCAAACTCCTCCAAAACGGCTGAAACGATTTTTATGAAATTTTTTGTGTACGTTTGGTAGATCTGAGGATAAAAACACAAAAAAATCATAAAAATCAGTTCAGCCGTTTCGGAGGAATTTATATATAATATATATAAAGCAAAATCACAGACAAACGAACTCAAAATAAATATATAGGTATATATATATATATATATACCTATATATATATATACCTATATATATATTTTTTTTTTTATAATAGTTTATAGTCCTTTACATCAAGTGTTTTAAGACTGAATTGGCTGTGTGTAGGAAGCACCTAAGTGCTTTCTGTCGTGGATCAAAGTCTGATCCTTTTAGCTGTCCCTCCTCTATGTTTCACTATATATATATATACCTATATATATATATATATATATATATATATATATATATATATATATATATATATATATATATATATATATATATATATATATATATATATATATATATATATATATATATATATATATATATATATATATATATATATATATATATATATATATATATATACTTTTGAGAGCAACAGCGAGAGCAAGCGGGAACGAGAGAGCAAGCGGAACCGGAAAGCAAGCGGGGAAGGAAACGGGAGCAAGAGAGAAGAGCAATAAAACAACTTTCAAAAACCCCGGGCATTGTACACTCGATTGCCCTTCGAGATTGATTTTTTTAAATTGTCATAATTTTGTACATTAAACTTTAAATAAAAAAACCAAAATAATTTAAAAGGCAAAACAACGTTTGCTGGGTCAGCTAGTATCTAAATAAAATTTTTCATTAAATTTTTATCTGCTTATTTCAAATGAAAAAGAGATTTTCAATAAGCAAAGTTTTTTACGGTTCACTTGTTTTTTTTTCTTATTTGAACGATTGATTTTACAATGAAACTGTTAACTTAGTCCACTGCATAATTTATTAGTTAGGTCTTCAGCAGTTACATCCTCGTTAGAATCGGGAAACATCCTGATGAAATAATTTCTCTTGGGATTTGAGGCCAAAATAGCAAGCTTTTCCAAGCCAGCATTTGGTTCAATGACAACGACAAATATGTGAGCACTATTTTTCTTCAAAACATCTGCTTTTTGATATGTTTGGAAGTCATTCGACGTCGCGTACCCGTCTGTTATGAGAATCAATTTGTTTTGTACACCAGGTCTGTCACCATGTTCCTGTTAACATGTTACTGATTATAGAATAATAATTTATTGATTCATAAGTTCAATGAAACTTAGTCTATACAATAAGAAAGCACTTATAGAAAACCTTCACAAATATGTTTGTTAAAACATAATCGAAAGCTCCTTGAGTACTGGCTAATCCTCCGTCGGTTATAAAATCAAAAGCATTCAACACTGCCTCTTTGTTTCCTCTGTACTCATTCAATTTGAATGAACCAACTAGTTCAGGTGTGAATACAACTGATGCTATTCTGACAAGATCGGAATCGACATCAAGTCTCGAGGTCATTTTTCTGGCCAGTGCAATAGTTTTTCTGTGTACCTCTAATACGCTGTCAGAAAGATCAAAGACGAAAACGATGTCGAGTTGAACTTTGCACTCTTAAATTTAAAACAGTAAACTAAAATAATACTAAAAAAATAATAAGTGTATCCGTTATGTTTAAACAATGAACTTTGAATTTCCAAACTTACTTATCTCACAGAATGAACCAGCAAAGCCTGTTCCACATACGCAAAAGAAACTGGAATATTCGTCTACACAAACACCGTTGTTCTGACAAGGATTAGAGGTGCATTCGTTGATTGCTGGTAAAATAAAAATAAACCGGAGAAAAATTTTATATTTAGTAAATTTTTGGTCTAAAATGAAATTAATTAAAAAAGGATTTTTTTCAAATACTAACAATTACAAGTTGCATTCACCACGCCGCTGGCTAGGAGGGGAAGCTCAGAAAATGTTCCTGCTAGAAACTGATATGACGATCGTGGGAAACTTGAAAGTGCTTCAAACGTCAAGGATTCCATGGCTGGATTTTCCACTTTAGCCACTATGACTTGCGTTCCAGTCAGCCGTAGCTTTCAAATTTTATCAAACATTCTTGTTGTTATATGTTAGAAGAAAATAAAAGATTGACAGACGAAGACAATTTTTTAAATAACGTTTTTTGTGGAAAACATTTTTTGAGTAAAAGCATAAAAAATAACTCAAACACTTTTATTAAGTTTAAATTAAAACAAGTAAATTAAAAACGAATTTTTAAAACCCAATGCTTTTATATGTAATTAAAACACAAATTTGGCAATCAATTTTTTGCAAACACATATACATAAATTCCTAGATAAAAAAATATAATAAACACACACACGTACACATATACATAAATATATATAAATTAATTAAAATTAACTAAATTAATTGACTTATTGTAAAACTAATAATTGAATATTGCATTGTCTTCTATTTTGAGCATGTATGCAAAATTTGAAAAAAATCTATCATCAGGAAGTGACTCAAAAATTGATTGCAAGATTTGAAACAGACAGAGAAACAGACAGACAGAGAAACAGAGACGACGAGTTAATAAAAGCATTGGTAAAAACCATATTATTTAGTAATACTAATATCATGACGAGATAAGTTTTGAATAATTTCAATTTATTTACTTCTATGGCATTTGAAATCAATGACTTATAATCAAAATATGATTCTGTGCTTGATACGAAAACGACCATATTCTTAATCTGGGGACGATCTCCATTGACAGTTTCAAAAACATTTTTACGAAGGTCTACAGAAGTTGTTATGTCTGATCTTTTTTCTTCTAACAGTATAGAACGAATGCCCTTTTAAAAAAATAAATTTTTAGTTTTGTTTATTTAATTACAAAGTTGAATTTACCAAAAATTATACATTTATACATATACATAATTATTTTCAAACAAGGTGGGAGATATGTAGCGCCGTTAATTTACTCTTCAAAAAATAATACAAGGCCACAATATTAATGAAAAATAATTCCAACTGTTAACATTTGGTTTTCTATTTGGTGATTCTTTTTCTTGTTTCTTTGCGCAATAACGAAAAATATCAAAAACCATTAATTCCGGAGGTTCTCGAAATTGTCTTGCAGAAAGCTTTAAAGAAAACATACAACTTATGCTCTCAGCCACCCTCAAACAGATGTCAGATGTGACAAAAGTTGTTTTGGAATTGGTGCTCAGAGCTAGCACGTTCACCACGGAATCTGCTAGGACAATAGCGGACTTTTCATAGAAGATTTATGAATAGATGAATTTATGATAGATTTAGATGCTTGTCGAGATTTAATGGACTGAAGGCAAAAGTGAATGAGATAAGCCTGAAAATAATTCGGTGTTAATGTTGCTACTACTAACACAAGAAGTCTACTCAACAAGATCGATAAGACCATTTTATTTTTAGAAGAATTTCTGTTGGATATTTTTTGAGTAGTCAAAACATGGCTTTTTGATGAGATTGTTGTAGACGTTTCAAATAAACTTATTCCGTTTGAACACAAATCCGCGATCAAGAAATGTCGATTTCTTGGGAATCGTTCATTGTACAGAATAAAGGCAAAACACTGGAAGCGATGGAAGACGACGGGAAATAAGAATGATTTGACCAAATATAAACAATTTGAAAAAAAAGACTAGCCAGCTAGTTAAACAGGCAAGTGCAAATTGAGCTTGGACTAACAAAGAGTGCTAACCTAAATGGATTTTACTGGTACATCAACAGAAAACTTTTCAACCAGGTGGTGTTAGCCGATACTTTTTCACTTTTGTGAGTGCTGAATTCTCTCCCTTATCTTAAATCTCAAAGAATTTATGAATTGTCCCGCGGTTTCACGTCCGTAGTCCTTATTTGTGTGGACCTTTTTGCTTGCCTTTGGTCTGTTTTTGTTGTTGATAAATTGCATTTGGTCTTATCAGAGGTCACTTAAGTACTTCAATGAACTTAATAAATAAATATAAATAATTAAATTAAAAAATTAAAAAATTCACCTCAATGACATCTTTTCTCGTACTAAATTCATTCAAATAGAAATGCGCTGAAGTTTTTTCTGTGCAGTACACGAAAGCTACTCTGGTCCTCAATGGATGAACATCTAATCTGGAAACCACGGAAAACAAAAAGTCTTGCAGATAAGCAATCTTTTCCGCAGGTGTAGCCAAACCGGTGAATACTACCAAGGCAAGATCGATTTCACCACTGCAACCTAAAATTATTTGTCGATCAGAAGGTGATAAAACCTTTGAAATGGTCCAGAAATAAATTATTATTTCATTGTTTAACATATTTTACATGAAATTTATTTCTATAAAAACGTTTTTAAGAATTTCTTTTACTTCGTTCACATAGAAAACCGGTGAATCCAGTCGGACATGGTCCACACTCAAAACCACCAATTATATTTCTACATTTTGCTCCATTCTTGCATGGCCCTGAACCGCATCTGTCTGTCGCTGTGTTGCATTAAAGAAATCAAAATATCAAAATTAATTTCTGCTTTGCAATATATTGTGATTTAAATGATTTTAAATTTTAGTTGTTGCATTTTGTTAAGAACATTTAACCCTCTACCGCATGAATTAAAAGAAAAAGCTTTTCAGTTAAAACTAAAAATATTTTTTTCTATGGCTATTAGGTTACACTACACATTCAAGGGGAAAATATAATTTTAAATGTTCTTTATTATAAACTATCACAGAGAAATGCATAGTGATGTCATTTGGCAGTATTAAGTTCATTATAAGGCATGAAAATAATGATGCCAAGTGGCATCGCGAAGCAGTAGAGGATTAACAGTTTTGATTCGCCATAAAAGTTCACTTTCTCGATATTTAAATGAATGTTTATTTCAATACCGTTAAAAATATCCATCGTGGTTGTTTTGACTGTTGTTATTTGGACAGAATCTGCAAATGTGGTTGTGAATAGTGATTTATTTGTTGCAATGGTAACAATTTTGGTGCTGGTTGATGAAGTTGTTTCAGGATTGTATGTTAAGTTAGTTGTTTTTGAAGTAATCGTTGTGGAATTGGGAGTTACGATTGTAGTAGGTTTTGTAGTTGATGGGCTGATTGAGCTTTTTATGGTAGTTTTAGAAAATTTTGCAGTAGTTTTTGGTTCATCAGTGGTTGTTGTTGGTTTGTTTGTTGTTGATAAATTAGGTGTGGTGGTACTTGAATGGGTATCAATAGTGGTCGTTGCTTCTGAAGTGCTTGTTTTGACTGGCACGATGAGCGGAAGAACAAAACGACACACGTTTTCAATGAGGTACAGCAAAAAGCTGTTAAGGTTACTAAACTCATCCACAATGTAAAGATGCAAAGCTGTTGAAGACGAGCTGATTTTTCCTAAAAGACTTATTTTCTCGTCATGATTGGTTCCCAAGGTTATTCCAACAGAAAATACTGATACGTCATTTTCTTTCAGAGAGTTTGCAGCTGCATCAATCATATTGACATCTACCTCCGGGAACTGATAACTGACAATGACCAAATTTTTTGAAACGCCTTGTCTAACATTAACAAACATAGATTGTGCTGCTTTCAAGGCGGATGCTAAATTAACCTACAAAATTGATAGTTAAAACAACGAATTATGTAATAATAATTGCCATAAATTATGTTAATTAGAAGCCTTCACCTTCCTAGATGTCGAAGGTCTAATGATATTCAATACCGTTTCGACTTGATCGAGCTGGGCAGATGAGTTGAAATCAAGAAGTATTTCAGAATCAATCGAGTAAGCAATGATTGCAAACTGAGTGTTGTCATTGCCCACGTCAAAAGCTTCAACAAAACTGGTTAAAAATGGAATGTACACGTTGAACCAGATATTGGTTAAATCCTGTTGATAAAGAACTACGGCAGAGTTGTCAATAAGAAGTACGGTTTCAGATCTTCCTGGACATGCAACTCCTGTTATTATGTTATTATTCCATAAAAAAGACAATGTGTTATTATAGTAGAATACAAAAATTGTACCAGCCTGAACCATAATTGGAGCATACGACATTGATAAGATGTCCAACTTTGGACATCATGTAAGTGTAACCTCTTGTTACTATTACATCTCTTGAGTTACCTAACAACTTCGTCATATAAGTGGCTAGTTTACCTGGAATGTCTACTATTACAAGATGAATATTTATTTGGAGGACAAGTTGTACTTGTTTCTCAAATTCAGCTTGATTGTAAAGAGTTTCGTCGCTCAAAAAAAGAACGATCACCTTAGAGCTGTTCTCACGAGAACCAACGCTTGCTTTTATCACCTGATAAACAAGTTTTCCAATTTTGAAATTCACTAATTTAAACTTTAAAAATTTGACATTAATTGGGCTATGAAAACATTACATTATTTTGTATGTTTATAAGTGCTCTCGTTGGATCAGCATATTGAGACCCCTGATTTTCTGGGATTCCTTCAATGGCCATTTCAATTTGTTCTTTTTCAAAATAAGTATTTAACCAGAAAATGGTTTTGTCTGAGTAGAAATCGTAGGTAACGAAAGACACACGAACAGATGATGAGCCAACAGGCATGGAAGACAAAAATTCATTTATAAAACTGCTAGCCATCGTCCAGTCTTGCTTGGAGTTTGGTACGTGGATTGCAAACACGAGATCGAGGTTTTGACAGCCTTTAAAAACATTCAATGAAATTGAATTAGGAGTTTATTAGATATAAAAAAATAATTATTTACCGAAACTTTCATTCAGTATATGAATAATTATTCAGATATAATCAGGCATCTCTGATTTATTTGACAGCCAAGATTATTCTGCCCTAGTCGACTAATCTTCCATTTCTTAGTAATCGAATGCATCTCATAAAATTTTAAAATTGGAAACCTAAAGATCATAGTATAATTTAAAAGACGACAATTTAACATGTGTTTCTGCCTGTTCTGTTGGTTGGTGCTGGTGCGCAAGTGGCGTTTTGAACACTTCGAAGAATCCTGTTGAGACTCCTGAAATCGGGTGTTGTCCAATAATTTTGTTCTTTAAGCTGAGGAGGTGATGAAATTGATTTCAGTTGCGACTCATCGATGTCATCTATAAAAATTAATTTCAATCTTTGTTATATCTTTGGTTCCGTTTTAATGATGCATTATTTAAATTAATGCAAATAACCAGTTATTCCAATGGCAAAAACGTTTATTCCGGCGTAGTAAGCAGCATTTGCTTCAGGGATTGTCAGTTGTGTGTTTATTGTGGCTTTTCCATCTGTGATGACGATGCCGATGTGGGGAATTCCATATCTAAACGTAAACTTAAACGCTCAGTTTTGCTTTTTATAGGTACACTAAAAATAAAATTATTGAATGATTCGTCATCTACGTAATGAATGATTGTTTACAAACTAACCTCCCTCCTCGATCAACTGAGAACATTTGTCTCATAAGTTTCAGTCCCTCGTAAGTGTTTGTATTTCCGTTTCCCGATCCCAGCTTTCTGATGCTGTCGATTATTTGCGACGTTTCAAACATGCTGTTTAACTCGAACCTCGAAAAAGCGTAGTTTCCGAACGTGGCCAGACCGACGTGGGTCTTTTCGTAGCCAACGTCAAGCCCCTGGACGATTGCCACGACGAAATCTTGAACGAGTTGCCAGTTGTCCCAAGAACCATTGGCTGGATTTCTCTCTCGAATGCTTCCCGAGTGGTCGAGTAGAAAAATTACGTCACTCTTTGCTGAACAGCTGACTTCATTGGAAGCTGCAAAAGTTTATAGAATTTTTTAGGAATTTTTAATGAAGTCGATGATGATTATAATGCCGATTGTGATTGATTATGATGTCGATGATGATTATGATACTGATTGTGATTGATTATAATGTCGATGATGATTATGATACTGATTGTGATTGATTATGATGTCGATGATGATTATGATGTCGATGATGATTATGATGTCGATGATGATTATGATTTCGTTGATGATTATGATGTCGATGATGATTATGATGTTGTTGATGATTATGATACCAATAGTGATTGATTATGATGTCGATGATGATTATGATACCAATAGTGATTGATTATGATGTCGATGATGATTATGATACTGATTGTGATTGATTATGATGTCGATGATGATTATGATGTCGATGATGATTATGATGTCGTTGATGATTATGATACCAATAGTGATTGATTATGATGTCGATGATGATTATGATACCAATAGTGATTGATTATGATGTCGATGATGATTATGATACTGATTGTGATTGATTATGATGTCGATGATGATTATGATACTGATTGTGATTGATTATGATGTCGATGATGATTATGATGTCGTTGATGATTATGATACCAATAGTGATTGATTACGATGTCGATGATGATTATGATACCGATTGTGATTGATTACGATGTCGATGATGATTATGATACCGATTGTGATTGATTACGATGTCGATCTATCTGGGAAATACTGATAGTTTAACCCATTAATGGTCACTACTATACAAAAATACTAGAAATGACGTTGCGTTTTCGCAACCGTAACCGTTAATGGGTTATTATAAAACACACTTATGCAAAGCTCCATGGACAATTTTTGGGACCGTCCATAAATGATGTCACGCAGTCGCGTTGGGAAATATGAGGGGGTTCAGACATTGGAGACCTGACAACTAACAATGTCTGGCGAAGGAAATAGATTTTGAAAAATGTGACGCCACCTTGAAAGAGATTATATTTACTAGTTAAACACGCGAGTCGCAAATTTTGAATGATTACATTTTTTTTAAATAATCGTTTATTTATAAAACACCCTTGAGTGTTTTAAAACGTACTGGAGTGTTTTATAAAGGAGTGAGAACATTATAGGGACGTCATTTAGTGGAGGCAGGGAGGGCCATTGGCTCCTGACTTTAAAGTGGGCCCTCTCACGTTAAAGTGGGTGCCCTCGGACGTTGTAGTGGGCTCTTGTTGACTGTTGAAGAATCTTGTGAAAGGTTCTTACGACTAACAAAATAACTCTCCCCCCGGCTATCAGCTTTTTTGTAAGAAAAATATTAACTTTATGAGGATAAAATCTTGGAACGCAATGGCGTAGCGAGGCTATCTGGCGCCCAGGGGCAAGATGCAAAAATTGCGCATCCATCTTCCACTGTCCTCCGAATTGGACGACCAAAACGAGGAAACCAAAGGCTCCTGGGCCATATCCGGGGCTCGGTGAGCCCTTTTCCCAAGAATATGGTTTTGCTGAAATGCATTGTAACGTCATTCTTGAAGAGAAGAAGTTTGACTTTTTGTGACGAGGAAAAAGGGGGGTCAAAAATCATGTGACGATATTTATGAACGTCACTTTATGGTCACAATTAAGACTGTTATCTTTTTTACCACCAATGAATTAATTGAATGGCTGCGATTGTGTTAGCAAATCAAAACGAGCTAAATGTCGTTCTTATCAGGGGCGTAGCTAGGGGAGGGCGGGGAGGGCGAGCTGCCCCGGGCGCCATCTTGGGGGGGGGCACCGAAGAGGAAGATACAGTATATTCATGCTAGACTAACTCTCTCTCAAAGTTTGCGTAAGATGCAAGAAAAACAGTAGTTTCCTTCTTTGCATCAGGATGTCGTCCACAGTCTAGTTGTATATCTGCTGCTTCAGTCCATTTAGTTGTTCTGCAGCATCAAACTTGTTAGGTTCTTAGGAAGGGAGAGAGCCATGTCACTCATGTGTTTCATTTCAAACCCACCAGCCACAATCTAGGCACAGATCTCCGGCTCAGGCAAGGTGGAACTTGGTGACCCCTTCATGCTCCAGCCACCAGTCATTTCACATCGTTGACGTAGAGCCAATGTTTTGAAAGCTGCTATTGCTATCTAGAACGTATGTGCCCTGTGCAGCACACCTCCTTTATGACATCAAGTTTATGACACACAGCCTAAGGACCATATTTAATTTCATCAGTGTGTGCATTTATTGACATTTATTTATTACATTTATTCTCACTGAGTTTTGTGGATTTTTAAAAAATTTATTTCTGTTCTTTACGGTATTTTAAATAAAATTTTTGCTTGCCGCATTTTTTTTCAAATACTGATCGCGAAAAGATGGTGCCAAAACGCACGCATATAAACCTACACTTTTAGTTAAATAAATTTGGTATAACGTTCGTTTATTGTCACGATAATTTTAAGAATGAATGGGCCGTTGTTATAGCTTGTGACTCAACTGTTGGTTAGGCAAAGTACTGTAACGAACACGGACATTTTTTCTGCGTCTGTAATACTCTGTATATAGATTAAAATTAAAATTCGTTTCACTTGAAATGGCTTCAAATTGTGTTTAACTTTAGCTTCTTCATTGCAACGGGGGGAGGCCCGGGGGCGCAAAATTTATAGTTTCGCCCCGGGCGCCAAAAACCCTCGCTACGCCTCTGGTTCTTATCATTTTTGTTCAGTCTTAGATATTGATTAGTCTGTTATATTCAGATAAGATAAATTCCATCTGCTCGATTTAAACAATGATTTGTTTTATTTCTGCGTCAAAATAAAGTAAAATCCTTAAATGTGTTATTTCATTACAAACAAAAACCGCTTCAATTACAAACAAAACTAACTACCAACCTTGAATTTGAGACGACAGAACACTAAAAAACAGGCAACCAAAAAAACTCAACAATTCTAAAAAACGTGTTTGCTTTGTCATGCTTAGTGATCAGTATACTTATTATGTGAATCAAGTTTTGTTCAAATGAACAAATTTAAATCATAAAAAAGTGCCGCGTTGTTTTGTAGCAAGTTTAAACGAATTGGAAAAGGAGCGGAGCACGTTTGGGTATGTTTTCATTGAACGAATCGCATGCTTTGTCAGTCATCCCACCTGGAGTGACTGCAGCGAAGGTGCATTCCGTTCACACGCACGTGTGCTGCTTCAATAAAATCAATCAATTCCGTCGCTAACACGAAGCTAATATTATTTGCTATTTTTACATCATTTTATTCAAAAACCAAAAAATAATCAAGTACATCACAATAAAGTAAAATAAAAATTAAAAAAAACGTGAAAACAAACAAAATTTCGAACTCAAGGATCAAATATATAACATATCAAATATATAACAAATATTCACAAACATGACAACTTGTACAACAAATATTCTTTCATCTATTTATGGCCACCCTGACCGCCACATCCAATTTGTCCACCAAACCAACATCGACGCCATCGAATGACGGACACGATCTGAGAAAGTCTAAAACAATCAGTGCCGCATCGGCTATGGAAACAAATGGGTCAGAGTACAGAAAAGATCGGTCAACATCTGAAGTTTCAAAAAACTCATTAAAATCATTGAAACATCGAAGGACGGCATTCAAAAACTGAGGACATGGTTTATGGCAGGGAAGACGACTTTCCTTGTGAATTATATTGACCAGGATGGACATCATGGCGCAAGGCCACAGGGTGAAAACAAAATCAGGGAAGGACAATTTCAACAAAGTGCTGACACTTTCAACTTCTCCGCGGCTATAAACCTTTGAAAACAATCTACGATCGGATTCGAATCGAGAACATAACGAACGGAATGTTTGTACGTGGTTTAAATTTTTGATTTTTCTACAAATTAATGTGGCAACTTGGGTGCAAGTTTCGACAGTTTCAATAAACTCTTCTTTCACACCTGCATAGACGGCACCGTACACTACAGGTGAGCTTTGATGGGCAGACGTCCTCACACGATCGATGATCGTCTGGCAGCGTAACAAGATGTTTCTGAGATCGGAATTTCGACTTTCAAACAAATCGGACTTCTCGATTGCGTCCCAGTGGTGAAAAGTCGAAAACACGACGAGAGGACACTTTGTGAAGAAATCATCAACAGCTAACTTTTGCGGTGAAGTAAAAGACGAAAGACACAGGAGAATGTGAAAGGTGGTATTCAAATCGATACCGGGTATGACTTCCATTGAACTATTTCTTAATTTTTCGTTTATGAAGTTGCACAGATTTTCGAGTCCTTTTGAGATTTCAGTGTGCCTGGTGGATGAAATGATGGTTGAGTTTGATAATAGTAGAACGGGAGGCAACATCAGCATTGTTCTAACAACATTCTCTGTAACGTAAGAAACATGCTCGTCGGTCGACAGTTGTGAAAAAATCACATCGATGACCTCCCACATCCAGGGAGTTCTATCATGAACAGCATCATCATCATCACCTCCTAACCGAGCGGACAATTCCTGAAATTTATTGAAAGCTGAAAAATAATTACAGACAAATATCACCTGTATTATTTTATATAAAAGCATGCAAGATAACCTGTAGTAGTAATAGAAAACATCCAAATTTATTCTGTTGCATGGATCCACCTTTCGAACCAACACAGCAATCATCGCAGACTCTTAAATTTTGTACTCTCCACTTATATATCTCCTCAAATAATTCCATGCAATACAATTCCATGTTACTTCTCTGACAGCCAGTTTCTTTATAGACTTCATATTTTCCCGAATTAACAACCCACCTGTAATAATCAAGAAGAGGAGCAAAACTTTCTGAAGTGTCGGCATAACCTTTTTCGAGCGACATCCATTCTTTGAACGTCAGAGAACATTTGGCATCAAAATCAACAAAGAATTGAAGAGCGAGTTTCGTGCCTTCATCGTTTACCGTTTCGATTAAATTTCGAACTTCCACCGCATCGGTCCTTCTTGCTTCCGGGAACAACTTTGGCGAGGCATACAAAATAATGTTGATGAAACTTTTAGGAATTCCTCCACTCGACTCACAACCGGCACCGTCGGATTTGATTTCGAACACGTTAGTCTTTTCGCGTTTTATGAATTTTATGAAATTTACATAAAAACCAAAAAAACTCAGCAAGCTTTTCAACCGGCAAACACTTCCAAACTTCACCGACTTCTCGATGTAATGCTCAAAATCATCAACACCAAAGTCGACCTTTCCAAACTCATCAATCTTTTTCGAGTGGATTTTGTGGGCAAAGAGGATGGACAGACCGAGATGGTGACACGAAGATAGAGCATCCAACTTGTTGGCAATCATATGACAAACGTGTCGATAAAAACACGCCAACACATTCAAATGCTCAGACGTCAACATGAGAATCAGCTTGTTCAGCCAATCGTAATTAAAAGAGTAATTGCTTTGTTGTCGATACTGGAGGTGGATTGTTTCCAGTACGCATTCCATGAGTTGGTAAGAAGCCTGTGTTTGGAAAGAAATAAATTATTTGAAAATTTATCATCAAATAATTCAATGTTACAAGTGAAAAAAGAGATCAAGCCTATGAAGAAAAAATTCAGATTTAGAGTCATACTGTCACACAGCAGCCTATATCACTAGAGTTCAATAGATCATGCTTATAATATAACCACTATGATTGAGTAATAACATAGTAAAACTAAAACACACACCTGATGCACTGAGCTGTCACCAAGCTGAGATTCAGAGAGTCGGATGTCAACCGAACAAAGGACTGAAGGAGACGCGGATGATTGCTTCGTCATCATAAACAATTTCTCTGAAACTTCGCTCAAGTTCTTCAAAACACCTACGTAGTTACAAATTTTGAATTTTATTAATTTTCCAGCAAGTGAATAAAAACCAAAGAAAGCAAACTTTTTGAAAGTATTAAAATAAAAGCATTGTAAATATTGTTTGTTCCAAATTAAAGTACTTCCTCTCTCCTACCTTCGGTGGATTCCTTCAAAACAGATTCTTGGAAAGATTTCAATGAAATTTTCAGCTGCTCTTTAGCAGGAAGTTGTAGTGCTAACATTTCCTCATCATCATCATCAACATTTATTGCACCTTGAAATGGAAAAAAGTTTCTAAATTAAGAAAAGTTAGCCATTATTACATATTAAGCAACTAGTGCTTCAATACATATATTATATTTTTGATATGATTAACTCAACATATTAACAAAAAGCACAATGTACGTATTCATAGAATGTCTTTATAAAAATTTGCATCTTTCTGACAACATGATCTACTACTCAAAAAGTAAAATATATCTCCATATCTTTGTAACAATTCCAGAGCATGTAACACACATTTTTGTCGCGACTGCATATATTTTTACACAGCCTTTTAGTGGTTCAAATTTCAATGTGCTGCACACATGTGCAAATGGTTGCTTCCACGTAAACACTTCGAAGCCAACATAACCATCAGAAACTTGACCACCTTCGAAAAACCGTGAAGCCAAATTTCTGCATTCTTGTTCGTACGTATTGAAAACACTTTGAGGGATTTTGTTCATCCTGCAGCGAATTAAGTTTGAAGTTAAATTAAAATAAACTCGCAGTGTAAACAAGAGATTCTGGATAAATTACGAATAATCTTTCGTACGTACTTCAGAAGTGCACCAATCAATTTCATCTTGACATCAGGAATAGCTGGAAGCTGTGACATAAAATATTAATTTATGCAAATTTAATGACACAATTGACAGAAAATACTATGATAGATAACCAAAGTGAGCAAAACGTACCAGCCTGGGTCTTAGTAAGACTGGCAAAAACTTTCCCATGAAGTAACTTTTACTGAACAAACTGCAAGATTCAAACAACAAAATAAATAAATTTCTCAACACAACTATCAAAAACAAATAAAGCGAAACGTCATAAAAACCTGATTTCAAGAATGAAAGATGGAATTTTTAACTCCTTTTCGTAAACACTCAACGCATTCTCGATCTCAGCTTCCACTTTTTCTAACGTCTAAAAAATAAACAAATGAAATTAATAATAATTTTAAAAAATAAAAAAAAATTATTTAAAATCTTTACAATTTATTATATAGAATATTTGTATCCTACACACTGAACAAGTAACAAGAATGCAAACAGAAATAGAAATACTCACCAAGTTTTCATCACCAGCACAAATATCTTGATCGTTCTTTATGACAATAAATATCATTTATTTATAATAACATTAGAGCATAATTAAATTATTAACATATCAAGAACAAACGTTTAAATGACACTAACCGCTTTAATGTCAGCCAGGTAAGTCTTAGCAAGATTGATGTAATCTAACCAATCTTCTCGACACTTTGAAAATATTTCACCTGCCGAGCTTTGAATGTGAACCTACAACCGTTTAATTAAACAATCATTAAAAAAATGTTGCATTTTTTTTATTATTTTTTATAAATAAATTAATAAATAAATGAATAAATAATAACTTCACAGCATCACTAAATAAATAGATCAAGTTAAAATCGTATGGCAACACAAACCCTTATGAACTCTTCAGATTCGAACGGCATAATTTCAGTGAGAAATTTGATGAAGAAAACAAAAGATTTTTTGCCCGACACAGCAATGTTTACATCTTTGAAGAGTTTCTGAAAATAAAATAAACATAAATTGAAAAATAAATAAATAACCACAACAACAACAATAACAAGAAAACTAAACTAACATGCAACTAAAATGCAACTAATATCCAACTAACATGCAACTAATATGCAACTAATATGAAGCTGCTTAAATATTTTTTCTGAGATTTTTATAAATAAAAAAACACAAAATATAAAATAAAAAAAAAATATAGTAAAAACCTTAAAGAGTAAATGATAAGGCATGTACACGTGACTGCCTTGAGCACAGCAATGTCTGAAAATTAGAAAGCTGGATGCAAGATCGATCTTGTCCAAAGAGTTCAGAGATTTGTGAAAGAGATCGAATGACATGCCTACGTCGAAATTTAAAATGTAAATAATGCTCAAATAGAAAATTTAAAATGTAAATAATGCTCAAATAGAAAATTCAAAATGAAATTATTTAAACAGTGAAAATTATATTTTTAATATAATAAAAAAATCAAATTGGATTTTTAACATCATCAGATGTTTGCGATTGAAAAAAATGCTTAATAACTTAACTGAAAAAAACTATTTTTTTTGCAAATTTCTTATATTACGGATTTTTTCCCATATAAAAATTAATTTTATTTTAGAAAACAGAAAGTTTGTTAATTTTCACTTTCAATATTTTTCCACAAGCAAGACCAGCCATAAAACAATGTTAAATTTTCTCACAGACCAAAAATCTTTTTTTTTTAGTCCACCATACCACATTGTAAAAATAGAAATGCTCCACCAAACTCTCATACAAGAAAACCATATGTAAAGTATAAATCTACTATAAATTAGAAAAATAAAAGTAAAACGGCACAAAACCTTCAACCAATTCAATGAGGTCAGGATAACAGATAAGAGCCACCGACAAAAACATCAAACCATTCTCCCAATTTAATTCTCTCTGCTCTAAATATTTCTTGAAAAGATTGAAAAATTCAACTGCATCCATCAACACCAACAGCTGTAATGGGAAAAAAATTTCTAAACATTTAAACAACAAAATATTTTCAGATGTAAATTTAAGTGAAATTCCTCAACCTCTTCAAAATGGTTTCTTAAATTCTTGTTCATCTGAATATATGTCCACCGTCTATGGTGAGAAATATCATCCAGAACCGAAACTAAAAAAACCATTCCAATACTAATCACTAATTTAAAGAAAGAATATAAAGCAAACATAGCTTAAATGTTTCATTATGCAAATTTTGACTATGATGGCAACACGGGTTCAGTAAAGTAATTTTAATGAATTGTTTTCAGCAAGCATTCCCAATCATTTTTTTTTTAAATGATTTGACTCAGCATGCATTCTCAATCATCGTTTTAAAATGATTTGACTCAGCATGCAGTATTAAAAGCAGTGAAAAATTAAAGTTTTACGCAAGGTTTAGTTTAAATTTAGAAGCTAAAAAAAAACTAATTTCAGTCATCCAAAAATGGCCACCAAATTTCCAAAAAACCTTCTAAATTGCACCATAATGCCATGACTGGAACTATAAATAAATAAAAAAACACCAGTATAATAGTTATTGAAATAGAAAATTTGTGGCTTCAGTTTCTTGAATATGTACCTTTTTTTCAAATATAACATGGATGGAGAAGTCATAAAAAGATGCATTTCTTCTAATCAGATAGAAGTATAAGGTATTCAAAATTGTATTAAGACTACGTTTTACACAGTTTTATTGCTAGATTTAAGAAGCTACATTTCAACTTCTCTAGGCATATCTGGGACTGTGTTATATTCAGGAAAATATGGTAAACTGCTTAACTAAACTTTTGCTCCAGTAAAAAAAAAATTGCAATTTATCGATGCCAATTAATTTTTTTGTTAAATTCAGCTGGCGATTGTTAAATAACTTTTATTATATAATCATCATCATTTCCACCAATCAAAGCATGGGTGAAGATCAAGCAACATAAGTAAAACTGCAAATTTTTATTAAGACATGGATCTGTAGCATTGTGGATCTGTAAATAATAAAGTGGTAGGAGACAATTTTTGCTAAGAAAGGTCTGCTAAAATAGAATTTCTTTATGCCTTTTGGATTGGAAAAAAACAGTTCAAATAGCGCTGAGAAATCAAAGTTGACCTCGGCCCAAATTTTGACGAACCAAACCTCGGAGTGCCTCGAACAACTCTGATTGTTACAACTTGAAAAGTTGAATTTAATTTAAAAATTAATAAAGTTTAACTTCGCACATTCTTTGTCAGAAGACTTAGTTAAGATGATGTTGATTTGACGAGCAAAAAACTTCTTCAGCGTTTTCTTGTCGATCGAGAAAAGATCGCTCGATGGATCAACAAGTTTTGAGGTCAACGCAGAGAAAAAATTAATGTCGTGTTCTCGATCTTGGTATAATAGAAGTTCTGAAATATTTAAAATGTGATAAAAAAATAAATTTATTTAAGAAGACAAAATTTATCATCAGTAAAGTTTTATGTAAATAAGGAAATTAAAAGAAAAAGAACTTACGCTTCCAGATTCTATCAATCAAAGCTAAAGATATCTGAGATAATAAAAAAGTAATATTTGAATTGCTCAACTTTGATTGGGTCATTTCGAATGCAAAAAATTTACAAACTTTTTTCAGTCCTTTAGCAGTGACACTTTTGCTACTTTCAACAAAAGCTAATTTAAGAAGATTTGCGACAATTTCAGACATGATGAATGTTCTCAAATTGACTCCATGTAAATCATCTTTTATGCAAATTAGAGCCAAATTTGATGAAATTGAATTTATAACAGCTGGATGCTTTAGATTGCTGATAATTATTGAAGATAGATTTAATTAAAACCATCAATATCAATGACGAAATAAAAAAAACACCAAGTAATACTAGCTGAACAAAAAATAGATCAAGAGTCATCAATTTAGAATTGTGAAGCATCCAAAAGGCTTCAAAAGGTAGAATGACATCCGCCTAGAAAGTGATTAAACAAGTGAAGCAAAAAACAAAGTTTTTTAAAAACACACTTTTATATTCTTACACTATTCATATTCAAGAGATCATTTGTTACATAAACAACGAGCATATTAGCATGGATAATAAATAGTTCGACGAAAATATCACAAATAATTATTTAACTAAATTTTGTCCAATCGATCCGAAAATTTGATAGAACACATTGTTAATCAGTTTGAAGGTATGTTTAAATTTTTAAATCTCTAACTCTAGCTCACCGGGAAGTTAGTTTAAAATCGATTGCAAAATTTGACGACAAACAGACAGAAAAGTCAAGTTAAGTAAAAGTGTGTACACAAAAATTATTACATGCATTAAAATTAGCATGAAATGTGGCAACTAATTGAACCAACCTCTTTACTGACATTTTTAGCAAAAACATGTTGATCAAACTGATTTTCAGCCATGAAATGCTTGCCAACATCAATCAAAACAGAAAGACTAATCTGTAAAATTAATTCAAGAAATTTGCTCATGTATTAATTCCAATAAACATATTGACTCAAGATTTACCTTGTCATCCGAATTCCCAAAAAAAAGCTGGGAATCTGTTTTTCTAACAATAGTCTTCAGAAGAGAACTGAGAACAACAGCAGAAGTGGATGATAGCGATGAAGAAGTCAAACTGCTCTGTTCTTGAATGAGGTTGGATAAGCCAATGACTAAATTGTTTTAGTACAAATTAAATGCTGAAATTAGTATTACAATATTACAATGATTACAAAAGACAAAACTGAAACTTACACGTAGGTTTTGACAAAGTCTTTTGAGAAACCTCACAATGTTCTGTTTCTGTCAACTAACAAAATTTTGAAGCATCATAAACTACACATAAATTAAAAAGTAAAACTGAATAAATAAAAAACGTTAAATTTTAAATGTAGCTTTAAAAGCAAAAACCTCGGATAAGAGAGCATCAAAATTTTCATGTTCCGATATTACATCAAGGAGTCTATCTTTAAATCTTGACATTTATATAGATCCAATCAATTTCAAATGATCAATTATTTATATTATAATATACTTAAAATGTTTGATCATAACCAAACCAATCAGCAAACTATGTTTTCAAACGAGTCCGGGAAAACACAGATTATTTCTAAAATAACTCATAAAACGAATAGTGAATTCGATTTATAGTTATTTCTATTCAATTTTGTAGCTTGTTGAAAAATAATAAATAAAGCCTTTCTATGTTTTTTTAAAAAAACAAATAATTAAAAAGTACATATTTGCTTGTTCTAGAGAACAAAGAAGAAAAAGTTGGTAGCAGTGAGTTTGTTTGCAAAAAAGCGGTTGACATAGTAAAAGAGAGAACTTGCATGGTCACATGCATGGTTGCGATGTGCTGCATAAGGACATTAGGAAAGTGAATTTGTAGGCTCATAGTGACTAACTGCAGTAAAGAACGATCGTTTTCTGTTCTTAAACGAGTTGAGAACATCTTCTGTTCTACAAAAGCTCAGACAAGTATTTCTGCATTATTGCTTTTAAGCATTGAAAGAGATATTGTTCGAAGTTTGAACCTTAACGAAATAATTCATTCAAGCACCAAAGTCAGAAAAAAACAATTTTGAACATTAAAATAACTTTGATTTATTTACTAATATACAAACGTGGATTTAGCCCTATATTATAATACTTTTTTTTTTTTTAACTAGCAGTACCCGACTTATTGGCTTCTTTCGCTAAAAATTTTAGAATTTGAACCGTGCATCTATATATAGTATACCTATAGGTATAGTGCCGGCAGACCCCTCTTTCCCAATGGGCGATCGATACCCAGCAAACACACCCGCACGGGACGGGTTCCCGTTTATCCCAGCTCGCTGGGATAAAACACCGGGATAGAGAAGGGACCCGTGCGGGGATCCCGACTGGTAATAAATCATTTAAATGAGCATTCATCCCGCGCGGGTCCCGTGTCTAACCCAGTTGTCTATCCCGGCTCTATCACGTGATTTTTTAATGTAAGAACACTCACTGGGATATAGCGCCGGGATAGACACGGGTCCCGCCTGGGGAACCCGGCTGTTAATAAATCATCAAGTCAGCAAGATAACTCGGTTGTCCGAATGGAGTCGATTCTTGGACGGTATGCAAGATAACTCATTATATGATATTGTTATATATACTGGGCATTGCGTGTGCATTATACATACCTTAATACATACCCTAATACATACATACCCCAATACATACATACCCCAATACCGTCGGATGCATTTGAAGAATATTACAGGCTATCAATTTACATCACTCTTCTTGATGCACTGATATTGCCGATATTGGACATAATACTCGATTTACTAGAGAAAATCTGCAGTGTTTTCAAATCTATTCTTTGATGCCAGAATATATTATTAAACTAAATCATAAAGATTTTGTCAAAACTGTTTCTGCAATCAGTAGGTAATGCCTATGGCACCATTCTTCGACTTAGTATCCAACACTTACCAGCAGTTGAATTTATATCGGAAGTTGAACTTTGGCAGAGCAATTGCTTGAGAATGAACAAGGAAGTACGAGTCAATTAATTACCTACTGAACTTTCTGTTGTTTTTTATTTGTGTGACCAGGTGCAATATCCAATCACTAACAAATGGACCCAAATTATTAAAACATGTCCTGTTAGTGTTGCCAGTGCTGAACGTAGTTTCTCAACTCTGCGAATAATCAAAACCTGGCTGAAAATACGAATGACAGGAAACAGACTAGTGGAATTAGCACTACAGAGACATTCTTGTAAATACTGAAAATGTAATTAAACGTTTTGCGAAGTCGAAAAATAAGATTTTGTGCTATAAATCGTTTTACTAGAATACTAGTCTAACAAACTAAATTCTCTAGCATTACAATAAGTTGTGTATCAATAACTTCAAAGTATAAATTTTAAAATTACTTTACGAAATTAAAAGTTAAAAGTTTTTGATGACTATGTGTGCTTTCTTATAAGCAGTAATAAAGGGCTACAGAAACAAAATTCTTTAATTGTTAAAAAAGTTTCTACTATTGTAGGGGACGATCTCCCCCATCGCGCCCTTATTGATCCGCCTCTGACAGGCACCGACGTGACATAAAGAACGTCGGCAGACTTGGTCAACGAAGATTTCGAAACTTGCTTCATGAGGATGAACTGGAACTACTAACAACATGTTCACACGAATATACATTACCAGCAGTCAAAGGAGTTATTTGTAGCGACTTCAGAGGCAATCGAGACAAGCCGTCGGCACTAACTGGAGCTTTAATAGAAGTATCGTTATCTAAATTAAACAGCTGTAAAAGTTTTATTAAAGCAACTGTCCTGTATATTCAACTCAGGACGAAGCTCCGCTCCTGTATCAACAATGCTTCACAAACATGAAAACGAACGTGGTCATTCAAAGAGAAAAGCAGAGTAGTGTTGTCATAAAGAATTAGACGTGTCGCTCCAGTACCATAAACCGTTGAAAATGAGCGTTGATATTACCACATTGAACGTACATTGTTAGTCTTCGTGCCAACGTAGTAAGTATGTGGCCAATGTAACCGGGTCCTGGGTCGTCATGTAACGGACATCGAAACTGGTATACTATTTTGGTTCTCTACAGTACATCAGTCCTCACAAGGTTATTTTTCATCACCAGCTGGTATGCGTGTACAAGTTTATAATACCTATACACACACACACACACACACAGATATATATATATATATATATATATATATATATATATATATATATATATATATATATATATATATTAAAAGACAGTCTATGAATAACTCCGCCTCGCTAATTGCGAGCCAGTCCCAAGCCTGGGGAAAGGAGGAGGGAAAAGTAAAAAAAATCAAATTCTGATCCACGACAGGAAGTACTTAACTGCTTCCTACATACAGACATTAGAGTCTTAAAACACCTGTTGTAAAGGACTATAAACTATTATAAAAAAAAAAAAAAAAAAAAAAAAAAAAAAACAGTCTATGAATATTGGGTGAAACAACATGTATACGTTTCTTTTAATGATACTGCGTATAATGGCTTAGTCGATTTTGCATCCTTTATGAATTTGAACTCAATAATAAAGCTGAATAACGTCTTGTTTTGTGTGCGGAGTAGACGACTGGTTGCTTAGTTTAATTTTATAGTCTATGAAGTAACGGATTTGTTGGTCTATTTCCGAGTTGCGGTAGTTATTATCAATAAGTCTCATTCTAATCTTCTGAACCTCGACGCTCGACGTGAAAATCAGCCGTCTTGAGTAATGAGATAAGCACGATGCAAATAGTCTAGTATAATCCTTTAGGATTTACGCCACTCTAAATATTGTCAAAAAAAAAAAAAAAAAAAAAAAAAAAAACAATCCTTCGGTAACTTTCTGGATCTGGACAGTAACCCGCGCCATTCATGGTTTCATTAGAATAGCTAGGTTTTTTTTATAGAAACTGAGCTGTAGTCGATTATCCAACTTTGTGATTAAGGTATCGAGAAATGGCAATAAGTAAAACGCAGCACAAAACATTTTTAAAAGCGGATACGTAGTCTGTCTACTGAATTTCGCCACATAAGACAAAAATATCGTTTACGTAACGACAGTACAGGAGTGGTTTTGAAGATGAATCTGAGAACACGTGACTACCCTTTTTTGATTATCAGCTTTTTTGAGAAGAAACAATGTATAAAGCTGAAAAAATTTTGTGTGTGGAAAAGTAGCTACCAGAGACGTATAAAAGATTTTGGTTTGGGGACCGTGGTCGCCATGCGTTAGCAAATAGGACGTATAAATTGTAAAATTTCAGTTAACTAACTTTAGTTTAAAATATTTAATTATTTTGCAAAAGGTGAAAGCAGAAACAAAAAGTAAGCCTTAATCAACTTAGTTTTTCACAAATCTTTTATATACAAATACAATGACAATTTGTCAGCTTTATTTTTTTTGAAAATCATATTTTTGATTATGAAATAACTTGATATGTGAAGTATGTGAGGATATAAGAAACCTTCAAATCGGTATGAAAGAAACAAGTTTATTTTGTTATGATTCCTTGATTTGAAAAATTAATTTTTGTTTTTTTAATAAATTTAAAACTTATGGTATTATTTTTCGGAAAAAATTTTGTTGTATTTCAGTTGGATGTTGTCCAATCGATATGAAATTTTAAAAGAATGCATTGTCGTTAACATCAATTCAATAAATCAAACTTGAGCTCAATTGGAAAACAAGAAGCATATGTTTTTAAAACGTCACAAGATTACCAGGAAAACACCATTTTGGCCAAAAAAGAAATAATAATAACTCTCCTATAGTATTCTTAAAGCATTGAGCCTTCAAAATTTGTTCTTAAATAAATAAATAAATCAATCAATGTTAATATTTATAGAGCACCTCCTACAGAGCTTTCAAGTTCTGTCTACTAAATGTCTACAACATCGTGAAATTGCAAAACTTTTATCAGAAACTGCATTTAATGTTACTGCTAATTTATGAACAGTATGAAATTCATTTTCTGACTTTTGTCGTATATAACTGCCGATTCTCTCTGAATCAAGGAACTTTTTTGTAAACTGAAACCATATCAGTGGTACTGCCTTATTACAGTACTAAGCCACTTTTATATACAAATATGCATCCGCAACTGGCTACGACAACCTCTCTCTCCGGTCATCAACTTTTTTGGGAGGTAAAAGTGTATGAGATTTTTGACAAAAAAAATTTAAAAACAAGCAGCTACGATTACTCCACTCCCGGTCATTAGTTATATTAAGAGGAAAAGTTTAGAATTAAGAAGATAAAATTATAGATTGTGTGAATTTTATAAACATTTTGATTCCCCTGTGGTTTTGCTGAAATAACGCCCCTGAGTGATGCATTGCGATTTGGGTGTATAAACTGATTTTTATATTTTGACCACCAATCATGGACATGACCATGCAATATAAGCTCAAACATTTGGCTTTTTATAAAAACCTTTAAGAGTGTACAAATGTTTTGAAAACTTTTTCAGGCCAAAAATTTAAGTCAAAGTGTAGTCATATAATATGCTATATAATCAGTTTTTCGAAATATTAAATAATCTGATAAAAATGTATTCTTTCCAAAAATGTGTTTAAAATTATTTTTAGCTTTATGAACTAGTATATGTTTTCATTTAACATTATCGGCATTTAAAAAATTGTTAAAGTGGTTAGAAAAACAATATATTTTGATATAAGAACAAAAATATCTTTCACTTCAATAATATAATTTTCAAATAGTAATATAAAAATAATGGTTAACATAGACAGTTAATGCATCTACTTTCAGACACTAATATTTAACAGACATCAGCGACAAAAAAAAAAGATAAGTTGATTACATATTTTGCAAACGATACAACTATAACAATGCAATGAAATACTAATGGCTGGTAAACTAACCAAACTTTAAACTAAAGCCTCGAACGGTAAAAAATGAAGCTTGGAAATTGAATTAGCTTACAGTTTAGAAAAAGGAGAGAAGAAATGAAAAAGGGAAAAAAGAAAAAAATAAGAGGGGGAAAAAGCAAGAAATAGAGAGATAAAGAAAAAAAATAAAAAAATAATAAAACTGAATAGTAAAACAAAAGAGAAAAAAGAGCGAGACATAAAGAGAAAACTCATCATACCACACGTAACATCAATGTGAACAGTGAAAGATAATGCACATTTTATAACAGACATTGCATAACAATATAAATTATCATAATAATTACTGATAATAAAAATAGTCAAATAAATAATTGAGTAAACTGTACAAATAATTTTTATAAAATAAATTGGATGTCCGACAAAATATTTCTGACGACAAACACCTCATTTGCATAATATATTCAAAAACTTGTTTATGCCTCGACTTCTGGTGACGTCCTCAACTCTTTCATCTCACTTTCCCGACCTGATTTGGTTTCTTTAGGAGGAGGATGAGAGGACCAGGCCTCGACGTCTTCGATGGTCTGAGGGAGAGGTCTATTGAGAGTCTCGGGTAAAAAGAAAACTAACAGTCCTCCGGCAATTGAGAGAAATCCAAACACTGACCCAGGTAACCAAGAATGTTTTTCAAGCTAAACGAGAAAAAAAACAGGACAAAATATGATTTTGACAGTTTAGAACCTATAAGCTTTAAGAAAAACAAACCACAAAAGATGTAAATGTAGCTAATGTGTTTCCTACTCTTCCGAACAAGGAAGCTATTCCGAGAGCTTGATTTCTGTTGGCACAACAAATTTTCAAGTAAAAAAAGATTTTTATTTTAAAATACAAATAGTTAAACAGTTTTACAAAAATGTATTGCAATCAATGTAATTTAAAAATAATGGTGTAGTAAATAATAAATTAAAAAAAGTCCAAATTTTCAAGAGGCCATCATTGTTTCGTGAACATTACAGTAGGATTAGAACGCTGCATAAAAACACTTGAAGGTGTTTTGAAAATTTTAGCAAGCCCCTTGAAACGCTTTCGATTTTTAAAGCGCTTTTGATTTTATTGTTTTCAAGTTTTGTAATTTGCAATTTGAGGTAATTTAATTAAAACAGTTAAATTAATTATGAAAATGGAAACACTTTTTTTAATGGCGTAGCCACGATGATAAACAAAGATTTGTTTTTTTAATGCTAAAAGCTGACTGTAATAATATTTAACCTCAAGGTAGTGGGAAATATTTCTGGCGCATATAAGAAAACAATTCCAAACGATCCAGTGATCCCAAATTTTCCCAGCATGTTGAAAATAATTATGGGAATTTCTAAACTTTCTCTAAAACCTACAAAAGAAAATACAGTTTATGGATAAAATTGGTTATTTCATTAAAACGGTTGTAATGAAATAACTTTAGTTGCAAAAATTACCCGATTCAGGTCTATCAAAGTAAGCATTTGCCAGTAGAGCGACTCCTGCTATCATGTGGTATGCTATTAATGGATATCGTCGGCCAAACCTGAAGTGATATGGGTAATCAATCAATCAATCGAATTTATTGAACGCCAATGTCGTAAACGAATCTGAGGCGGGATTGTATCCATTAATGTTAATTCAAACGTTTAATTATAATAAATTATTTAAAAACTTAAATTTATAATTGCTTGTAAGCCCAATATAAAATTATTAGTTATGTGTTTTAGGCTGTTATTTAGCATTATTATTAATAATTTTTTATTTTACCTTTTCATAGCAAAGTAAGAAGATGTGTATGCAGGAATCTCAACAACCGCGTTCAGAAAACCATTGAGATATCTATTTCCAGCTAGTAGAGCAGTACTCAATGACAAGCCGTAGTACACCAAAGTGACTACCATCCTTCAAATATATATATAAACATTTATATATTAATTGTCTAATAATATTTTTTAATTTAAAATGATAGACCGACCATAAAATGGACATGACTACAGCGTAGAGAGTAAGTTTTTTATTCTTCAACAAATCTATAATAGTGTATCTCGCTTTCGGTTCCGTATCATCATCGGATTCAATTTTCTTCTTCTTTAAAAAGTTGAGTTTTGAAAGGAAGTTTTCTTTCTTTTTGTCATCCCCTTCTACGTGTTTCCCATCCGTGGAGGGACGACTGAGGATTTGATCGGGCATTGTGATTCCATTCATCGTAGCAGCATTTCTTATCACTCTTTCGGCATCTTTTATCCTACCGTTGGCACACAGCCATGGTACTGACTCGGGCAAAAACCTTCAATTGAATATTTAATTTTGAGAATTATTTATATGTTTTTTTTTAAATATTTTTTCAATTTAATTTAATTTACAGTGCACATTTGTCTTCCTTTTTAAGAAAAGTTGTCTGTAATAAAACAATCTTTGAAAATTAAAAAGATATGATTTTATCTCTTTCAAGTAAACTTACCAAAACAGTGGTATGGTCAGTACGCCAATTAGACTTATAAAGACTTGAAAGGTTTGCCAGTTTCTGAACAGCCAAGCAAGCAACGGAGCCACACACCAAGCTACTGCCCAGAAGTTCTCGATTATGGTTCCAGCAAAAGTTCTATATTTTGCAGCAAATAGTTCACAAGCCATCACAAAACCGGTAAGTAGAATTCCCTGCAATTTGTTTTTTGTTTTTATTAGCTTTTTTACGAACTTCATGGTATGCATTAAGTAATAATACCTGCTGCAATGCGCCTGTTAAAAATCGCATTACAAAGAAGAAGTAAATGTTAGGACTTAAAGCTGTTCCAATGCCAACCAGCACCATGAGCCATTGACTGAGAAGAAATATGGGTTTTCTGCCAAAATAATCTGATAGCGCTGTAAAGCAAATGGCTCCAACCATGACTCCTACGACTAAGATTGTTTGAGAAGATTGAGCTAAATAAGCCCTGTCACAGACTAAATCCCACTGTAAATAAATAAAAAATAAGATTGATTTTTAATACATTTAAATTTTTGGTTAATTCGAAGGTATCCTTCAACCTTGGTAACAATTGTGGGACCATCATCACCCAGATACTGCCATCCATTGACACAGTCTACTTCTTCTCTACCGTGACTCGCATTGACGAACATCTTGCAGGAATCGAGGGCGCCTTTGACTCTATCAAAAGGAATCGACTCGTTTGCAACTGCTCCATCATTCAGTTTACAGTGGTGGGGAGGTCTGTAACCTGATTAAAAAAATTAACGAACGTGTGTCGGTAAACATTGAATACATCGCGATTGATATCGTTTCGAAAATTTGGGAATTTAGTGGAATTGGAACGATGTTATGCAATTTCCTTATAAACAGCAATTACGCTTGCTGGCTTTGAAAACAGCAAACTGCACCGCATCATCAAAAGGAAATGACGCACAACATAATTTGACTGGTATAATTAAAGTTACATATAATAAATTAAATTCTGTTATTATTGGAGTTATTTTATTTGTTTATTTTCTCATCATGAAACGGCATATCTCTGACACGTGCGAAGAAATCCCCTTCGGACGAACCTTCTGGGCACTTTGTTTTTTCTATGTATATCAGTATTCTTTTCTCTATTTGGCACTTTAAGGTTTTTTGTATTTATGTTTTTTTCTGTTTGAGTTTCATTGTTTGCTTTTGTGCTCAATAAAATAATAAAAAAAAGTATAGTTGGTTATGAAGTCATAACTGCTTAGAATGTACGTGTGTTGAATGTTCTGCTCATGGTTCCATAACCGACAGTGTTCTCCATAATTTCAATATGTAATTAATTCACAATATATACAAACATATATTTACTATGGAAAGACTATATAAAATAATTTAAATTTACAGCACATACAAAACAGTGATCATTATCAAAAGGTTTGTTTTCCATACCAATGTAGACAACTGCTACCATGTGAAAGGCAGTTGGGAACATGACGGCAAAACTGAGTACGATGAAGTACACTACCTGCCATTTGCCAACCGATCCCAGCTTGCTGAGAGCTTCGTCGACTTCCATTGCTTAATCTTGCCTTGAGATAAGCAAAAAAAATATTCTGTTTCACTATCGTTCAACCAGTAGTAGTTTGTTTACCGTATAGATGATGTTCAGTAGTGCAGGTTATCTGGGTTGAACAGGTCAAGTAACTTAAACAATTAACGCATCATGCATCTTCGTATGCTTCTTTATAACCTCAACATTTTTATTATTTATACGTAATGTATAATTAATAATGTTCAACTCATCGGTTTCTAGCTTGATTATTGTTAAAATAAACTACCTATTTCATCAATTTCTTCAAGCATAACAATTTCTAATGCATTTATACACTTTCAGAATCAGCAGGGTTACAACAATTTTATTTATTATTATTATTATTATATATATGTATATAAGCGAAATAATTTTTTATTAAACATTCGGATTTCTTTTAAAATGTTTTTCAAATTAAACAACAACGGTATGAAGTATTTCACATACCTACGAGTACCTACCTGCCTGCATACAACCGAAGCTACTATAAGCCTGAGCGAGGTAAAAATAACACCTAGGTTTTATATTTTAAGTGCATACTAAAGATTTTTTGGCTGTTAACGTAAACTAAGCGCCTAAAATAATGCGTTTTAATTTTAGAAAAATTTGCACAAAAGCATCTAAATCAAAACATTCAAACAAAATGTTATTAAAAACCTAAAACCTTTTTTTGCGATTTAGGGCTTCAACTTTCTAGCAATAGAACCAAAAAACAAATTTTTCCAAAAGAAAATCTTTTGCCGGAAAGTTCTCAGTTTCTCTACTTGGCAAACAGAACATAAGATAACTTCCACACCAGTTTTAAACAATAAAGTGATGCCGGATCACGTGGTTTCATCATCAACTTGCAAATCACTCTCCACTCTGCTGATAACAGGAGAGTTCAATTAAAGGCAGCACAACCTCCGCTATGTAGAAAAAAAGTAATATTGCCAATTTTATCGCATCCTCTATTATATTATTCTCTCACTTACAAACCATTTACGAACTTTACAGTTTTTCCCAATAGCTCTCTCTCTCTCTCTCTCTCTTCCTTCCTCTCTCTTTTATGGCAAAACGCAAGGATGCGTCATATCCTTTTTTGCAAGCCGTTTGTCGGGATAACAACCGATATTTACAAGTACCATTTTTAGTCGTTGCTTTTGATTGCCAATTAGTTTAATTAGCATTTCATTTGACCCAAAGTTCAATGTCTGTTAAAGAAATCTGACACACTTAGAACATTTGCATTAAATTTAGTCTACTGTGGTTATTTGTAATCTTTTTTTTTCAACACTGCGCTGACATAAAAATATTTACGCCTAGAACGGCGCTACTAAAAACTATGTTGTTTCGATTCAAATGAAGCAGAAAGAAATAAGTTTGCTAATTTTGTCCACAATAAACACATTATTTTCATCAACGTATATACGTTCTGAACATGAAAACTAAAGTTTCTGCGTTTGTGTGTGTGTTTGTGCGTGGGTGGTCGTGTGTACAGAAACTCAAAACCTATTTTTGGAGGTTATTATGAACGATTTGCAAGTCCAATGAGACCAAACATACGCATATGCATGGGAGACTGCTACCCTATATCGAGTAACTACTCTAAACATGCCACAATTACGCTAAACATCGTCTCCATTCCAGTTACGCGCTGTTCAACTCGACGCTTTCCAACTTTCCGGTTATTATCGCCTGCACGAGACTAACTCAAGGTCACGTGAATTTATTTAACTCATGAAGTTTACTGTTGTAGAACTGTTTTAAATCATTAAAATAACCAAAAATAACAAAACAACTTAAACACTAAAAATATTAATAATGGAAGAGTCAGGAAGTTATATATATATATATATATAATATATATATATATATATATATATATATATATATATATATACATACATATATATGTATATGTATATATATATATATATATATATATATATACATATATATATGTATATATATATATATATATATATATATATATATATATATATATATATATATATATACACCAAGACGTCCACGGATGCACAAAAGAAACTTAAAATTAACAAACTAACAAAAAACCAATCTTTGATATTTGTAGAGTTAATTTTTTAATATTGTTTAAGTATCTTGGTTATTGACATCTTCACAAGTGTTTACTTTTATCACGACTGAGTGGTCCAATGTGCGTTTAGAGACATCGAACCAGGATTCTATGTCTTCTATGGTCTCGGGCAAGGGCTTGTTATGAGTCTCAGGTAGAGGCAGGAATAGCAAAGCTGCCACGAGCGAGCACATTCCCAAAGAAAATGTTGAAATACGAGGATGTCTCTCCATCTGAAAACGAATTTCATAGAAAAATAAATGAACAAAAAGATTTTTGTATTTGTGTGTTATATCGGTTGCACAGCAGTAAACAATGCTGAATTTCATAGTCACTTTCGGTCTGAAACAAAAATATACCGCTTTTATTGCCCCAACAAAAAACAATGTTCACCAAACATAACAAAATTATAGATTTTTCTCCAAAGTGCTTCTTCACACATCAAACCAATGGTGACCCTCTACAAACTCGCAGCCATAGCAACTGAGCTTTTGGTTCAGGATCAGGACAGGCAAGGCGTTTCTGTCACGAATTGCTTAATCTGCTTTCTTGTCGTTCCCTGTGGGGTTCGTAAATTGACAAGTTCTTCTTTTTTGTAACTATGTTCAACTGTTTAGGTTTATAAGAAATTTTTTTTTAAAGTTGACTAATCTTGTTCTACTCTATCCAATCCTAGTGTTATGCATAATATTTTAAAACCTCAGCCTTAAATATTTATGAAAAATATAAATGAACGAAATAGTATAAAAAATAAAACTAACATTGCGTTTTTACTTTTATTCCACAAAAGTGTCAGTTTATATTTTATGTACTTCAGAACTTTATATTATATAATCCTTCTTCGCTTTAAATATTCCAACATATATTGACAACAAATTATAGTTATTTGATTTTCGTTGATTTATTAATTAATGATTTTAATTTTTGTTTCCAGGCTTTTTTTAATGTCTCAAATTCAGTTTTGATTATTTTAAGTAAATTTATTATAAAAAGTTTGTTAGATTGCTTAATTGATTTTTTTCTTAATTTTGCAACCTTAGTTATCCCTATCTTTGATTTGTCTACTTTATGAAACCACCTTAACTAGTTCTAATAACTCCAACTTCTAATCGCTCTTTCATTTTTTTAGATAAGCACTTTTTGGCATTTTGTTTATTTTTACTTTTTTCTATAAATTTATCAACATCATTTTCTTACAACTTCCGACTCCAAAATGAAAAAAAAAATCAACAGAGTGACAACTCCAAAAGAGTGGCAAAAAATTTGTAACTCCAAGAAAGTAACAAGTAGTGTATCTAAAAGTGACAAAACGTGTATGCAAAGTGTGACAAGTGGAAAGTGTACAAATGTGCACAATTGTAAAATTTTCGAAGCGAAACCACACATCATTCCCTTCTCGAGAGTTTTTGGCCGAACGATATTTTACACTTCGTGAAAAGAGTTATTTAAGTTATATTTGATTGATTGTTTGTTTGTCAAATAAAATTTTAGGTAATTAATTTGGAGTTTACAAAAAAAAAAGAAACTTTATTACAGACCACAACAGATGAGAAAGTTGCGAAAAAGTTTCCAATTCGTCCAAAAAACGAACAAATTCCAAGGGACTGATTTCTAACATAAACATAAAAGCAATAATTTATATTTAATTAACATTTGTAATAACATTGATAACATTTCTACCTCAAATTAGTTGGAAACAACTCTGACACATAAAGCAGAACAATCCCAAATGCTCCACTTATTCCAAACTTTCCAATCACAGGGAGACAAATGAATAACGGAGTCAAATCTATTTTATTTTCTAAAATAATAATTTGTTATATTAAAAATAATATTTGAAAAATTACAAAATGTGCACTTTGGTATGCGGTTATCCCACCTAACTGAGATGGAATCAGAGAAGTTACAAATAGAGGAAGACCAGCCAATATATAATAACCAATCAATGATTTTCTTCTACCAAATCTCAAGTAAATAAATAAAAGTATTTCTTTCGAAATTGTTCAAACAGAATTTTTATTTAATTGAATAAAATTAAATTAAACCTTTGTAGGACAAAATAAGAAGAAATATAGGCAGGCAGTTCTACAATGGAATTTAAGAAAGCATTTATGTATCTGTTCCCTGCCATTTCGTTAGTGCTGAGTATCATTCCGTAATAAACCAAACTTACAACTATCCTGAAATATAATTAATAAAATATAGCAGATAATATTAACTGATTATTGAATTAAATTAAAAATAAGATCACATCCGATAAATGCCCATTAAAAATGTTTACCAAAGAAATGAAGAGATGCCCAAGTGGACCAAAAGACGTCTGCTCTTAAAAAGATCCCTGTAAGTATATTTTGAAGAGATTACAGAAACTGGTTCTCGATTTTCTATATTTCTGTTGCAAGAGAATAACTCTAGCCCTTTTGAGATTTTTGTTTTATCGGCACTTAGAGGACAAGACTTGTGGAGCAGAAGAACATCAGGAAGGATTACTTTATTGGTTTTTGCGGCTTTTATGATAATTGCCTCGGCTTTCATCGATTCACCGTTAGCATATAACCACATTGCAGATTCCGGTAAACATCTGAGAATAAACAAATATTTGCATTAAAATCATACACATTAAGTTTCATTTGATTCATTTCAACTGAAATACCTGAAGAGAGGAATCGTGAGAAGTCCAAAAAGACTTATGAACAATTGAAGATTTACCCAGTTCTTGAAAATATATGCAATAAGTGGATAAAAAGAAGATGCAACAGCCCAGAAAACCTGGACGTTAATTCCAGTGAAAGTTCTGTGTTTGGCGGCAAAGAATTCGCACGACATTGTGAAACCAGTAAGGAGAATTCCCTGTTGTAAAGTTGCATAATAATTTAGTTAGTTGCATAATAATTTAGTTAGTTGCATAATAATTTAGTTAGTTGCATATTAATTTAGTTAGTTGCATAATAATTTAGTTAGTTGCATAATAATTTAGTTAGTTGCATAATAATTTAGTTAGTTGCATATTAATTTAGTTAGTTGCATAACAATTTAGTTATTGATGAAAACACCTGTTCAATGATAATCAATGAATCAGCACTGTTAAAAACCACTTAAAAACTAATTATCATCTCTCAAACCTGTTGAAGAGCACCGGTTAGAAAGCGTAAAGCGAAGAAAAGATGAATGCTGTCGTTGAATGCTGTCACAACTCCGACTACAACCATAGCTATTTGAGAAAACATGAAAAGAGGTTTTCTTCCGAAGCGATCTGACAGCGTGGTAAAAACAACAGCTCCAACCATGACTCCGAACACAAGAACTGTTTGAGAGGTTTGTGCCAAAAAATCCTTTCCACAAACGAGGTCCCACTGTAATTGTTACAAAGTTTTTGTTACTGTTTTGAAAAATAATTTATGTTTGCTTGTTTGACTGATAGATGTTCGATGAATGAATAAATAAAATAAAAGTAAATAATTTATGTAACACGGGACATGTTTTGAAACAACCTTAGTAACAATGGTTGGTCCATCGTCTCCCAGATATTCCCATCCATTATTACAATCCATAGTTTCATTTCCTTGACTGTAATTGACGAATATTTTACAGGAAGAAAATTTGTTTCCATCGTAAGGAATTGTTTCGTTTAGTAATGCATTTTCCGGAGTCTTACATCTGTGCTGAGGCTTGTAACCTGCATTTAATAAGTTTTATTACTTGCATAAAACATTCTATAATTTTTTCTGTGGTATCAAAGTAATACTGTTTTCATGCAATATTCTAATATGAATATAAGTTTACCCTACCAATGTAAACGATGGCGATGGTATGTAGTGCCGCCGGGAACATGGTCGCACATCCCAGGATTGCAAATTGAATCACCTGCCACCTTCCGAACGAACCCAAACTCACAAGCGCCCCGTTCACATCCATGATACCAACTTGTCAACAATACAAATGTGACAATGTCTACGCCGGCTAGAGAAATGTATTTCAACCAACCATCGATCAAGTGTTTTCGTCAGAGCAAAGATCGAATTATGAAATTTAGATTTGATATCTGATACGTCGTTAATTAAGTTAATTCTTCTGTGAAGAAAAAACACGAGTGTAACTCGCAGGCTGAAAAAAATTGTGTATCAAAGCTTTGGCCCCCGAAAGGTATTTATTACCGTTGGCAGTCAGGGATGATACGTGTTAAGTTATTCACATGTTAACATTATCGTTTGGTATAAAACCACTTTTTTACTTTTTCTATTAGAAAATCAAGCACGAAAAAAGCATAAGAAATATTTTATAATATATGACCTCAATGAAATGAAAAAAAAATATCATAAGCATAAAAAATATTTTATATATGACCTCAATGGGATAAAAAAAAACTACATACCTAATATCATAAGTTCTATGCTCTATCATCATCGCACGCAATTATTTTTCTAGACTTTCTCATTCTTTGGTCAAATTACACTGCTTTCCCCCATTATAAAAAATTAAAATTTAAACGATTTTTAAACCTATTAATTCTATGTTTTCATAATTTCTCACAAATCTTTACTGTTACACATCAAAAACAATCTAGCCTGAAGCATTTTAACTTTAACTGTACCTATCTATCTCAATCATAATAAATACATTTTTTTACCAAACCCCCATTTTCAGTTTGTGATTCGTATTTATGAAGCAGTATTTTTTCTTCTCATACAACTTTGATGTTACGAACTACATTCCTACGAAACCTAAAAACACATCTTTATTGTAAGTTTGTAGAGTGCCTTTTGAGCTCCAGTGAAAAGTGTTATAAAAATATTTGTATCGATTAATTGTTAAACATTTTCTAGCGTCATGTTTTTTAACCTGCTATTAAAAGACTTCAACAAACATGATTTCTAAAACATATTCAGTCATACAATAGAAGAAGACATTTTTAACAGTTTGACCATCTTATATCATAGAAATGTTCAAGTTTTACGAGAATAAAAATAAAAATGTTAATGAACAGTAAGTTCAAAATTGCTTCAATAAAGAAGATAAGAAATGTTTAAAGACGTTCAATCTCAACATCTTCTTTTATTTGTTGGCTATTTTTAGGTTTTACGAACCATGCTTCGATATCTTCTACGGTCTCAGGCAGTGGCCTGTTATGAGTTTCTGGTAGAAAATATACCAAAAGAACTGAAGTAACCGCTAAAATTCCAAAAACAATGCCAAGTATCTGAGAGTTTTTTACCATCTGTAATTAAAAGTGTTAGACAATTTCTAATACTCATTTAAATACATTTCACAATTTTATGCAAAACAATTTATACTTTTTCTATTAACATACCATTATAAAAATATTATCAACAAACTGTGCAAAATTTGTAATCTGAACAACATACTATGTAAGACGAAAAAGCGGCGATAATGTTTCCAACTCGTCCAAAAAAGGTTGAAATACCCAAGGCCTGTCCTCTATTTGAAGTAACATAAATACATTTGCTTGACTTTACCATTAATAACAAATGTTTTAATTATTTTATCAAACAAACCATTTCGTCTTAAATTACCTTAAATTGGTTGGAAAAAATTCTGACGCGTACAACACGACAGTATTAAAAACACTTGTTATCCCAAATTTTCCTAACACGGTAAGAAAGATAAACAAAGCAAATAAACTGGAGCCTGAAGCTGTGTCAAAAATATTAAGAAAATACATTTTTTAAATGAAGCTGTGTCATAGTTATAAATACATTATTTTTTTTAAATGAAGTTTATTTATAAAACAGTAAAAACAACCATTTGCATTATTTAAGGGATAACTAACAATTATTGATTGGAGTAATCAGTTATGGGGAACTGTGTTTTCATCGACAGTTGACAGTTAATCGACTTAAATTGGAGAGTCGATTAACCTGTTAATCGACTCCTTCGCAGGTTAATCGACTCCTTCGCAGGTTAATCGACTCCTTCGCAGGTTAATCGACTCCTTCGCAGGTTAATTGATTCCTTCGCAGGATAATCAACTCCTTCGCAGGATAATCGACTCCTTCGCAGGATAATCGACTCCTTCGCAGGATAATCGACTCCTTCACAGGATAATCGACTCCTTCGCAGGATAATCGAATCCTTCGCAGGTTAGTCGACTTTCCAATTAAAGTCGATTAACTGTCAACTGTCGATAAACCATCAGTTATTTAATATATTATTATGATGAATAAATATATAAATAACAACAACCTGTTTGTTTTGGAATGAATGGAGTAATGAGCAGTGGTGTGCCCGTTACCAACCACAAAATCGTCAGCGATTTTTTTCTTCCAAACCTGCCATATTAGTTAAAAAATACATTATTGAAAATATAATATTATTATAGGTACATTAATATATTATCGTTTAAATAGATGGTTATAACAATTAAACTGAACTAAATTATACATTCTTTACCAAATTAGAGATTTTTTTGAGCTTTTAACCATTTAATTTGTGGTTAGATTTTATTTGTTGGTAAGATTCAAATCAAACGGCTTATTTCACGATTTCTATTCTCAGACAGTGTTGGAAAAGTTACTTTGAAAATGTAACTAATTAGAGTTATTAGTTACTTGTTAAAAATCGGACTGGTAACAGTTACAAGTTCCCCATTTTCAAATGTAACTAGTTGTTATCCAGTTACTTTGATCGTACACAAACACACACAAAATCTTGTTATAACAATCTATTTAAACGATAATATATTAATAATCTGACGATTTTGTGGTTGGTAACAGGCACACCACTGTTCATTACTCCATTCATTCCAAAACAAACAGGTCGTTATTTATATATTTATTTATAGTACAAATGAATTTATTGGTTGTAGAATAAACAAATATTTACTGATAAATAAAACTGAAATTGGCTCTTATTAAAAGCTGTTGTTAATCATAATTATAAATGTCAACATTACTGAGGCGATTTCGTCTTGGAGTGAAAATCTGACCACCCATGCTGAAAAGTCTTTCTACCTGTGCACTTGATGGTTGCGCAGAATTGTTTCAAAACAGTTTTTTATTATGGCATACATCTGGTGACATTTTATAGTTATGTTATTGTCAATCAAGAAACTGGCGGGTTTTGAATTTACAGATTTACATATTTAAATGCAGATTTCTTAAAATAGAGAAATTAATTGAACTGAGGTAATCGTCTATATAGTATAGCGTCTTGGGTAAATTTTGCTTCGAATAACCCGGTATTTTAACGTAAATATCAGTAAAAACACAATAAAAAAACTAATTTAAACAGAAACACATTTAAAAATAAATTATGATAGCATTTTAGCGACTTTTATAATCGCTCCGGCAGCAAAGTAGTTCCCGGTGAAGATCTATTGCCAGTAGCATCAGAACTGGCCAGAAGTTAAACGTTCGAAAAAGAAATAATTGAAAACAAAAAATGTTTAATAAAAATCAAATTTAAATAAACTTTATAAACTAAGAATTAATAACTACATAATTTTGTAACTAAAATGTATGCGCTGCCTCAACCGCTCCACGTGTATGTTAAACATCAACTATTTTAACTATTTTATTGGATAAATCTTAAAACTAACTAGTTATATTTAATTTACATTTATTTCACTAATAGTTTATTTTTACTTTTCATCGCACTTGTGTTTATAATTGTATCACTCCGCGTATCGGCACTTAACTGTTAAGTATATTTGTTCAAAGTGACTTTTAAAGAGTTGTTCCGTCAAATTACTCTTTTTAATGCGTTTTAGTGTTATTCTGTTGTTGATTTTATGAACGCGGTAATTCCCTTGTTTCGTTATCGAAATCGGCCCAAGAGGCTATACTACTGATTCCTCTAAAACATTTTTCTCTGTTTTAAACTCGATCTTGTCTCTTCATCTTTTTTTCTATTTAGCGACTTGGCACAATTGTTTCTGTGCAGATCAATTTTCGGTAGACATAGTTTGCATTTTGCCACAATAATCTTTTCACTTTAGGAAAAGAATTAAAAACATTACCCAATTACCATTTATCTTCTAAATAAAACTCATTCAAAGTAAAAAAATCGTTACAGTTACTCAAAAAAGTAACTGCATTACGTTCATTCGTTACATTTCCCAAAAGTAACACATTAAGTTACTAGTTACCAAAAATTGTAACATAGTTACAGTAACGCGTTACGTCCCAACACTGTTCTCAGATAACTGAAATATAGCTTATTGAAATGCTAGTCCATTCAAAATAAAGTAATTAGGCAATATAAAATTATATAATTTGAAAGTTGCTGTAGTTAGTTTTTTTTAAATGGTTTTCGTTGTCATTAGTAGAATGAAAAGAATTCTTATCAGTTGAGTGGCAAACAGGTTTTGAAAATTCAGACGGAAGATTTATTAAACATTATTATAAAATATGCTGTAAAAACAAGTAAACAATGTAACTGATCAGTATTAATGCTATAGTATTATTTTTTTTATAATGTTTTATAGTCCTCTACCTATATAGTTCGAAACAATCACGCAAATCAAAGGAGAAATAAATCAGTAGTAGGTAAAATGCCTACAAACCTTCTTGTAAGAAAATAAGCCACAAGGTTTGCTGGAAATTCGACAATAGCAATAAAAAATGCATTCAAATATCTGTTGCCTCCAAGCTGAGTGGTGCTAAGTGTCAGCCCGTAATATATTAATATGCTAACAATCCTGTCAATAACAATATGTGTTATTAAACACGATTTGTAAATTCATTTGATACATTTTTAAAAACTAAATGAATCATCTTTTTTCAATAAGTTTCTTGGCCCACCAAAACACTGAAGATATTGTCAAATAGACTCCAAGCCTTCTAATCCTAAAGAAATCGGATATTGTGTAGTGCGAGGTCTTGGCTTCATTTTCATCATTAATCGTCGATTTGGTTTTTTTCCATGAAAAACATTTATTACTTCTCAGACAAGAAGTGCTTGATTTGAACAATCGAATGTCTTCCGTGGTTTTGATTTTATTAAATTTCAAAGCTTTTGTTATAATCACTTCAGCTTCCTCGGTTCGACCGTTGGCACACAGCCATATAACAGATTCTGGCAAAATCCTGAAACGTGAGTAAATTAGAATGATGATTTGATAGATTTGAAACAGCAAAAGTGAAATAATTAAAATGCGAAATGATTATACTTAAATAGAGGAAGTGTTAGCAGTCCTATGAGACTTATGAATAGTTGTAAATGAACCCAATTGTTGATCAAACAAGCAACAAAGGGATACAACGCCGTTGATAAAGACCAGAACTCTTCAACCATTATTCCCACAAAAGCTCGATTACTTGAAGGAAATAACTCACAAACCCATATAAATCCAGGTAGCAGCATACCCTTTGAAAATAAAATGGTTTTATTTAAATATATTTTGTCTAACATTCTATGATGAAAATATCAGTAATGAGTCCTCAACGAGACAAGAACAACTTTTTTAATTTAAAAACCAACTCAGCGTTATTTAATTAATTTTAAGAATATTTTTTGTTTTGAATAATATAATTTTTAAGCAATTTCAAAATAAAACTAATAATATCTTCACATTAATTTTGAAACATATCAAAATTCCTGTCAATAAAAAAACATTAATGCATAGTGTCTTTTTTTAAGGCAGCACCTACATGTTCGAGTAAAGGGAAAGGTAAAAGACAGAAAAAGTCGTAACATTACGGCGCCACTTCGTGAAATACACCTCATCAGCACTAGGAACGGACGTGCATATGGGTTCACATAGTTTCATCTGCTATGCACAAGTGTTTCCGAAATCGAAATGTTCCGAACTCTAAAACATCTTAAAATTAATGTAGCTAGAACAAAAAGGAAATTTCTATTAATTACGCTGCTTATATAAAAATGTACTGATTAAAAATATATATCAATAACTAAGGTAATATATTTTTAAATTAAATATTTTGTAAGATCATTAAAAAACACCATGCAAGAATGGGTTAATGACAAGCAAAACCTGTAGGAAAGCTCCGGCAAGAAAACGCAGGAAGAAAAACGCGTATAAATTATCATTAAAAGCTGTCACCACGCCAACAACAATCAGGAGCAACTGCGACGACATAAACACTGGTTTCCTTCCAAAGCGATCAGACAACGCGGTGAACAGAGTGGATCCAAACATAATTCCAAGTACCAACATCATTTGAGATGTCTGCGGCAAAACTTCTTTACTGCAAACAAGGTTCCACTGCGATAAAAACACACTTGTTTATAGGTTTATAAAATATCAGTCATGTCAAAATAAAAATCTACTATTACTTTTGTTACAATAGTTGGTCCATCGTCTCCAAGATATTCCCATCCATTATTACAATCCATGGTCTCGTTTCCTTGACTGTAATTAACAAACATTTCACATGAAGAGTATTTGTTCCCATCGTAAGGAATCGATTCGTTTAATGTGGCATTTTCTGAAATCTTACATCTATGTTGAGGTGTGTGACCTGAATTTAATTCTCAATAAATTAAAAACAGAAAATATTTCATAAGGCTAATTGTACACCTAGTAAGATGAGAACCTATATAAACGATGGCTACCATTTGTAGCGAGGTTGGAATCATGGTGGCACAACCGAGTAAGGTAAACTGAAGAAGTTGCCATCTTCCGAATGTTTTCAATTCCTTCAGAGCTTCATCCACCTCCATAATTACAGAACACGATGCACACTCTCTTTCAGTTACTGATGGAAGAAACTTGTTGACAACCACCTCGTTGGTTTGACTTAAATTTTATTTACGCAAAATTTAAATAATCGACTATGGAAGATCTTAACGCCGTGCAATAAATTATTATATAATTTTCACAATAAATCAACAATGAAACTATTTTCTAGACTTTCAGTGGATTCTGCTTGTTTACATTCTGTAAAACCCTGTTATGGGTTTTTATGGTTGAAAGTGTTTACCTTTGTGTTATGCGTATATTCCTATTAAGGCCAACAAAGTCGAGTGTGTTTCTCATATTTCGTTAAAAACGCAGTGATGTTTTTAAAAATTGTTTCTTTGATTAATTTTGCTTTGTCGCTTTACTTGTATTGAATAAAAACACATAAACAATTCTATTATGTTTTTGACTGTTTTTCTACAGTGTTGTCGGCAATGGTTACCTATTCTTTTAAAATGCTTTGATATGAAAACAAACGTTTTTGTGAAGTAAAAAAAAATTAAAAAACCTTGTTGATTGCACTTTAGAATTAGGAGAAATAAAAAGTTGAAGGTCATTATGCATTTCTTGATTACAAGTTGTCAATAAACTCAATATTTGAATCATATCTCGATAAACAAATGAGCTGGCGATATAAAAATGCTTTCCCAATAACCAAATGAGGTAGCAATATAAAAATCAAATGCGGAAAACCAAATATTATGTCAATATTAAGATAATGTTTTCATTTATAAAGTTTATAAATTATTTTTAGTGCATGTCTTTTTGCATCTTCAAGTGTTTTGTTTCATTAAAAATATCCTTTAATGTTTCGATTAAATAAGGTTTTTTAAATTAATTTCTCTGTCATTAAAAAAAATCAGCATTGACTATAATTAAGCAACCAGTCAGTGGAAAAACTGGATAATTGGAACCCAGAACGAATACGTAACCTCTTTCCACACTTCACAGCCATAAGTGAATTTTTTCAGCAGTCGATAGAGGTAGCACGGTGCTGCTGGGTTAACGTTAAAAAAGTGTTAATTAAGTTTTGACTTTAATTCCTATTTCAGTTTGAATTTCTATTAACGGAATTACTTTTATCTCCGTTTTCATTTTTATTTTTGAAAGCATTTGGATTTCAATTTCAATTGTATTTATGCTTTTTAATATACTTCGATTTCAGTTTTAATTTTTTTTAATTTCTATTTCAATTTACGTTTTTATGCATGTTGTAATATGGAAGCAAACGAGGCTTTATTTATTAATCTAAGAATCATAATGTTAATTATTGAAAGTGCAAATAATTAAAAAATTAGTAGTATTTTGGTCGTGATGTCAATATATAAAATAAATTAAACTTGAAACAGTCTGCAAATTATAATGAACCAATGACTAATCATAATCAGGATAATATATAATGGAAATTTATAATGGAAATAGCTGTCATATTTTTTCAAAATAAGTGAAAGTTTAAAACTACTTATTTTTATAAACCATGCTTCTAAGATTACCGGGGAAGGAGGGGGTGGTTATAGGTTCCCTCCCCAACCCCAATTTTTTTAAATATCTTTAATAAGAAAAAAATTTTATTGTTCTAATTTCAAAACTTTAAAACTTTTTCATTTCTATTTTTGAAAAATATTTTTTGAAAAATTTTGGACATAAACGTACTCTTGAAGACAACACCTCAATCCAAAGACTTATTTGGAAAACAGAGGGCGGCTGCATTTCCAAACAAAATTTCAAAAAATTTTTTGACTAGCGCCTTTCTTTCTCCTCCGGTCATCAGCTATTTTTGAAGGCAAAAGTGTATAAGAAAGTGGTTTTAAAAAATTATTTGTACATAGAAGTTGTTATACAATAATAATCAAATAATTTTTTACGAAAACGTTCTAATGACAAACATTTTTGTTTTTTATTATTAGTTCTGTCATTTTTGAATATTTAATCTTTACAAGTTTCACAACTGACAGCGTTACGCAAATTTTAACAAACATACAAACATATAATCATAAAGACATAAACATATGTGTTTAACTAGAGGTATTCCGTCAAAAATTACGAACTTTTAAATATCTAATATAACTGCCGTTGTTTTGCAGTTGCAGCGCCATCTAGTAGCATTGCTAAAATTTCTATCATGCATACGACATACATACATACATACATACATACTCCTGAAATTATGAATGTTTATAACAAAACACAAACAAAAACTGCATAATTCATATTTTAGTAATCCAATGATTAAAGCTACAAGTGTTTTTCCTAGAAGAACTACGTTGTCTCTTTTTTATCGTACCAAGCTTCAATATCTTCTACAGTTTCAGGCAAGGGCCTGTTACTTGTCTCTGGTAGAAAAACGACCAGTACTGATGATGCAATCGACATAACCCCAAACGAAATGCCAAAGACTTGAGGATTTTTTTCCATCTGATAGCAATTAATTTGTTAAAATATCAAATTCCTCGTGTAATTCTTGATTTTTATAAAAAAAAACTTACTACATAAGATGAAAAAGAAGCCACCAGACTTCCAGTACGTCCAAAAAACGACAAAAATCCAACAGATTGACTCCTATAAATTATAATTTTAAACTATTTATTGAATAAAAAAAATACAAACCATTCGTTAGTTTGCAGTTGTTACCTCATGTTCGTTGGAAATAGTTCCGCCCCGTAAAGGTAAACAACTGCAAAAGCACTTGATATTCCGAATTTTCCAGTTGCGCTCAGCACAATTAAAAGAAACACCACCTTGGAACTAGGTGCTGCAAAAGTTGAATAAATAAATTATGTATTAAAGTATACTAAAATGTCAAATCTAACTTGATTGAAAAGAAATGAAAGATCCAATTAACAGAGGAATTCCCGCTAGCAACCAAAAAACAATTAATGGTTTTTTTCTTCCAAATCTTAAAGAAAATCAGATAAACGCATTAATGAATGATCACAAAAATGATATTTTAGTAACATGCTTCTAATATTATTGTCATTAAAAGATATAACACAACGGTTATTTTTACTTTTTAACGGCAATATAAGATAGTGTATAAGCTGGAATTTCAGCAACACCGTTAAAAAATGCGTTCCAATATCGGTTGCCTTCCAATTGACCAGTACTCAATGTCAAACCATAATACACAAATGTGACTACCAACCTAAAAAAATGTAAACATAATTGCTTACATTGCTTCAATTTTGTATAAAATATCTTTAAATTTATAACCAGAATATAACCGCTATAATCAAATGAATAAGTAATCGTTTATTCTTCAATATATCAATAATTGTATATCGTTTTGTTTCTTCTGAGTGAATAATTTCCATTGCTTTATTTAGATTTTCTTTTTCTTCAGCTGTCTGGTATTCATTGAGATTATTTTGATCTAACAAAACTTCTATCGGGACTTTTATTTTGTTCATTTTGGCTGCAGCTTTTACGATTCGAGCTGCTTCGTCTTTTTTATTGTTAGCATAAAGCCATGTTATCGATTCCGGTAGCGTCCTTTTCAAAAAGTGTCAAAAATATTTTAATATTATTATATATAAAAATATAATTTATTTTAATAGTATTATAAATAAATACCCAATTTATTTTAATAATATTATATATAAATACCCAATTCATTCCCTAACTAACTCCTAAACCTTTGTCATTTAGGCGTATGATGAACAAACTCAATTCGCAGCTCTGCACGAGTTCGATATGAGATTTTGTTTATTGCTATAAATACCTTTATGACATTATTAAATAAATAATTATGCTTAATATTATGATAAAATTATAATATAAATAACTTTTTAATAATTTTTTACTTTCAGACTTTCAACGGTTAGTTTGAATTTTCAAATTAAGAATTACATAAGTTTTGAATAATAAGCAAATTATGTGAATCATTTCACTACAATACTATTAATCAGTTAAAAAAATGATTCACTTATTTTTTACAAACTTTTATTTAGGTTACAATCTCTGTTTGTGTGTGTGTGTGGCTTTCTCTGTACGCAAATCTTGCAAGTGAAATTTAACCAGCTTTTTGACTAGTTAGGAAGCTGAAACTTTCAGCATATCTTTATATTGGATGACAATACATGATTCAATTAAAAAAAAGTATTTTGATCATCTTTCGTATACATACACACCTACACACAGACAAACATCGAGCGTATTTGAAATCAAAGTTTGTGTTAAAAAACTCGTTTTTTCCTTTACTTGTTTAGAAATGATTTTATAGTTTTATTTTAAAGCTGCGCTCGGGTTATGAGATCCGGGATATCAAATCCAGGATATCAGCTCCGGGATATGAGCTCATTTCCCGGTCTGCAGCATGACAAGCGGAAAAACTTTCAACCTACTAATAGAAACTTAAAGCTTAAAGAAACAATAAACAGAACAGCTTTTAAATTTATAATATTCAACGTATTATTACTTAATTTCTGATTGACTAACTTTTTTAATTAATAACAATAAGAATAATTAATTAAAATTAACTAAGTACACATTACTTGAACATGGGTATTGTGAGAAGACCGACCAGGCTTATGAATAATTGCAAGTGAACCCAGTTGTTGAGTAAGTAAGCAATGATGGGATAAAGAGCAGCAGCAAATGCCCAAAAAACATTTCCAAATATACCAACAAAGGAACGACTTCTTGCCGGAAATAATTCACAAACTAAAATAAACCCTGGTATGGAAACTCCCTGAAAATAATTAAAAAATTCAAAAGTTAATAGGAACATTTAACAATTATGTATTTAATAACAAATAAATAAATAGAGTAATTAAAATTATTTTTTATTTTTAGAAAATAAAATTTCGTTACATTTTTTGTCATTTTTTAGCTTTTTACCTAAAATATGAAACAATCAGCTTGCAAAAAATTAAAATTTTTAATTAATTCAGTTAAAGGTTTACGTTTTTGATTGATAAATGTAAAAAGATAAATAAATTTTTATTTAGCTTTTTTATAATAATTAAACTTGCACACAGTTAAACGTGATGTTTTGTTGGCAATAATGAAAGTTTCAGTGAACATTAAAAAATAAAGGTTAAAGTGCTTACAAATAAACTTAATGTCTAAGAAACCACTAAATTAAATATTTTAATTAGTATTGTTCTTAATAGATTTTAGCATTGTATGAAAGTTTGTGTAAATTAAAAATAAAATAAATTAGCTATTCAGAAATGGTAGGACTTTTTCATACTCATCACTAATGTCCTGAAGAGAAAAAAAACAGACACAGAAAAACAGACACAGGTAAACAGAGACCCAACGAAACAAAAAAGACAGAGAAAAAAGACAGAGTTGAAAGTAAAGCAATGCATTAAACTTGAAAAACTAATTTTTATTTTTTTTTTAGCTTCGTAATAATAAAAATTTAAAAATTTTCAATATGTTGCTTTTGAAGTTATGGGACTCTAATTTGCACTTGACCTTCAAAACAACTTAAGTTAGAAAATTCTTTATCGAATAAAAATTAAACAAAATGTTAATTTACACTTAGAAGATATTTTAAATGTATTTATCATTATATAACTAACTATATTGTAAGTATTATTCTTATTATTATATACATAAAATAAAAAATAAATGTTAAACAAATATTGTAACTCATCTAAAATCTGAAATTATCGAATGTGACCTGTTGGAACGCTCCAATGAAGAATCGTAGAATGAAAAAAACATACAAATTGTTATTTAATGCCATTGCTACTCCAAACGTAACAAGACACATCTGAGAAATCATTAATATTGGCTTTCTTCCAAAACGATCTGACATCAGAGTGAACAGCAAGGCACCAACCATCACTCCGATTACGAAAACTACTTGGGATATTTGTGATAAAATCTCTTTACTGCACACCAAATCCCACTAAATAAATATTTTGTTTTAATTTCTGAGTTTAAAACAAATACAACAATCAGCCAACAATGTTCATAAACATTTTAAAACAAAATTACAACTAAGATAATAAATATTCAGTAAAATAAATTATCAACAAAGTCATTAACCTTAGTAACGATGGTTGGTCCATCGTCTCCCAGATATTCCCATCCATTATTACAATCCATAGTTTCATTTCCTTGACTGTAATTGACGAATATTTTGCAGGAAGAAAATTTGTTTCCATCGTAAGGAATTGTTTCGTTTAGTAATGCATTTTCTGGAATCTTACATCTGTGTGGAGGTTTGTAACCTGAAATGTTCAATTTCTCAAAATTTTAAAAATAACCATATATTATGTTTCATTGTCATATTTAATAATTTGTATTTTCTGTAATAAACTTCTAAAACATCTTCCACGGTCGCTATAAAAAAAACTATACAACGTTATACTTTTGTTTAATTTAAAAACAGTTATTTCGTCGCTTACCGATATAAACAATAGCAAGATAATGGAAAGCACTTGGAAAAGTAACAGCCAGACCAAGAGTTATAAAATGAAATGTTTGCCAGCTTCCAAATGGTCCCAGATTGTCCAATATTTTGTCAACATTCATTTTTAAATAGTTTTTTTAGCACTTTAACACAATTTTTAAAGCATTAATAAGCTCAAAATATTATATTTAAAAATTATAAACTTTTTTACAGTTTAATAATTTGTCTGACTTTCTGTATTTTTAAAACCTTTAATTGTAATTAGAAGGACCTGAATTAAACAAACATTTTTGTTAATTTAAGTTCCAAAGTCTTAAAAATTAGAAGTACGCTTTTATGAAAATTAAGTAAATATATTGTCATAAACTTTGCACCGCAAAAGAGTCATTGATGGGGCTATTGAGATTTTTTTAAAAGCTTTTAAGTGGTTCATTTTGGAGCATTTCCGCGTTATACGCGTTTTTACACGACGGGGGTTACTCTGTAATTTTTTATTCGTAGCAAGATTATTGTCAATTCATTTTACACCCTTTATTCCTTTATGTTTACTTTGATATATATATATATATATATAAATATATATATATATATATATATATATATATATATATATATATATATATATATATATAGCGGGGTGCCCGGCGTTGCCCGGGCTTTTTAGAGGTTTTTCTATCGTTTTTCTCTCACGCTCCCGTTTCCTTTCCCGCTTGCTCTCACGCTCCCGGTCGCTTTCCCACTTTTCGACCACCTAGAGCTCTAAAACTTTCAGGAAAGCTTTATTCTGGATGACAATACATGAATTTAATGTTTCTGACATGAATTATGTCTTAAATCAATTAAAATTAATCAAATCAAATTAATCAGACAGTTCAAGATACTCTTTTATAGGAAACAAATATATATGTATATGTATATATATATATATATATATATATATATATATATATATATATATATAATATATATATATATATATATATATATATATATATATATATATATATATATATACATATACATTTCTATCTGTTGCATTTTCCTATGAAAAGGACATAATTGCACCTCTTTGTTTTTCCGTTATAACTATTTAAAATAATTTTAGAAAATATTTTAAATAGCCTACAACCTATCCTCAGACCTACCAAATGTACACAAAAAATTTCATAAAAATCGGTTCAGCCGTTTTGGAGGAGTTTGAAGTCAAACACTATAACACGAGATTTTTATATATATATATATATATATATATATATATATATATATATATATATATATATATATATATATATATATATATATATATATATATATATTTCCTAACATAATCAATTGCAAAAATTCAAAAAAAGTTTTTAATAAGGAAGTTTTTGCTGGCCTGTCTGTTGCTTTTCGAGGCCAAGGAAAAAGAGTTATCAGTTTCGGGGGAATTCATATTTCGGGTAAGGAGTCCTCCAGAGGAAATGAAGATTGTAAGACTGAGAGTGAAAAACTAGAACAAAGTAAAAATGATAATTGTCAGACTAAAGAAAAATATTTAAATGAGGTAATATGCTGCAATAAAAGAAATTTCAGAATTATTTATTATAATGTAGATTCACTTTTTAATAAGCTTTCAGAACAGAAGTTTCTTTTATGTGCGCATGACGACATTGATATTATTGTGTTTACTGAAATTAATCCAAAAAGTATTACAGAAGAGCATCTAGAAAGTGAATATAACATTGATAATTACATTTTACTAACTGTCAATTTTATGAAACCTTCTAAAAGAGAATTGCCACCCCTACCTCATTAGAATGTAATTTTGATGAATTTCACTGTCTCAAGCTGTGTGGTCATTTCTTTGATATATCTATTTTGGTTGTGTATAGAAGTCCACATTCTAATGTATTAAACAATTTTGGCTTATTAGAATTAATATCTACATTTTGTAAACTGAATGGGGAAAAAATTATCATAGGAGATTTTAATCTACTTCGTATTGATTGAACATTATATAATGCACCTGGAAGCGACAAATCTTTTGAAAACCAATTGATTGAAATTCTTACAGAAAATTTTCTGGAACAATTTGTGCACCAACCAACAAAATTTAGAAATGATCAACAAGCCAACATCTTAGATTTAGTCTTTAGTACATATTATAATTAACTAAACCTAGATTACCTACCCCCTTTAGGGAAAAGTGATCATCTATTACTTATAGAAAGCTACATTTGGTCTAGTTTAAAAATGTCACCAAAGGCCAAATTCAAGTTTCACAATGCAGATTATATAGCTATGAAAACGCATTAGCAAATGACTTATTTAGACTGTCTTTGATCAAGGATCTTACGTTAGACTGTTGGAACTACTTTAAAGTACTGTTGTCAGCAGCGACGGCCAAATTTGTTCCATTAACTTCTGATCAGGGATTTCAACCAGGAAATAAAAAACGCATTCCGTTAGAACTAAAAAAATTGATCAAGTTGAAGCAAAAGCTCTGGTCAGCTTATGAAAAATAAAAATCTAAACAATCTATCTATATATATATATATATATAAATGAATGTTTGTATGTATGTATGTATGTATGTATGTATGCATGTATGTATGTATGTATGTATGTATGTATGTATGTATGTATGTATGTATGTATGTATGTATGTATGTATGTATGTATGTATGTATATATATATATATATGTATGTATATATATATGTGTGTGTTATTTATGCATTGCTACACCATTCATCCGATCGTAATGAAATTTTCACACAACCTTGAGAGTCAAGGGGAATCAAATATAGAAAAAAAATTGAAATCTGTCACAAAATGAGCGGAGTGGAGCGGGTGAGCGAGCGGGAACTCTATATATATATATATATATATATATATATATATATATATATATATATATATATATATATATATATATATATATATATATATATATATATATATATATATATAGAAATGAATGTTTTTAGGTATGTATGTCCTTTATGCATTGCTACACCATTCATCCGATCGTAATAAAATTTTCACACAATTTTGAGAGTCAAGAGGAATCAAATATAGAAAAAAAGTTGAAATCCGTCACAAAATGAGCGGAGCGAGCGGGTGAGCGAGCGGGAACTATATATATATACTAGCGGGGTTACCCGGCGTTGCTCGGGGGTTTTTAGAGTTTTTTATCGTTTTTTTCTAGCTCCCGTTTAATTCCGCGTTTTCTCTCCCACTTCCGGTCGCTTTCCCGTTCCCGCTTGCTCTCCCACTCCCGGTCGCTTTCCCGTTCCCGGTCACTTTCCCAATTCCGGTCTCTTTCCCGCCCGATCTATCTCTCAATTATCTATATATATAAAAGAACATGTCCTGACTGACTGACAGATGACTGACTGATAATCAACGCCGAGCTCAAACGCCTTATCCTAGGAACGTGAAATTTGGAACTTATATTACTTTTATAGCGTAAACATCCGCTAAGAAAGAATTTTTGAAAATTTTGCTCCTGAGGGAAAAAAACTGGAAAACAAACTTTTTTCTAAACATTTTTTCTTAAAATTTTTTCTGAAATTTGGTATATAGATTCTTTTTGAAAAATAAAAAGATACATGTTTCACCATTTTTTGAAAATTCGGTTTCCCGGACCTCAAATGTGGGTTGGAAAATTGGGTTATTTGGTTTTTAAAGTAGCTTCTACTCAAAAACTGTTAATGCTACAGGAGTAAAAATTAGTATTTAGTTTCTACTCCAAAAATAATGAAATACGTGTTTTAGCATTTTTTGAAAATTTGGTTTCCAGGACTTCAAATGTTGGGTGGAAAATAGGGCTATTTGTCTTTTATAGTAACTGCTACTCAAAAACAGTAAATACCACAGATGTAAAAATTATTATTTAGTTTCTTTTCTAAAAATAAAGATATACGTGTTTCACCATTTTTCACAAATTTGGTTTCCCGGACCTCAAATGTGGGTTGGAAAATTGGGTTATTTGGTTTTTAAAGTAGCTGCTACTCAAAAACTGTTAATGCTACCGGAGTAAAAATTAGTATTTAGTTTCTACTTCAAAAATAATGAAATACGTGTTTTAGCATTTTTTGAAAATTTGGTTTCCAGGACTTCAAATGTGGGGTGGAAAATAGGGTTATTTGTTTTTTAAAGTTACCGCTACTCAAAAACTGTAAATACCACAGATGTAAAAATTAATATTTAGTTTCTATTCTAAAAATAAAGATATACGTGTTTCACCATTTTTTTACAAATTTGGTTATAAGACCTTAAATGTGGGGTGGACAATAGGATTACTTGGTTTTTAAAGTTGCTGCTACTCAAAAACTGTGAATGCTACAAAAGTAAAAATTAGTATTTAGTTTCTACTCTAAAAATAATGATATACGTGTTTCACCATTTTTTGAAATTTTGGTTTTCAGGACCTCAAATGTGGGGTGGAAAAAAGGTTTCTTTGGTTTTTAAAGTAACTGCTACTCAAAAACTGTGAATGCTACAGATGTCAAAATTAGTATTTAGTATATACTCAAAAAATAATGATATAAGTGTTTCAACATTTTTAAAAAATTTGGTTTCCAGGACCTCAAATGTGGGGTGGAAATAAGGGTTATTTGATTTCAAAATAACTGCTACTCAAAAACTGTAAGTGCTACAAATGTAAAAATTAGTATTTTGAAGTTTTGTGCCGGTTAAAAGTAGCTAAGTCCAGTTTATCACCGGCCGGGTCAAGCCTTTATTTAAAAGTCTTCACACGGGCCAGGCCAAATCTTAAATCAAGGTGGGACGGGCCGAGATTTTTCACCAAGTATATAGATGTTTTAGTGATTTTAGGGTTTTATTTGGGCCGGGCTAAACCTGAAGTCAAGGTGGGACGGGCCGAAGTTTTTCATCAAGTATATAGAACTTCTAGGCCTGTAAAAAGGGGCCGGGCCTAATTCAGACGGGCTGTGCCGGGCCAGGAGTTCGGGTTTTTAAAACGGGCTGGGCTAAGTTGTCGACGGGCCTAGCCGAGACCTAAACAATTGATCTCTACTATGGATGCACTGTTCAAACTCTCTAATTTCATGCGAGCGAAGCCGCTACGGGCACTGCTAGTCTATATATATAAAAGAACATGTCCTGACTGACTGACTGACTGACTGACTGACTGACTGACTGACTGACTGACTGACTGATAATCAACGCCGAGCTCAAACGCCTCATCCTAGGAACGTGAAATTTGGAACTTATATTACTTTTATAGCGTAAACATCCGCTAAGAAAGGATTTTTGAAAATTTTGCTCCTGAGGGGAAAAAACTGGAAAACAAACTTTTTTCTAAAACAATGTATATCTCGAAAACCAAAAATGAGGAGATTTTGAAATTTGGTATATAGATTCTTTTTGAAAAATAAAAAAATACGTGTTTCACCATTTTTTGAAAAGTCGGTTTCCCGGACCTCAAATGTGGGTTGGAAAATTGGGTTATTTGGTTTTTAAAGTAGCTTCTACTCAAAAACTGTTAATGCTACAGGAGTAAAAATTAGTATTTAGTTTCTACTTCAAAAATAATGAAATACGTGTTTTAGCATTTTTTGAAAATTTGGTTTCCCGGACTTCAAATGTGGGGTGGAAAATAGGGCTAATTGTCTTTTATAGTAACTGCTACTCAAAAACAGTAAATACCACAGATGTAAAAATTATTATTTAGTTTCTTTTCTAAAAATAAAGATATACGTGTTTCACAATTTTTTACAACTTTGGTTTCCCGGACCTCAAATGTGGGTTGGAAAATTGGGTTATTTGGTTTTTAAAGTAGCTTCTTCTCAAAAACTGTTAATGCTACAAAAGTAAAAATTAGTATTTAGTTTCTACTTCTACTCTAAAAATAATGATATACGGGTTTCACAATTTTTTGAAAATTTGGTTTCCAGGACTTCAAATGTGGGGTGGAAAGTAGGGTTATTTGGTTTTTAAAGTAACTGCTACTCAACAACTGTAATTGCCACAGATGTAAAAGTTAATACTTAGTATCTACTAAAAAAAAAAGATATACGTGTTTCATCATTTTTTGGGTTATTTGGTTTTTAAAGTAGCTGCTACTCAAAAACTGTTAATGCTACAGAAGTAAAAATTAGTATTAAGTTTCTACTCCAAAAATAATAAAATACGTGTTTTAGCATTTTTTGAAAATTTGGTTTCCAGGACCTCAAATGTAAGGTGGAAAATAGAGTTATTTAATTTTAAAAATTACTGCTACTCAAAAACTGTAAGTGGTAATCTATATATATAAAAGAACGTGTCTTGACTGACTGACTGACTGAGTGACTGACTGACTGACTGACTGACTGACTGACTGACTGACTGACTGACTGACTGACTGACTGACTGACTGACTGACTGACTGACTGACTGACTGACTGACTGACTGACTGACTGACTGACTGACTGACTGACTGACTGACTGACTGACTGACTGACTGACTGACTGACTGAAGGAAACGGGAGCAATAGAGAAAAATGATAAAGAACCTCTGAAAACCCCGAGCAACGCCGGGTAACCCCGCTAGTTAGAATATAAAATTACCAGAAACAAAGTTAGACAACTTTCTAGGGAAATATCACAGTCTTATCAAATGTCGGTTGCCAGCAAATGTAAAAACAATCCTAAGGCTTTTTGAAAATATGTTAAAACTAAAACTCAAACAACATGCACCATAAGAGATTTAAAATATACTGACATCGATGGAAATACAGTCATTTGCTCATCAGATAAAGATAAATCGGAATGTCTGGCATCGTTCTTCGAACAGGTTTTTGTAAATGATACATCAGATTTTAATTACGAGCAGCTGCTTTTCAAAACTGATTTTCCAATTAATGAAATATCAATTATACCTGAATTAGTTTTTGCCAAACTCTCTAAAATGAATCCTAACAAATCTCAAGGACCTGATGGTATTTATCCAAAAATTCTTTTTGAGTGTAGACATGAAATTTCTACATGTCTAGCTAAAATTTTCAGTGATTCTCTATGTAATCGAACACTCCCTGACGATTGAAAAATCAGTACCATAGTCTCAATATTTAAAAAAAGTAGTAAGCATGATCCATTAAATTATAGGCCAGTGTCATTGACCTCAGTTCCATGTAAAATAAGGAATCTATTTTAAGTGATTTTATACTATCACACTTTTTAAATAATAATCTATTTCATGGTAATCAGTATGGTTTCATGAAAGGTAAATCTACTTCTTTGCAATTGCTTAAAATTATGAATCTCTGGACGAATGCGCTGGATCAAGGCAAGTAAGTAGATATAATCTACATCGATTTTGAAAAAGCATTTGACAAAGTGCCGCACAAAAAGTTAATTTATAAACTGAAGTGCTATAGACTACACAATACTCTGATAAGATGGATTGAAAACTTTCTGACAGCAAAACACTTTCAAGTCAAAGTTAATGACAGGCTATCATCCAAGCATAAAGTCCTGAGCGGAGTTCCACAAGGTAGTGTCTTAGGTCCATTGCTATTTGAAATTTATATCAATGACGTATTTCAAGCTTTGTGACATTGAAGGTCTTAATATCTTTTTATTTGCTGACGTTGCAAAAATTTTCAAGATAATCAACAGTATAGATGATCAACAGATTCTACAATGCAGTTTAGATCTCTTTTCCAGCTGGTGCAAAGATTGGCTTCTAAAACTGAACTACAGCAAGTGTGTATATCTTTCATTGCATAACACATATAAATTTTATAAATTTGATTACAACTTTGCTGAATGGGAGACTAAACACCACATTTCATCAGTAAAAGAAATCAGAGATCTAGGAGTTGTAATGGACAGCAAACTAAGATTTACTGCTCATATATGCAAACTAGTCAAAAAAGCTAATAGCATTAAGGAATTGTCAAAAGAAATTTCCACAACCTATCCAAGGATTGTTTTTTGCTTCTGTACAAAGGTTTAATCCGTCCTCATCTTGAATATGCTTTTGTGGTATGGTCCCCTCACCATATAGGCATGATAGAAAAACTTGAAAAGTACAAAAAAGAGCCACTAAGCTAGTGCGTGAATGTCAGAATTTGAAATATAAAGAAAGACTGAAGTATCTCGATCTATCTACTCTAAGGCTTAGAAGATCTAGAGAAGACATGATTGAAGTCTATAAAATATTAAACAATTTTTATTGTGCCAATTCAGTTTCAAGTTTGATAACAAAAATCTAGTTTATTCAACACAAGAGGTCACATTCAGAAGTTAGAAAAACCAAATTCTAAAATAGATATTAAAAAGTTTTTTTTTACTACAATAGTGATCAATACATGGAATAAACTTTCTGCTTCAATCATAGAAGCAAAACATATTTTCCAATTTAAGAGTCTCCTGGATGCTCACTGGAGGGACCACCCTACTCGTTGGAGGAATAAAATTTAACATATCTGTTACTTTTCGATTTATTAAGGAGTTTTTTGAAATTGTTTTTTGTACTGTCGGGGCATATAGGCTTTGCCTGCGCCTTGTAATAAACTTTTTCCTAACATAAAAGCGCAATGATGTATGTATTATGTATTATGTATAGTCACCCGATTAGCATTTGCAGGTCTGAAAAAACTCACGTTGATAGATTATGAGACGCTGAACACGGTTTGTTAGGGCACTTTTTTGTTAAAATGTTTAAATAAAAAGTTATTAGCAGCGAAAGTTCTACGCTTTGTGGATATATATAATGCATCGTACGTCATCACTTGGTATAAACAATTTGAAAATAAACAAATCACCAAAGAAGACGCCGACCGATTTTTCCCAATTTTGAGATTACGTCATCACACAATATAAACAAGTTGAAAATAAACAAATCACCGAGCGGATTTTTCCAAATTTTGAGCTTACGTCATCACACAATATAAACAAGTTAAAAATAAACAAATCAGCGAATTAGAATATGTACGTCGGCGGTTTTTTCGTAGGCGGTTATTTCCGATATCAGCCATTAAAAAGGTTTGCTTATTTTGTAAGTGGTTTTAAAAATTATAAGCTAATAAAGTTTTTTTTTGCAGGCATTTTATTCTATTATCAGACATTAAAATTTGTTTTTTTTCGTAGGAAGTTTTTGTTGATATTAGCCATTAGAGTTTGTGTTTTTGTAGGCGGTTTTGTCATTATTTGCAAATAATGGTTCTTTGTAGGCTGTTTTTGTCTTTATCAGTCATTAGAAGATGATTTTTTAGCATGCGGTTTTTGTGTTTTTTGTGTGAGATTACCTTAATAAAGACTACTATTATCTTTCAATATAAACAAGTTGAAAATAAATAAACCCCCGAAGTAGTACGCCGCGATTTTTCCTATTTTGAGCTTACGTCATCTCTTAATATAAACAATTTAAAATAAATAAGTCAATAAAGTAGTTCGTCGGCGGGTTTTTCTAATATCAGCAATTAAAAGTTAGGTTTTTTTGTAGTCTGTTTTTTCACTATCATCCATTGAAGGTTTTTTTAGGCGTTTTTTCCAACATCGTACATTAAAGGTTGTTTTTTTCATAGGCGGTTTTTCAAAATCAGCCATTTAAAGAGAAGACTATTTCAATACGTTTTTAGGTAAAAATCATTTGCGACTGGATGGAAACTCACACGCTTCGCGCTTCGCGCGCGAAGCGTGCGTCAAGTGCTGGTATATACAAAAATCTTGTGTCATAGTGTTTGTAATTGAACTCCTCCGAAACGGCTGAACCGATTTTTAGCAAAATAATGATTCGTGTCTCTCGGTAATTTCAATTTATTAATTAATATTAGGTTAGTACTATATTAAGTATTTTTCTCAGTCCGTGATTTACAGTGAACAATGCCAGAAAGACGCATTTTGGATCGAAGAACGAATAATACTAAAAACACCTGAAATTGCAGAAACGGAATCGGAGACGGGAGAGCAAACGGGAGATAGGGCAAGCGGGAATGGGAGAGCTAGCGGAAACGGGAAAGCAAGCGGGAACGGACAAGGTGGATTCTTTTTTTTTATGCACCAAATGAAACTGGGAAAACACTTTTCATTTCTCTAATTCTCGCCGAAATATGATCAAATTTGGCCGTTGCATCGTCTGGCATTGCAGCAACGTTATTGGATGGAGGCAGAACAGCTCATTCAGCACTTAAGCTGCCACTGAATATTAAAGTAAAGATAAAAAATAAATTGAAAAAATGCTTTTTTTTGCCTCTAAGCAAATTACTTATTTAGATTAGTAAACGCTATTGCAAACTCGGACTTAGATGGGAAATATCGATCGCCAGAGCTTTGTGACCGGTTGTCAAACGACTTTATTAATAGCTAAATGGCCGGAATTAATTTGATTTAATTAATTTCAATTGATTTAAGGCTTAATTTATGTCGGAAACATTAAATTCATGTATTGTCATCCAGCTTTTCTGAAAGTTTTAGAGCTCTAGGTGGTCGAAAGTGGAAAAGCGACCGGGAGCGTGAGAGCAAGCTGGAAGGAAACAGGAACGTGAGAGAAAATGATAGAAAATTTTCTAAAAAGCCCGGGCAACGCCAAGCACCCCGCTTTTTTTATTATTTAAAAATAACAATATGATTTAATTTAAATGTAAAATAAATTTAGATAAAAATAAATTTAGTCAAAAAGCTGGTTAAATTTTACTTGCAAAATTTGCGAACAGAGAAAGCCACACACACACACACAAACAGAGATTGTAACCTAAATAAAAGTTTGTAAAAAAGTAATTCCCTGAAGAAGTTGTTAGGCCTGTTGACAGGCTGATATTCTTTGTTCCTAGGATGAGACGTTTTAACTCGGCGTTGATTATCAGTCAGCTGGACATGTTCTCTTATATATATATATATATATATATATATATATATATATATATATATATATATATATATATATATATATATATATATATATATATATATATATATAATATATATATATATAT
>OZ022243.1:29462949-29492949 GCA_963978895.1 Erpobdella octoculata | reverse complement strand
CGTGCTTCCGGTTGTTGGAAACAGAAAAGCTCTTTTCCATCAATCTTACGTCGGTAACGTAGCCTGGTGTCACGTGTGTGCCTTGTCGGCAATGTTCAAAGATCAGAACCTTGGTGGAAAGGTGTTCTTCGTCACTGATGACACTCCCCTTATAAACTCATTTGACTTTTCTGAAATTTTTCTCAAGTTAAACGGGTAAGCTGCTTTATCTGAGAATGTTTTAATTTTAATAAATCAACATGAATGAATTTCAGTTGTAGACTGTCTACGTGGTCTATTCCGTATTCGATGGCTTACACTTTTCTTTGGCTTTCTGAACGTTTTTACTGGCTCGTATCGCCAATCTACAGCCTCAACCCAGAAGTAACTCTAGCCAGCATCATTTATGTCAACACAACTTTCACCTTCAAAAGACATCTGGTTGAGGAAACGTTTGGCTACAAACCTCTATTCAGCTTTGAACAGGCGGTGAAACTATCTAACGGATATTACAAAACAATTTAAGAATTATGTGATTCTTGGATTATTATTTATTAATTAATCATTGTATGGTTTTTTCAAAGTTTGAATGTATAAAAAATTATTTTTTGATTAATTTGATTCCCCAATAATTTGTTTAATTATTTCAAACCAACTAGTTTTTCACTGGCTCTCACTATTTAATAGAAATTGATGTTTCTTTCTAAATCGCCAGAGGTAAAGCTGTACTTTGTCGTTTATGTTGTGACAGAGATGTGCTTGATCTGATATCGTAGAAAGTTTTTTCTATAGAAGGTTTTTGTTTGAATTATTTTCAAATATTATATTTGAAAACAAATCGTGACCAAAAAATCGTCCGACTATACACCACTTCAGAAATTACTTGATTAAATAAACTATAATGAAAGTTTATTTAATTTCTATTGAAAATACAACACGATAAAGATCTTAAATATCATAAATCGCATTAATTATTACTATTACATTTAAATCTCTAGTTTTAGAAGAAAAAATAACTTCAACCAATATAACTAAAAAAATATAATAAATTTCGAAATTAATAGCTTGCGGGCGCCACTAAAAAATCTCTAAAGATTTCCATTCGCATTTGTCTGCCACTGTCACGCGTACTTTGTTGTCGCAAGGTCCCCGATGTTTGTTCGAGTTCCAATCTGCTAATGGAACCACAATATGGCGGTCGCAAACAGCTACTATTAATGATACTTGAAGTTGTGCTCTGTCTGTGCCGATTGGTTGGCGTTTGAACAGGTGGCATTTCTGACCTGGTTGTGACTCGCGTTTGCTAAGGAATTGTGATTCTATGAAAGTTTTTTGAAGTTTTTAAATAAACTTTAAAAATACAATAGTAGAAAACACACCACATAAATAAGATTTGTATTACTACAGCACAGCATTCTATGAATAAAAGACCATATGAAATGCTTACCTGCTTACCCCTACAGGCCTCAGAAGAATCAGATGTTTACTTCTGCTAGATTAAGCAACTGTCATCAGGATCGTCTTAAGCTTGCATGATATACGACTGCAAAGACCTGTTGTTGCACAACTTTTGTTGCCGACTACACGCAACAACACTTTCAATGACTGCCGACTTGATGAAAAGTGATGGTTATGCGATCTAGAGAGCATGATTGATTGGTTTATGACTTGTCATGTTTTGACGTCTCTCCACTGACTGTCACTGGAGAAGGAGAAGATATAAAGGAGGAGGAAGAGATATAGAGGAGCAGCATTCAAAAGATGAAAAGAATCATACGATCGACAAATTTTTAGAAATTCGATTGCTCGATCATATCATAATATCGACCAAAGAAATATATTCTCTTTTAAATGTATTTTTAAAACTTTTTTGTTTCATTGATCCGTGGATTGCTTCTTGTAATATTATAACTAATTAATATGATAAAAAATATTTCATGTGTGTATTCACGTGCACACATACAAACGCACGAACACACACAAAACAAACTTGGTCACACTAATTAGTTATAAAGGAATGTGTTCAATTGTGTCCCGCACTTCAAATGCAGTTCAAAAGATTGGAAAGCAGGCAGCTCATTTTTTCGCTTGAAAAGCTTCGGGAACTCTAAATAGTACTAAATACGAACAAATCGAATTAGGACGTTCACTAATTAGTTTTAGATAAATTTCTTATTAAACTTTTATTATTGGTAGATAAATTATTTCTCTAGTAATAAAAATTTACAGAAGGATATATTCCGACGCTACATAGATATTTAAACGATTTTGAATTATTTCTCTATATTAAATAGCTACTAAATAATAAAAAGAATAGTTAAGTGTTTCCCTGACTGTTCTTGATAAAACAAATACAAGAAGAAAGAAGCAGCATCATCATAACCATCATCATAATCATAATCATCATCCTCATCACCACCGCCATCATTATCATCATCATCGCCCCATCACCATCACCATCATCATCATCATCATCATCATCACCACCACCACCACCATCATCATCACCATCGTCTTCAACTTTCAATTAGCAAACTGCGTGCTGCGTTCCACCTCCTCTGTTGTATTTTTTGTCACTATTAGTTGTTGTTGTTTTTGTTGTTCCCTCCTGCACGCGTCGTTGTACGCCCACTCGCGTCATCTTGTCGTGGGAGGTTCTGCCTTGTGCTTGTATTTGTGCCCTTGTTGCCTTCCTTACTGATTTAGCACGGAAGGAATCCGAGTTGAGAAAGCGATTGAAATGCACTAATGATGAACGTCAACCTGTTACGCATTCGAGTCCTGTTCCTTTCTTAAACATTTTGTGACATTTGTATTCTTTCGAGATCACGTAATGTCATTGTGCATAGAACAATTTAGTTACATTTTGATAAAAAAAAAGTAATCACCGAATATTCAATTACAGTGCGATTAGATGAAATAAGTGATTTAGTTTCATAGTTTACACGTTTTAACCATATCATATGCATAATAAAGGTCGTATAAGGTTCCGTTAAAATTAAACAATGAATAAATAATAAAATATATCAACTAAGGTATTTCTTAATATCGTTTGCTGAAATGGCCATATTTTCTAGGAACAAATCAAAAAACGTAATAAAATTTGATGCTCAATTAAAAGTTTCAATGAAAACCGAACTGCACAATATCTATAATCACCTGCTACTCATCCTCACATTAAACATACAAAAAATACGCACAATACGACAGCTCTGCGTATTCGATACGCTTGCAAAGGTCAAAGGTGACCTGTTGGACTCGCGCCACGCTTGGATGAACAAATTTTTTTTGATTAGCATGACCGACCATGTGTCACCCTTGTTTGATCTTTCTTGCAATGAAGACCTGGTGATCAGGTGGGTGGGGGGTTGCTGAATTATACATATATATATATATATATATATATATATATATATATATATATATATATATATATATATATATATATATATATATATATATATATATATATAATTCTTTTAATATATGGTTATTTAATTAGGAGCACACCCTTAAAACTGCATTTCGTGGACTAAACCAGCCCACCATTACTACAGTGCAGAGGCTTATCAAGGGCTAACCTACAAATCTGTAAATGTTTCTTTTCAAAATAACTTACGACTGATGGAGGTAATCGTAGGTACTTTTCCTAAAATTCACAAAAACCTTATACAATTTTGTCTCCAAAAATAGTGTTGATGACCTCGGTGGGGATAGTCGTAGGTACTTTTTCAAAAAAAAATTTTCAATACACCTTATACACTTTTGTTTCCAAAAATACCCTTCGAAAAGGATTTAGGCGCCCCTTCTAAATGGTGTCCAGGTCTTCTCTGCCCCCCCCCCAGTTACGCCTCTGCTAAATTCCTTCTGAATGACTTGAAAGCCAACCACATCGCTGTCTTTTTAACGTTTTAAAAGCGCAGTAAAACAAAATAGCATCTTTAAAAGCTTTGAAGAAATTGCCGGAAGTCCATCGAATGATCTTAAGTAACGAAACTGGCCTGGTCAGTTTAAAGATGCGAAATAACGATAATTTATTTTAATTTGTGATCAATTAAATCAAATAAAAACATTTTTATTCTCGTTATTTTCCGTGGATGATGCATTCAAAACTTTAAAGAAAAAAAACTTTAATTGGCTGCTCGCGAGAACCTGCACCAGCAGACACATTTCCAATTTGACATTCAACCACCACGGGGCTCGCCATTAAAGAGTGCAGTTCTTCTTTTTCTTTGGAGAATGGCGTCGACGTCACTTAAATGTCTTTGCTTCGAGCTGAGCGGAAGCGGAAGGAACATAGATGTCTAATTACTTTTTGCTTTTTCACCAGGAAATCCGAGTAGATAAATTCCCGTTTAGAAGCAACAATGTCCGTCCTACAATTGCGGTTTTTACTACCCAGTGTTTACAATCAATTTCTGGTAAATAAATGAGATAACATTTTATGCAAAAATAACTCCGTTTAAAATAAATTTTAGAAAAAATTGAGAGAAGCACCTACAAAGAACGTCGTATAAAGGGATCATGAACCTTAACCTCTTCATTTTTAAACTAGTGTCAAGTACATACAACAATCGTACTGGTCTTGTGATGGGCTCTAAGCCTAAATACTCCTGTTAAAATATAGTTTTAGCAAAGTTTCTCTATTGGAACTAAAATCTTAACTGATTTTTTATTAAAAAATTAACGCTAAAGCTAAAATAACAATTTCAACTAAAGCTGTTTCACTTTGTTGATTTTTAAGTCACACAAAATAAAGAATAAAATTCGTTTAAAAATGAAAAAAGTTTTCTTCAAATAAAGGCAGTTGCATTGCACACATTAAGTCAACATAAGTTAAGATGGGGTGAAAAGCTTAAATGTGAAAATAATAAAAAAATTAATACATAAATAATCGATGATTTTATGTGCAGCGATTAAATTTATATCCCATATTTTTATCATGAAGATTTCAGCCTTCTCCGTTTTATAGGAAAAGATGAAATGAAGTCTCTGGAGATGTGGTGGAATTCGTGTTCGCACTCAATCCTTGGAACGCCTGGAGTGAACATTCGCAGAACATCGAAATGGTTTTTATCCACCATATAATGAATGATGTTCCATTCTACACTGAGTTCAGTTGATCGTTGGAGATTGTTGTTGATGATTCGCTTCGATTTCTCTTCTTTATTTACTTTCAGCTGGTGACGTCACAAACAATACCATCGAAGCTATAAATAATTTTCTATCGAATTTCTGCTGCAACGAAAAGAAATGAAACCACAATAAAAAAATTTATATTTTTATTAGTATATTAAATACGTTTACGGAATTTATAAATCGATTGGACCAATAGCAGGACTGTTTCCAGTAGTTGTATTGGAATAAGTTATCATGCTTCAAACTTGACACGACTTATTATTTCTATTTAATTAATTTCTTTTCTATCTGGGTTCACGAACTGAAAATGAAAGAAAGCGTGACACGACATAGCACTGTCATAGTCGACAGCAAAGCACGAAGATCAACAATTATAAAATTCCAAGCCACGTCGATAAACCCCATTGTTAATTGAGTAATTAATCGATGATTGATTTATTAAAGAAGCGATTAAAATAAGTTAATAGCAAACTCTAACATGACAAACCTTAAAGCCATCGTCTGGTTCTTAGCGCGACGCGTTCCTGGTGCAAAGAACAGGTGCACCGAAGCACGCGCCAATAACTTTACAAATTTCTTTCCTATGCCACTTGCATTGTTCAATGTCATATTCTTCTTTATTAGCATAAAATGTGAAGCATCGCTATTAAATAAATTTCACGCATTACGTTACGGCTGTAATCGTGGTAGGAGATTACTGCGTCATCATCACTAGATAGCGAGCAGTTGAAGGTGTTCGATGTTTAGTGAGTGACTCATTAACAGTCAGAGTCCTTCAAGATGCCATATGATGATTATGAGGATGATTATGATGATTATGATGATGTGGCAGGTGGTCTCGTGAAATTGGGATTCTTTTTTGAATAATTTTTGTCGTGATGAATGAAGCGTTTGACGTCTCATGCAAATGGGTTGACGGTTTTTGTTTGTTTTAAAGCGGTTATTGATTTGAGTAAATATTTATCCAATCTACTTTTTTTATTTAAAATGCAGGCGTTTATTATATTGTTTTTAAAGATGACTACATAAAAACTGGTTATACCTAGTTAATGAAAAAATAGATATAAACAATAAAAATTATGTGTGCGAAGAAAGTGTCACTTTGTGAGGGACAACTTTGTGGTTAGTTGTTGCATAGTCGTTCGAGTTTTTAATTTCCTAAATGAGAAATGGTCCAGGAGTAGGTATCTACAAACAGGTGTAAACAACTTGCTTTATAAGAGCAAGAAAGATGTATGAAGATATAAAAAAAATAAAAGCGTGTAATAGTGGTCAAACATCCGATTGAGTGAGTGAGTGAGTGAGTGAGTGAGTGAGTGAGTGAGTGAGTGAGTGAGTGAGTGAGTGAGTGAGTGAGTGAGTGAGTGAGTGAGTGAGTGAGTGAGTGAGTGAGTGAGTGAGTGAGTGAGTGAGTGAGTGAGTGAGTGAGTGAGTGAGTGAGTGAGTGAGTGAGTGAGTGAGTGAGTGAGTGAGTGAGTGAGTGAGTGAGTGAGTGAGTGAGTGAGTGAGTGAGTGAGTGAGTGAGTGAGTGAGTGAGTGAGTGAGTGAGTGAGTGAGTGAGTGAGTGAGTGAGTGAGTGAGTGAGTGAGTGAGTGAGTGAGTGAGTGAGTGAGTGAGTGAGTGAGTGAGTGAGTGAGTGAGTGAGTGAGTGAGTGAGTGAGTGAGTGAGTGAGTGAGTGAGTGAGTGAGTGAGTGAGTGAGTGAGTGAGTGAGTGAGTGAGTGAGTGAGTGAGTGAGTGAGTGAGTGAGTGAGTGAGTGAGTGAGTGAGTGAGTGAGTGAGTGAGTGAGTGAGTGAGTGAGTGAGTGAGTGAGTGAGTGAGTGAGTGAGTGAGTGAGTGAGTGAGTGAGTGAGTGAGTGAGTGAGTGAGTGAGTGAGTGAGTGAGTGAGTGAGTGAGTGAGTGAGTGAGTGAGTGAGTGAGTGAGTGAGTGAGTGAGTGAGTGAGTGAGTGAGTGAGTGAGTGAGTGAGTGAGTGAGTGAGTGAGTGAGTGAGTGAGTGAGTGAGTGAGTGAGTGAGTGAGTGAGTGAGTGAGTGAGTGAGTGAGTGAGTGAGTGAGTGAGTGAGTGAGTGAGTGAGTGAGTGAGTGAGTGAGTGAGTGAGTGAGTGAGTGAGTGAGTGAGTGAGTGAGTGAGTGAGTGAGTGAGTGAGTGAGTGAGTGAGTGAGTGAGTGAGTGAGTGAGTGAGTGAGTGAGTGAGTGAGTGAGTGAGTGAGTGAGTGAGTGAGTGAGTGAGTGAGTGAGTGAGTGAGTGAGTGAGTGAGTGAGTGAGTGAGTGAGTGAGTGAGTGAGTGAGTGAGTGAGTGAGTGAGTGAGTGAGTGAGTGAGTGAGTGAGTGAGTGAGTGAGTGAGTGAGTGAGTGAGTGAGTGAGTGAGTGAGTGAGTGAGTGAGTGAGTGAGTGAGTGAGTGAGTGAGTGAGTGAGTGAGTGAGTGAGTGAGTGAGTGAGTGAGTGAGTGAGTGAGTGAGTGAGTGAGTGAGTGAGTGAGTGAGTGAGTGAGTGAGTGAGTGAGTGAGTGAGTGAGTGAGTGAGTGAGTGAGTGAGTGAGTGAGTGAGTGAGTGAGTGAGTGAGTGAGTGAGTGAGTGAGTGAGTGAGTGAGTGAGTGAGTGAGTGAGTGAGTGAGTGAGTGAGTGAGTGAGTGAGTGAGTGAGTGAGTGAGTGAGTGAGTGAGTGAGTGAGTGAGTGAGTGAGTGAGTGAGTGAGTGAGTGAGTGAGTGAGTGAGTGAGTGAGTGAGTGAGTGAGTGAGTGAGTGAGTGAGTGAGTGAGTGAGTGAGTGAGTGAGTGAGTGAGTGAGTGAGTGAGTGAGTGAGTGAGTGAGTGAGTGAGTGAGTGAGTGAGTGAGTGAGTGAGTGAGTGAGTGAGTGAGTGAGTGAGTGAGTGAGTGAGTGAGTGAGTGAGTGAGTGAGTGAGTGAGTGAGTGAGTGAGTGAGTGAGTGAGTGAGTGAGTGAGTGAGTGAGTGAGTGAGTGAGTGAGTGAGTGAGTGAGTGAGTGAGTGAGTGAGTGAGTGAGTGAGTGAGTGAGTGAGTGAGTGAGTGAGTGAGTGAGTGAGTGAGTGAGTGAGTGAGTGAGTGAGTGAGTGAGTGAGTGAGTGAGTGAGTGAGTGAGTGAGTGAGTGAGTGAGTGAGTGAGTGAGTGAGTGAGTGAGTGAGTGAGTGAGTGAGTGAGTGAGTGAGTGAGTGAGTGAGTGAGTGAGTGAGTGAGTGAGTGAGTGAGTGAGTGAGTGAGTGAGTGAGTGAGTGAGTGAGTGAGTGAGTGAGTGAGTGAGTGAGTGAGTGAGTGAGTGAGTGAGTGAGTGAGTGAGTGAGTGAGTGAGTGAGTGAGTGAGTGAGTGAGTGAGTGAGTGAGTGAGTGAGTGAGTGAGTGAGTGAGTGAGTGAGTGAGTGAGTGAGTGAGTGAGTGAGTGAGTGAGTGAGTGAGTGAGTGAGTGAGTGAGTGAGTGAGTGAGTGAGTGAGTGAGTGAGTGAGTGAGTGAGTGAGTGAGTGAGTGAGTGAGTGAGTGAGTGAGTGAGTGAGTGAGTGAGTGAGTGAGTGAGTGAGTGAGTGAGTGAGTGAGTGAGTGAGTGAGTGAGTGAGTGGCACGAAGTGGCAATGCACTCTCAACTCTCAAAAGACTACGAGAGCAACACATTAGCGATGATTGTCCCTCTTCTCGCTGCCAAGACCGTATAGCATGAGAGACACAAATATCGTGGCATCATCACAATATTTCTTCATAAAATGATTAATTATAGAATCCACAAGACAATTTGATTATTTTTCTTTCCGATTTTAAAGTTAAAACAAACAAGAGTCTATATAACCCGATGAAACTTTCAGTAATAGGTAGGTAGGTTGCATAGCAGCACCACTATTGCACAAAGTATGCGTCGTCTAGACAGCTCTTTCACATACAATACAATAGAGTGAACATCAAATCACTCCATAAAAGCGTTCATGATACATCAACTTATCCACTTAAAGCCGCTGGCAAAAAAATTGTCTGTCGAAAGTTTTTGCACTCGTTCGACAGCTGCGAGTAATTTTGCTTGTACTTCTGTGCGCTTCAGTGGGTTTCAACTCTGACCTTTAGAAAGATTTTTTGATTTAAATACTTGTTAAATTATTTTATAACTTTTAATATGTTTTAATACGTACTGCAATTCATACCTGCTTAAATACTTAACTTGTAACTTATATCGTGAATCATCATCACCATCATCATCGCCATCATCATCAGTATCACACTCATTATCACCAATAGCGTCGATCGTCAACATTACATCACTCTTCTATACGCACACACACACACACACACACACACACACACGCACACACACACACACACACACACGCACACAAACAAACACACAGGGCCTCTCCATCATTGTCAGGACACCATGAAATCTTGCTGTACGGCAAATCATATTTATGAGGTTAATTTCTTTAATTGACTCCCACCTCAACACGCCTGTCTTTGATCCTTCGCTGAGGCGACTCGCGAGTTCGTCTTGCAAGTGGATTTCCATTGATAAACATCATAAGAGGACATGTATACTGGAATTACTTCTACCTTTATTATGGTTGCTGTTAATGTTATTATTGTTATTATTATTATTATTGTTGTTGTTGTTGCTATTGCAGCTGCATGTTTCTTCTGTTTTGTCTTGCAATCGCGACCCCTGGTTTGCGTGCAATGAATTTGCTAACGAGTTGTTGCTGCCAGGTTAGTTAGTTGGATAAGGCAGGTTGACAGAATCTTTCCATTTATGGATGTTATAATAATTGTCACGTGCTTGTGTTTTCCGTTGATGTGATATGTTAAGAAAACATGCCGAACGGGTTGTTCATAAAACAACAAATATGTATGTGTCATTTATTTATTTGAAAGTAAATATTCAAATATATACACACACGCGTGTATATATATATACACACACACACACACACACACACACACACACACACACACACACACATATATATATATATATATATATATATATATATATATATATATATATATATACATTATATATATTATATATATATATATATATTTATATATATTTATATATATATATATATATATAAACATATCTATATATTATATATATATATATATACATACATACATACATACATACATATATATATATATATATATAATATAGATATGTGTATATATATTTGTATATTTATATGTATATATATATATATACACTATATACGTACAAAAAAATATTTAAAACGAAAATAGTTTTTTGCAGCAAAATTTAAAACGTTCTACTTCTTTTTCAAACTAGAAGAAATAGCCATTTAAAAAATTATTTATATCAACGAAACTCAACAATTACTCGAAGCACAGCATCATCTTGTTTCGATTTTTCTCAGGACTCAAACGTGGTACTTGCGACTTACTGACGCAGGCACCAACGACCTCTTCGTGACCCGAGCAGAACCTTGTCGAGTGGGGAGATGCTTCGTTAGTCGTCTCATCGTCGTCGTCGCTAAGGCCGTCATTGTGCGACGAACTAGCGCTTACTTTGATACTCTGAATAGCGAAATTTTCGATGGAACCGCTGTGATGGCGGTGGCTCGTTTTAAGGGAATCGCAGTGCAATTTTCTCATATGTTTTTTCAAATCGAAATTCCGACAGAATCCTTTTCCACAGACGCTGCAGGTGTACGGTTTTCTTTCGTTGTGCGTGTGCATGTGAAAGGTAAGATTGTAGACCTGGTGGAAAGCTTTGTTGCATATCTCGCATTTGAACTGCTTCTCCTTGGAATGAGTCAGTCGGTGGTTTTTGTAGTTGCCTTTCTGGTGAAAACCTTTGCCGCAGTACTCGCATACAAATGGTTTGAATCCTTGATGGATTCGGAGGTGAGTGTTGAGGGTCGACGACCTATTGAAAGCTTTCCCGCAGGTTCTACATTTGTGTGGTTTTTCAGAGGTGTGTATGATCTTATGACGACAGAGAGTGCTGGCCTGTCTGAATCCTTTGTCGCAGACCTTGCAGACGAAAGGTCGCGCACCAGTGTGAACAGGCATGTGCCGCGTCAGGTTGTAATGAGCGTTAAATCGCTTACCACATTCTGGACACGTAAAACTTTTAGGGGACTTTGACATATTCGAAGAGTCGTCCTCGTTCTGCTTTGTCGTCTGACGTTGGTCATCGCTTTCAAGAATGTCTGATTGTTGTCGGTGCTTGTAAGGACTGACTTTGACAGGAGAGTTGTTCATCGGTAGTGGCATCATTGGTAAAACTTTGTTCAGTGAACTTTCTACGGCGAAATAATTGTTAAACGATCGAAATGCTTCTTTTGAAAAATGGTTTTTCTCGTGATTTGAATGTGTTGATAAAAATGATTTTGGCATTCTTCTACCGGAAGAAATAGGGTCGTGATCCGTCTGGATATCCATATTTTGGAAGTAAGGCTCGGGCTGACATTGATATTCGGGAAAATTTTCACAGATTTTCATAGATGATTTTGAGTCTAAATGACGCGAATATGAATAACTGGGAAACATATCTTCTTCTTTTGTGTTGAACTTCTGCAAGGCTTGCGTTTGATCAACTGCTAGCAGAAAATGCTTCCACGATAAGTGCCTGGTGCCAATGTTGTGAAAGAACTGATTTAACCTCGTTTTACAAGAATGATTTTGAGCTGAGTAAAAATGACTTCGAAAGTGCGTTGAAGCTAATCCATTGTAGTCAGAAATTCGAGAATGAAAAGCTAAATCCGGATGCCTGTTTTCCATGTTAGTGCGCAGCTTTTGATACGTATGAGAATCGGTAGTGCTATCTTGTTGTGGGCAGGCTGGTGAAATATCGTAACTGAACTTGTGCTCTTTTTTGTCGGATTTCAACGATAAGTCTAAGACTGGATATTTGATGAGTTGACGAGACTGGTCATTACCGGGATCAGTAACTTGTGATTTGGAGAACGAAGCCGGAAAACCGTTTATGATTCTATCAATCGAGAAGGAAAGAGGCGAACCCTTCATTGTTGAAGTTTTCGTGTCTTTCACTATTTCTGGTGATTTTGATTTAAAAGAGTTTTGAGAACATTTCGAAAACGCACCGTCCTTCATTGATGGATTTTTGTTAAGAAAAAAAATTTTTTTATATCGAATTATTGAAAATTTCAGAAATGAACAGCATACCAGGATGAACAGAACTACTCGTAATCCGAACCACTAAAAAAGACTGAGTGCTGCTTTTGTAGCAGATCTTCCAAAGGAACGTCGCATTTCTCAGTTTTAGCGAAAATAGCAAAACCGATGGATTCTTTGCAAATCCAATTCTCACTTTTCCAGCGTCCAATCGCCTTCAAGTGGTATTTATAGCAGCCAGTAGCGTCTCGGCAGGACGGCCGCACGGACTGCCCAGGAACTCTTCGATTGGTGGAAAACAATTTGAAACTGCTAAGTAAACAAGAACTAGCGGGGAGGAAGACACAAATTGATGCGATCAGCAAGGTAATTGTGCATTACGGTAATTAGACGACCGTTCATCAGCCTTAATGGCCGCGGTGAATGAATTGGTGCATGGGGGTGCTGGTGTTAGTGGCAGTGGTTTTATAGAGGGGGGGGGGGTAGGGCGAGGGGAAATGAAACAAAAGTCAGCAGTGAATCAGTACTTTTTTCCAGTCTGTAGTAGCAGGACTGTCTGTAAGTTCTACCTTCTGAATTTCTTTTATTTTTAATGTTTATCAACATTGTTTATTGGTTTGTTTAAATTATTATTAAAAAACATAAATTGTCTCAAAAGAAAACCAGGTAATTATTTAAAAACTGTTTGTTATGTCAGTAAAACTGTAACTTAACTTAATATGGAATCTGTAAAGTTTAGGCTAATACTACGATTAGCCTACTACTGAGTTCAAGAATGAAAGAAGATGACTGAAAAAACTTTCTTAAGAAACTTAAAATAATTTTATTATAATTTTATTTCATTAATAGCACAAATTAAAACAATTACTTAGTTATGTTTAATAACTATCAACTACCTATCAGTATATTCTGCAGATTGAAAATGGATGCATTATATCATTAGTAAGCAATCATGAATTCAATTTATATAATACAACTTATAAATGTTTAATATTTTTTTCATGTTATAGTCTTGCAGAAATATTTAAAAAAAAACAAGAAAGGAACTTCCACCACAAATCTTTTCCACGACTCCTACCATTTGTTTGAGCGTTTTTGATAATAAATATGCAATTTATGAGTTTATTATTTTCTTGAAAACTTTCTATATGATGTCAACATAATAAAGGGTTTTCTGCTTGTAAGGATTATATAATGGAGATGATGATGACAAAAACGATGTTCGTGGTGGTAGTGATAATGATACTGGTGGGTTGATTAGGGGTAGGAGAAAGAGGAGGATGATAACAACGACGACGAAGACGACGACGATGATGATGATGATGACGATGGTTGTAGTGGTGATGATGATGATGACGAGGATGATGATGGTTGTAGTGGTGATGATGATGATGATGGTGATGATGATGATGAGTAAGAAGAAAACGATGGTGCTGATGTTGACTATAGACATGAGTTGTGGGTAGGCAATCATGTTAGTAATGATGGTGATAATGATGGTGATGAAAATAGTTTTTGTTATGGTGATGATGTTGATAATGATGGTGATGATGGTGGTGATAATGGTGATGATGATGATGGTGGTGATGATGGTGATGATGTTGATAATGATGGTGATGATGGTGTTGATGTTGATAATGATGGTGATGGTGGTGATGATGATGATGATGGTGGTGATAATGACGACAGGTTCGTGCTCGTTATAGTAGCGTGCTGGAGAATTGCGCAATTCCTTTTAAGTTTTCGTCACAGGAAGGTGTCAAAGAGGAGCAGTTCTGCTTGTGTTCCTGTCCCCTCTCGTGATGAGATAAATTGGGAAAGATCTCTCTTTCAGCTTCTCTGCGTGTGTGTTCCACGTGAATTAATCATTATATTCTTTGTTCGACGCCGTCGGTCGCTAGAAAGATTTGAGGTTTCAATTGTCGTCAAATGTATGCTTACGTTCTAACACTTTCCTTGTCTTCTGGCAAAAGACGGAGCTCAATTGGCTCGGCTTGATTTCCCTGTGATGTTCCATTTTAATAAGGAAGAATGGATGTGTGCGTATGCGATTGTGTATGTTTGAATGTGTGTGTGTGTTTGCGCGTGTTTCTGCTTGCCCCAACCGGTTTGTCAACACAAATTTGAAATCGGAATTGCACGCAAGTATTCTAACCTAAAGCGTTAATCCGACACTCAACGAGGCACAGAAACCGTAAAAAACACACGAAAAACAAATTAATTACAGTTTGTTGATGTCTCGGAAGAGCAGGAACGCCTCGCGAAAGGTTACAGAATGGCGGACGAAGATAATCTGCCGATTGTGCGCAACATAAATTCGGGATATCTGAGTAGAAGATCTACTTTGATGTGCGTTTGTTTCATGGATGATAAAAAACTACATCACTCAGGAAGTGAGATAATTACTGCGCATGTCTGAATGGCAAGTCGCTGTTTTACTTAATTTTTTGTAGGGATGTGACGTTTATTTTGTTTATTCAGGCTGTGCGACCATTGCTATTGAAATAATTTAATTGTTTAACAATTGAATCGGTTCAATAGATCACGCAAGATGTTTACTTCTATTTAACTTATTTGTTTGTGTGTATTAACTTTCATCTATTCCGGAGGCGTACAATACGGAAAGTATGGATAAAAGCATTTTTAGGGACAATTTATGGTTAACAATGGTTACACTTTCGAAATTTTGGTTAGTGGTCAGTCGGCGAGGTCAATGTTTAGTTACACCACACTGCAAGCAGGGTCGTAGGGTAGGGGATTAAGGGGACGATCCGCCCCGGCGGCACTTTTTATGGGGCGGAAATGTTCCGAGAAAAACTGTTTTATATAAAATAAATAAGGAGTTTCGAAAATTTTTGGAACGTGTACGTCCAACTACCCTCCTCCCCGATCATCAGCTATTTTTGGAGGCAAAAAATGTATAGAAGTTTAAAAAATGTTTGTAGAAGAAATTAAAAAAAAGTTTGGCCCTCCAAATTGCTGAAATGACGCTCCTAGCGTAAGGAGCGGAATATTTGGCTTACACCCAGGATGGCACAAACCCATGCTACGCCACTGACTACAAGAATAAGATACAATATTAGTCTGATTTTGAACTGAGTTGTATAACATTTTGTTGATTGGTGCTGCAAAAAAGCTAGCCCCCTCTAATATGACTTCACAAAGAAGTCAACCCACTTTAATGGCATCACAAGAGAGCAGACCCCTCCTAAGATGGCGTAACAGAAAGACTCCATTTAATATAGCGCTACAAAAGAGCAAGCTTCCTTTATTACAACGTCACGAATTTTTCATTAATAACCCATTTCTAATTAAAAACTTGGCAGAGGCGTAAGGTTCGGAAGTTGACGGCTGATCATGGTCTTGCGGAGTCTTTCCCCATCTCCAGAAAAATTATCTGCCAACTGGGAAGAGTTGAATGTTTCATTTATTCATAATTTTCTAATAAAATTGTTTGTAAAAAAAACAAAATTTAAGCGATAAAAGAAAGAAATTGGAGCTTCTGAAGAACCTACGATTGGTTTTGGAGAATGACGGGCTTGACCCAGATGAAGATGGGGAGCCGTAGTACAACGGTGAAGGTTGTAATACGATCGTTCTACCGTCGCGGGTTCAAATCTCAATAGCGACGAGGCGTGTGGGTGGCAGGTGAAACTGTGTGATCCCATATGCACGAGCCGTTATTTGTCGCTGCTAAGGTTTATCTAAATGAAATGGCACCATAATGTCAAAAATAAATAATCAAACATCTTTTTGACATGCTAGATGAAACCTTGATGAACAATTTCGAAAAGATTGAAGCAACGAATGAAATGACACAACAAGAAATGAAAGAAGACTTTTCAAAACTCCCAGCAAAAATTCAAATGTTTAATTTTTAGCGGTTGGGCCTGTCCTAAAGACAGAAGAACAGTAGCCAGTGCGGAGTTGCTGCCGGTGATCAACGACAAATAGGATGGAAACAAGAAATCCTCAGAATAGCGTCACGACTGTTGAGAGTTAGGTTGCAGAAGCATCTGAGGCAGTGGTGGAAACCGTTCTGGACCAGCATTTTGCTGGCAAAGGAAATGTTGTGGGTTTCTGCTGCAAAACACTGTATGAACCGGGATCCATCAGCTGTGTTTATGAACGTGGGGCAGACAGAGATGGGCACAAACTATTTTTTACTTAAACGTTTTTAAACTTTAAACTAAATAACTTTAGTTAAACTATTAGTTGCAACTAATGTAAAAAAAGTTTCAACTAAACTAACAAAAATAATGATTTTTTTTTCAAATTGTTCCCAACTATTTTTTCACATATTTTGGAACATATTTTCTATTGAATATCATTGTTAAATATTAAGAAGACTCGATGTTTTACATTTTTATTATTCAACTTCATATAAAAGTCAATATTTGCATTTTAACATATTCTCAACTATTTTAATAAAAACAACATCGGTCTTATATCGCGATAACCTTTCAGTCGAAATTGGTTTGGGGTTTCAATCTTGGTAGAAAAAAAACAGTAAGCCAATGCCCAATGGTTTAATAAGTCATTCTGTCTAGCAGCATTGAAAAGTCTTTCAACAGTAACAGAGCTTGGAAAAGTTGTATTATTTTTCTTAAACGCTTCAATGAGGATACCCTACAGCCTCATCGTGATCTCTATCCATTTCATGCAGGCAATTGCCAAAATTAACATTGTTAATGGTGTTACTCGTAATAAAAATCCCTCCTAAGTCTAGTGATGTAACATTTTCCAGAAACTTTCCCGGTATGAAAAAATTGGATTGCGTTGCGTATATAGGCATGTGGTTTTGAAAACCCGACTGCTATTCAACCGAACACCATACCATAACACCCTGTACCAAAGGACGTGATGTAATTGCTCATTGCGCAGCCTCAGTCCGACACCGACTGGGGAAAATCTACATTCACCCAGGGCCGTAGCTAACATGCCAATCCTAGGGGGCGTGGTGAGGTGTAACTATTTTATTTTACCGAAAAAGTTTTGTCATTTAAAAAAAATAAATTGTTGGTTTTATATATTACTAGCAGTGCCCAACGCGGCTTCGCTTGCTAGAAATTAGAGAATTTGAACCGGGCATCCATATTAGAGTACAGGGACCCAGTTCCGGCTAGTCATATATAAAGTGCCTTGAACATCTTAGAGAATGGCGTTAATGCGATTATTATTATTATTATTATATTTTATTTAACGTGCTCTCTAAAACGAAAAATTTCTCAGAGCACGATGCAACGGCGCAAAAAAGAAAAAAACAAACAGAAGCACATCAAAAGCAAAGTCAACAACCGTTCGTCATACGAAGAAAATAATGAGCTTTAATAAGGCGTGTAAAAAAAACAGGCAGATCCGAATACTCTGTGCCGTCCGAACTACGCGAACAAGCAGATATTCACAAATGAAGAAGAAAATTTTTATATGGTTTACCAACAAAGCTCACCAAAAAATTGGCTTCACACTATGTTGCGTCAAAATTTCAAAGCATTCGGTCCAGTAGTATCGGAGATCGTTGTACTCGAACAAACGAACAGTTAGGCACTCATCAATTCTCTACCAAACAAGCAATGCTCGTTGAATCCAATTCCGACGTCGCTTCTTAAAAAAGCAGCACCAATATTAGCACCATTCCTTGTTAACGTTATTAACAAATCGCTGGCAGACGGTACGCTGCTTCAATCATTTAAAAATTCCTACATTACGCCAATTCTCAAGAAACATAATCTCGACGGCAGTGACACCAGCTCTTACCGTCCGATCTCTAATCTATCTGTAATTTCTAAACTACTCGAGAAGCTTGTTCTAGCTAGAATCACAAGGCATCTACAAGACAATAATCTTTTCCCAACATATCAGTCAGCGTACCGCAAGTTTCATTCAACGGAGACGGCGGTGCTGGGGGTATTCTCTGATGTTCTGGGCGCGGCCAACAATGGAAAATTAACACTTCTGGTCTTACTGGATCTGTCGGCGGCTTTCGACACCGTCGATCATCAGATCCTGCTTCAGCGACTCGCGTCATCCTTTGGATTTGACGGGGCTCCACTCGCTTGGCTCCACTCATATCTTACTAAACGTGAATTTCAAGTAAGAGCTCACGGAACAGCTTCATCTATTTCAATACTATCATGCGGTGTTCCGCGGGGATCAGTTCTAGGTCCAACTCTATTCATCATGTACATCGCTGAGTTGGAACAGATTGTCACGAAACACGGGTTGCAATCACATTTTTACGCTGATGATACACAAATCTACGGCCATTATATTCCAGAAGGGGTTGCCGAGCTCTCATCGCTTGTCTCTGCCTGCGTCGACGACGTCAGTCAGTAGATGCGCTCCAGTCGCCTACAGCTCAACTCAAATAAATCTGAAGTGATCTGGTTTTCAACTCGCCGTCGGAAGAACAAACGTCCAAAGGACTTGATTCGTCTTGGTATCCACTGGATCTCACCGTCTGACACGGTCCGTAACCTCGGCGCAATCTTCGATTCCGACATGTCAATGGGCGCACATGTCAGCTATGTCACCCGAGCGTGTTTTTCCACTTTGCGACAAATCAAAACAGTCGCATCATCTCTTCCTCTAAAACCTCTCATCATACTTGCAACATCTTTAGTCCTCTCAAAACTCGATTATTGCAATTCTGTTTTGGCAGGACTTCCAAAGTTCCAGACCCGCCGTCTACAGTCGGTTGTCAATGCAGCTGCTGGACTGGTGATGCGAGCTAGAAAACATGACCGTATCACCCCCATCCTCCAAGAGCTGCAGTGGCTGAAGGTCGACTGCAGGATAGATTTTAAACTCGCACTTCTGGTCTTTAAGTGCCTCCACGAGTCGGCTCCTCCATATTTACGCCCGGACGTCACACGCGTGTGCGACGTTCTGCCTAGACGAAGACTCAGGTCGTCATCCTCGTTTTCACTCCTCATCCCTGCAGCCCATCTAAAGACTGCTGGGGACAGACGCTTTGCGGTTGCTGGCCCAACGATCTGGAATCGTCTTTCACCAAAGGTCACAACCGCATCTACAATCGAACATTTCAGAAAGGCACTCAAGACACACCTGTTTGTGGCCTAGACGTCTGCTGATTCACGCCACATTAAAAATTGTCAAACTGAAATGAAATGAAATGAAATTATATACAGGGGTGCAGCCAGATGGGCCGGGAGGACCCGGTCCCCCCAAAGCTTGCCAATATCGATGTTGAAGTGACGCGCGTGCCCGTGTTTTCGAGACATATTTAAGTTAACAATTATTTTGCAAATTGAATACCGTAAAACGGGGTGACTTTGCCCGTGCGGGTGACTTTGGCCCAGCCTTTAAACGCATAAAAATATATTAAAAAAAATTTTTTTTTAAACTTTCGCTAGGTCACGCCATACATCACTACTATGCACACCTTTTTGGCATAATTGTTCATAGAAATATAATTTGTACTTTAAAATATAGGTTGATTTATTTTGGGCCAAAGTCACCCGCACGGGCAAAGTCACCCCGTTTTACGGTATTTAATAAGTTATCAAAAATATTAGGGTGAGAGTTGTCTATGGGTCTATTTTTGAAAACCCAACCTACCAGAAAATCTGTCCCGACTCAACCTATTCTTAAAATTTTTTATTTAGGTTACAAGCTCTGTTTGTGTGTGTGGCTTTCTCTGTACACAAATCTTGCAAGTAAAATGTAACCAGTTTTTTGACTAGCTAGGAAGTTGAAACTTTCAGCATAACTTTATATTGAATGACAATATATGATTCAATTAAAAAAAAACTCAATTCGAACATCTTTCTTATTTCCAAATCGAGTGTATTTAAAATTAAAGTTTATGTTTAAAAACTCGTTTTTTCTTTACTTGTTGTATTTTCTTTTGTGACCCGGCCCACCTTTTTCGACCCGACCCGACCCACTTTGGCTAAGACCCAAATGTCAGAGCGGCCACATACCGCAGTGGCGCAGTTGATGTTCTGCAACATTGTCAATATTCCATCTACCCGCAGTTAAATACGCTGCTGAAACTCTTCACCACTTGCCCTTTCTTCCGCGACAGCCGAGAAATCCTTCTCAATTACGCGCAGACTCAAATCTTATCTACGCACCACAATGGGCCAGACAAGGCTGAATGGATTGGCCCAGATGACTATCAATCGCGACCTCAACATTAATGAAAAAACCATCATCGACATTTTTCGCAGAAAAACGTCGGGTGAATTTCATATTGTAATTTACTTTTCTAAATAAAATGCCTTATGGTTTGATATTACAAAAAATACATACATACATATATATATACTCATTAAGACCTATTATTTCACAATGTCCTGCTGTTACTTATAATGTTGCTAAAGAAATTAATAAAATTATTTCTCCTTATTGTCCTTCTCAATATAGTCTTAAATCTTCTTATGATTTTGTTGATCTTATTCATAGTAATGGAAGTTCTAATATAATTGCGTCTTTAGATGTTGAAAGTTTGTTTACCAACGTACCTGTTATAGACACTATAAATATAATTTGTAAGTGTGTTTATTCACATCCTAGTATTCAACCTCCTCAAATCAGCCCTGAAGTCTTGAAAGAATTACTTTATATATGTACAACGCAATCTCCTTTTTTATCACCTAATGGAGACTTATATGTACAAATTGACGGTGTAGCTATGGGGTCCCCGTTGGGCCCGACTTTCGCTAATTTTTATATGGGTGATCTTGAAGCACGTGTATTTGAAAATCACACCAAACCTTTTCTGTATTGCCGTTATGTTGATGATATATTTGTTTCAGTTGATAACTTAGAAGAACTATTTAAACTGAGAGATGCATTTGTAAAAAATTCTAAACTACAATTTACTTATGAACTTGCTAATAATAAACATCAAATTCCTTTTTTGGATACTTTAGTTACACGAAATGTATCAAAACTATCTTGCCAGGTCTATACTAAACCCACAAACACAGGCAATTGTCTTAATTATAATAGCGATTGTCCTGAAAGATATAAGCTAAATGTAATCAATAATTATATTAATAGGGCCTATAAATTTTCCGAAACATGGTCTGATTTTCACCATGAAATTCTACAAGTGAAACAACTTTTGATAAATAATAATTATTCTAATTCTATTGTTGATTCAACTATAAATAAATTTATGTCACGTATTACTGATAAAAAACATGTTTCAAAACCTAATACCAATAACTCATCAAATTCTTGTATAATTCCATTATATTATGCTAATCAGATGTCTAATAATTATAAAATAGATGAAAAAATGTTGAAAAACATTGTGTATGATAATATTAAGGTTGTAAATAAAGATAATACACTCAGGTTACACATCTATTATAACAATGGAAAAACTCATAATCTTTTAATTAAAAATAGTGTAAATAATGTTTCTAGCCCTGTAGCACAAACCAACCTAGTGTACCAATTTTCGTGTCCGTTTCCACATGGTCAGGTGGAAAATTACATTGGTCATACTAGAACTACTCTGTCTCGTAGATTGACTATGCATTGTCAAAGTGGTGCCATATACCAACATATGTCAACACAACATTCAATCAAACCATCACATAAATTTCTAATTGATAACACCAGTATACTAATGAAAGAAAATCAACCCATTAAGTTAAAATTAAAAGAAGCTTTAGCTATTAATAAATGTAAGCCTTTAATTAATAAACAATGGTATTCTTTTGATTTAACTCTTAAACTTTTTGGTTCTCTAAATAGTATTAAAACTAATAATAATAATAATAAATGTTTTAACTCATCTACAACTTCTGTTAAAAATATGCATGTTAATAGTGCCAATGTTTCTTCAGGTATTTCTTCGTTGAATGAATGTTTTGTACCAGACGTTTGTGTTTCAAAGGTTATAGATAATGTTTGTGATTCTTCTTCCAGTCACGTCCTTGAAGTTGACTGTAATTCCGTTGTTAAAGGCTTTACTAACTGATCTTAATTATTTAGTTATTACTGTTATTATTATAATTATTTTAATTTAAATATTTTTTATGTTGTTACATTTGTATATAATGAATTTAAATTTTATTTTAATTGTATTTTAATTCCTTTCAATTAGTTGTATCTTTTACCATTTAGTCACTGCATTTTATTTTTAAAAAGTTAAACGGCTCTGATGATGGCAAAAAATTGCCGAAATAGATCTATTAGCCTATAAGATTATGGAGTTTGTGTTTGAGAATAAATTATTTTTAAACCGATTTAGAGTATTGGAAAAAATTAAAAATAAAATCGATTCAGCCAAGTGCGCCACTTTTTTCAATCGAGTTTGCCTAAAAGAACATATAGCGCCGAAGTATTCAAAAAAAAAAAAAAAAAAAAAAAAAAAAAAATATATATATATATATATATATGTGTATGTGTGTGTGTGTGTGTGTGTGTGTGTGTGTGTGTGTGTGTGTGTGTGTGTGTGTGTGTGTGTGTGTGTGTGTGTGTGTGTGTGTGTGTGTGTGTGTGTGTGTGTGTGTGTGTGTGTGTGTGTGTGTGTGTGTGTGTGTGTGTGTGTGTGTGTGTGTGTGTGTGTGTGTGTGTGTGTGTGTGTGTGTGTGTGTGTGTGTGTGTGTGTGTGTTGCTGTTAAAAACTTCGATATTTTTTTAACTTTATTCAAAAATGAAAACACTTATCTTTTTTCAATCAAAATTTTTTATAAAACCGTAAGTGATATTTCAAAAACGTTCAAAGTTCGAACATTGACCTCCGAACAGCACAAACTCTACAACACATGGCATATAATCAGGTTACAAATTCAAAATTTGTCTTAGAATAAGCAAATTTAGAAAGAAAAAGAAACCGTTTTTAATGGATGATGAAACGTTGAAAACAACAATTATGCTGGAATGTAACTGAGTGGTTGCCGTTGTTTTATAGAAAATGCTTCGTAAGAATCTAGAAATGGAGAATATTATTGTTATTTATACGGCTTGGGCTTGTATTTTTGAAATTTTTCAAGATAAAATTTATTATTTATTTATTTAAATAAAAAAACTCTAAAAAGTTGTATCACACAAATTAATGTATTATATGGAACAAAACACCACTAACTTAAAAATCAGATAAAATACTATCTGTTAAATATCACATCTACGTAACATATTAATAAATTAAAAAAATCCTCACTGCTTCGTTTTTCACTGTTCACTGTTACAGTAACCGATAACCCTTGGAATTTTGGCGCAGCATTCTCTATAAATATCAATTGATTCTGTTATTCTACCGCAGCGGTAGCAAAACTCAAAAATTTCAGCATCCGTTTGACAAAATCCGGGACGTGAAAGAGGTCTGAGACCAACTCTCCTTACGTCCCCCCATGCGGTCCCGATCATAACCAGCAGAATTAAGACGAATGAAATCCGAAACATTTTATGAAGATGGCTGCTTACAGAAAAGTATAAATGTTTTCGACTAACTGTTTCAAAGTGGGACACGAAATTTCATTTATATAACAACGAGTGTTCCATCACTGAACTTTTTTTATTTTACATAAAGCACACATCAGCAGAGCCTCTTTAATGACGACAGTATTTTTTTTTTCAAATTCAACTGAAATTAATTGCGGTTGTGGTTTTCAATGATGGTGATCATGGTGATAATGATGATTATGATGGTGATAATGATAATGAAGATGATGGTGATGATGGTGATGATGATGATGGTGATGACGATGATGATTATGGTATGGATGTACTGCACGGGCCGTGCCTAGATTTTACGGTTTTCAACCAGGTCGGGTCGGGTCGGGTTTGAAGTCAAGCCGGGACGAGCTTAGCCGAGATTTTTGTGTCAAGTTTAAGGATTTCAGGTCTGTAAAAAAGGTCAGGCCGAGGTAGGCTGCGATTTTTGTCCCAAGTATAAAGATTTCAGGCATTTAAAAACGGACCGGAATGGCCTTGAAAAATTAGCCTATATAACGGGCCAGGCTGAGCAATGGCGTAGCTAGCATGGGTGACACCCGGGGCGGATATCGATGGTCACCTTCGAAAACGGTTCAAATCAACATTCAGTAAAAGAAAAATTAGGTTAGCGTGAAATCTGATTTTAATACAACAACTTAAATAAACATTTAAAAAATTATAAGTCATTGATTATCAAATTACACAACTATCAATCAAGTATCTGAAACATATTTAGAAGAAACTTGCAAAGACTTTTTCTTTTAAAATATTTCTAGCTCTGACGCTGAAAACTCGGAAATCACGTCTTCAAAACTATTTTTTGGTCGTTAACATTGCAAGATTGTTTAGCCTTGTGTAGCTCATGGTTGACCGTAAGTAGTTTTTGATTAATTTACTAGAGCACGAAGCAACAGATAAGCAAATTGTCATAAATAAATAAATTAAATGCTACGATAAGATTTCGAAGGGATTTTGTAAATCCCAATCTACAATGAATTTCAAAAAGTCTACGTAAACCCAATCAGACAAAAAACCCCTTATTGGCGGTTATTGAACATCTTCCAAACCTCGGTATCCCTAGGAGGTGTTTTGCTTCTGACACCTCATCATATAAGCCAGTTAAATTTCATACAGATAATTTCAACTCCTCGATGTTTTCCGAAAAAAAATTATTTGTCGGGACAACCGAAAACGACGAAGCTACATCTTCAATAGATTTCGATCTAGTTAGAAGTTTCGCACTCATTTGGTCGAGACATGCAGGCCTATCCTTTTGATTTTCAGCTGTCATCGTTTTTACCTACCATTCATTTTTACGCCGAATATTTTCCCCTTGGAATGTCGAATCCTATTACACTTGACTATCTTACTAAACTTATTAACTCTATGTCTTCTTCTACTTGCTCTTTGGATCTCATTCCTACTACTATCTTTAAAGAGCTTTCTTCTGTTCTTTATCCAATTTTACTTGATTTAATTAATCTCTCTTTATCTACATCTGTGTTTCCCTCTGTTCTTAAGTCCTCTTTTATTATCCCTACCTACTATTAAAAATGCCTCTCTTGATCCTTCTTCTCTATCTAGCTATAGGCCTGTCTCTAATCTATCCTTTATCTCTAAAATTATGGAAAGAGTTGTGTATGAGCAAATAAGTGCTTATCTAACTGCTTTCTCACTTCTTCCCTCTTCTCAATCTGGCTTCAGACCTGGCCACTCTACTGAAACTGCTCTACTTAAGCTTCATAATGACCTTATTGTTTCTTCTGACTCTGGCCTCTCTACCCTTCTTCTTTGTCTTGATTTTTCATCTGCATTTGATACAGTTGATCACTCACTGTTGTTGGATGTACTTGATAAATCTTTTAATATAACTAGCGATGCTCTCCGGTGGATTAAATCTTATCTATCTGGTAGATATTCCTATGTTTCTATTGAATCTTCTAAATCTACTCCTGTAACTTTGAGCTACGGTGTCCCCCAAGGGTCTATTCTTGGTCCTTTACTGTTTATTCTCTATACTTCTGAACTTCCTCATATTATATCTTCTCACTCTCTCAATAGCCAAATGTATGCTGATGACTCTTATGTCTATTCTACTTTCTCTAACTCTTCTCTTGAGTCTGTTCTTAACAAAATAGCTGCCTGTCTTCAATCTATTATATCCTGGAGTTCTTCTATGTGTCTTAAACTTAATCCTGACAAGTTTGAACTAATCTATTTCAACAAGTCCTCTAAATCCCTAAATCCTCTTCCTTTGGTTTTGCCACCACCATCTTCTCTTTCCATTTCTCTTTCTCCCTTGATTCGTAGCTTAGGTTTTTCTCTTTGACTCTAACTTGTCGCTAACCCCCCAAATTACTTCTGTTACTAAATCCTGCTACTTTCATCTTCGCCGTATTAAGCAGCTTCGTCCACTTCTGGATGATCCTTCGCTGCAACTTCTAGTCTCTTCTTTTGTCCTGTCTCGAATTGACTACTGCAATTCTCTATACTATGGTCTTCCTGACACTACCCTCTATCCTCTCTCTAAAGCCTTCAACTCGGCTGCTCGCTTAGTTTCTCGCACCTCCTACTCCTCTCACATCTCTCCATCTCTTGTTCTTCTCCATTGGCTTCCTCTCAGATATAGGGTGATTAAAATCTGTTTAATAATGTACAAAATAAAAAATTGCCTTTCTCCTCTCTACTTAACTAATTTAATACATATCCCTCCTAAGTCTGGTCTTTGTTCTTCTTCTCGTAATCACTCTCGCATCTTCACTATTAAGCATTCTTTTGCTAAACGCTCTTTCTCCTACTCTGGTCCCTATCTCTGGAACTCTCTTCCTTCTTCTCTTACTAACTCTACTTCTCTCACAGTTTTCCGTCGTGGACTTAAAACATATCTGTTTACTAAGTTCACGACCGAGCGCTATTGAACACTGCGGAAATAGCGCTATATAAATAATTGATTGATTGATTGATTGATTGATTGATTGAATTACTTTGATTTTTTTTTCAGCCAGTCCTATTGCATCTTCAACAATATGATTCCGTTTTTTTTTTCAATTTAAAAACGAAGTGCTTCTATAATTATAGCATTTCAGTGTACATCATCCCAAAAGAAGATGTAACAAAAAAAGTCAAATTACACACCGCAGGCATAAAGTTTTGCGCAGCACTTCTGGTGTCTACATTTTCTTGTTGATCACAAAATTCTTAAATTGCGGCCACAATCTCATCAAAATTTTCTGTTAGTGTTTTTACTGTAGCATAATGAGCAGTCCAAGCGTTGTTGAAAGTTTTTTTAAACAAATTCCTAATGTAACGCTGGTGTCTGGTGATTCTGCTGTCACAGATTCAATTTACTAGATAGATCATTCCATAGGAGGCCGCGCGTATATATGAAAATCCTAGATATGTATATAGATATTTTTTTGATTTTTAGCCAGTGGCGTAGCTAGGGTCTTCTGCGCCCGGGGACAAAACACAAAATCTGCGCCCCCCTACATAAAATCTGTCGAACTACATAAAATATAATAACTGTCGTACTCAGTATTTGCATGTAGACTACAGTCTCTGGCGCCTATATACATGCATTTCAGTGTATTTAAATTTCTATATGCATATTGAGCTGAGTTTTAAACAAAATTTATTTTTCTTGCTTTTACTGCAGCAAACTGGTTAATTATATCATCAAAATCAATCTGTTCAAGAACTTCCCTCTCCACACTCATTAGGGCCAGATCGCTAAGTCTATCTTGTCCCATGGATGCTCGAAGGTAGGAAAGAATTATTTTTAATTTACTGAAGGATCGCTCACAAGGATTGTTCTCGTGAGCCGCTAGTTTCTCGGGCTTCCTCCACGTGCTGAATCCATTAGATAATTCAAAAGATGATTTATTATTTGCGCTGGATGAGGGAAATAACAAGCAGCAAAAACAATACGCTGCTTCATTCAATGGTGAATAAACTAGCCAGACCAGATTTACCTCATCACCCTTTCCATTGGCAAGTCTCCGTTTGAACCATGGCTTTGTCATAGAACGGCCGTCTTTCTTAGCAAATGGACCATTATTGTTTTGAAATACTTTAGAGCCTCGAGATACCATTTCTGTGCATAGCTGTTGAGAAATTATAGGCAGTCGTGATGTTTGGTCGAAATCCAAATAGCCAACGTCGCAGAGCATAAGCACAGCTGGAATTGGATTTGGCCTATGAGAAATGATATCAATTTCTACTTCAGAGTCAGATGAAGTTGATAAACTACTACTGTTCTCTATGTTTTGTTGATTCTGCTGTACACTTGGTTGATCATTGAATTCATCAACATCAGTATCCTGAGGCTGTTGGCTTTCTTCTGGTGTTGACTTTGCCTTCTTCAAAAAACATTCCAGTAGTTTGCTGGACTTACTAGCTTCTCTTATTTCATCTGCCTTTCTTTTTCTTCGCTGAGCTCCACTAGGCCTTTTTTCAAACATATCTGGAATTAAGAAAACTTTTTATATAAGATACAATATTAATAAATAGAAAATAATAATCATTGCTACTCACTTTGTTTATTTGTTTTCCTTCAAAAAAGAAATGCAAAATCCAAACAACTTTTCTTTTTGATGATTGATTAGTAGTTCATTAACATAGTTGGTATGGTATATAATAACCATAGATATCTATGATAATATATATATATCTATGATAATAACAAAGAATAGTCAAAATGAACGTCTTGTTCAAAAAGTTTGTGAACTTTTGAAAAGATCCTCAACAAATTTAAATTTTTTTTTAATTATTTAAAAAATTTGGTCACTGATATTGCGCCCCCTCCAGCCCTGCGCCCGGGGACAACTGTCCCCCCCTGCCCCCCCTCGCTACGCCACTGTTTTTAGCCGTTATTTCATTTCATTGAGTTTGTGTAAGGTTTTTTTTTAATCGCAGCCGATTTTTTTTTCACCGCCCCCGCCGCCTCACCCTAGCTACGCCACTGGGGCCGAGTGGGTGATGGGCCGGACCGCGAAAAATTGTACTCCATTATCTATTATAATTCGAAATTAAGCGGTTTTTTATTTGGTGATTTGAATATCTGCTTGCAATTTTATTATTATTGTTTTAACTAATTTCAATTCAATTTGTTCTATGTAATAAGCTTTAAGAATTGTTTGTAAACCAAATTTCTTCATAGATGGCGATATAGACCTCTTAAAAAAAGCAAGTGTTTTCGCCTTTATTTTTTTTCGGAATTATTATCATCATTACCATCACAAATAATTTGTTTCCTTCGACGCTTTAACATACATTTTAACTTCAAATTCATCAACGAAGCCAAAACCAAATGACTTGCTAAATGTTTTATCAACTTCTGCTCAGGACGTCGGCACCGACAAACAAAGCTTTTACATCTGCTTTTTAATTTATTCATTCACAAAATTGTACAGAAAATAAAAAAGTTGTACAAAGATGAAACAAAACAAGATATCAAATTAAACTGCGATTAAATGTGATAAAGCATCAACAGTAGTAACTACATGGGTGTAGCCAGGTCTTATTGGGGGGGGGCTTCAAGATAAAACGAACAAAAGGGCTTTAAAACATTTCATATTTAATGTAATTGTTAGCATTAAAGAATTAATTTTCTGTTTTTTCTTATATTGATCCACTACATCATTTGCATCAATTTCTACTCCGTAGTGAATATTCTTGAGGGTCTAGTCTGCTTTCACTCGTTGTGTTGTGCAAGCAGTTTTTAAGACTTCTTAAGGCTTAAGAAAGTTTTTTCTGGGATAGCAGTGGACACAGATGTTGTAGCAAAAATTTGCAACAATGTGTAAATGTTTTGGTAGTTTTTTTTATCACAAAACCGATTTGAAGTATTAGAAGCACTGGGATTCATTACTGCTTCTCATTCTTCGAATACTGCTTTGATTACAGTTTTACTCCTTTCGGCTAGCACAGACGAGTACGTGAAAATTGCCCCTTCAATATCAGCATTGGTCGCAAAACTTAAAGTTAACACGCTAGACTGCTGTTACTACTTTACTATGCTTTGTAAACCTTTCTCATACCGTTGATTAACAGTGGCTAAAAGAATGCAGCCCTGCAGAAATCCCACCAGCGTCTCAAACTAGTTTGACATTTCACCTTTGTTACCAATATCAAATAGCATGTCTCAAGAATGGTAAAGCACCTGGAATTGACATGATCACATGATAACAGAAGAGAAAATTTACGCTTCTGCTGAATGTGGAGCGATCGTTATGTTTGAAGTGGACAGAAAAACGAGTAGGTATACCAGATGAGTGGAAACAGTCGGTCATCGTACCAATTCACAAGAAAAAAACAAGTTGACATGTGACAATTACAGAGGAGTACAGTCTGCTGTACCATGCTGAAGT
>OZ022243.1:29436922-29462749 GCA_963978895.1 Erpobdella octoculata | reverse complement strand
ATTTTCTATATTTTAATAAAACATTTTTTTATATTTGAATAAAACTTAGATTTCATTCCTTGCATTTAATTATTTAATATAAAGATTTAAACATTGTTAATAAAATAAATCAAAAACACAAAATCAATTGATTAACGATCTACGTTTTTAATTATTAAACAAACAAATAAATAAATAGTCATCCTCTCACCCGCTCTGAATGTTCGATACTGCGGCTGCCCGAATTTATCCCACATGGAGACGACGATGGATAGAATTCCGAGAACGATTATGCACACCAGGTAGACGACACGAGGTGAATTGTGACAGTAGAAGCAGTAATAGAGCCACGGTACAAACGATCCGACAATCAAAAGTGCAATACCACAGTAATCGAGCCTGTCGAAATATTTGTAAAGATAACAAGTCAGTTTTTCAATCAAAGAACAAGTGATAAGATATCAGATGAGACATCATTTAACTCTCAATATATATATATATATATATATATATATATCTCCAAACAAAGGACACTTCAGAGTTTAAAAATAAATCTAAAATTTTAGAATAAAGATTTTGGTAACAGATAAAAAAATTAAATAATTTACTCAACTTCACAAAAATAACCTCAAAGTTTCATATATGTTTAAAGTTGATTGGAATAGAAAAAAATAAACTAAGTATTTATAGAATTACTTTATTTAAACACATATGTAGAAATCCAACTCACTTGCTGAACAGCCTTCCAACCCTTTCTGAGTGGCAGTAACAAGTGTGGAACAGCCAGGAAAAGCTCAAACAGAGGATGGCTCCAGTGAAGAAAGTTGAGAAAACAATCTTCTTCTCCCACACAACTTCTCCAGAAGGACGGGTCAGAAAGTAGAGACCGAGACCAATAAAGAAGATGCAGCCTGTGGAAAATTTAAAACTGTTTTTTTTATTTGAAAAAGAAAATATTAAACAATTACTTTCCAGATGATAATTGCCATTGAAAGAAAAATTTCATAAGGCAGCAAAACCAAAAATTAATTAAAAAAATCAAAACATTTACATGTTATGAAGAACATCCTTAAAAATCATTGAAGACACATTATTAAATAACTAAAAAAACATAAAGCTTTAAACAAAATAAAAAACAGACCAATCAAATGAGTCCAGATATTTCCTGTTTCTGTGTGAATGCGAAACATGGACTTGAAACATGCCCAGAAAGAGTAGAGAGGTGGCCTATGCCCTTTGACGAGGTAGTCATTGTCCTTCAACCAGTTGGGAAGGTGGCGATGATGAATAACCTCTTTTCCTGCTTCCCACGTTTGTCTCAATAGATCTTCTGTTTTAGCCTTGACGTTCACAAATAAAGACCCCCAGATATTGTGAGCTATCTCTTTGGCTCTATCCTGTGGCAGATCTGTAAAATTAATCCACACACTATTAACAATATATTAAATAATATTATGTGAACAACATTTCAGACGGCTATGAAGTAAAATATCGCCTAACAAACAGATCAGAAAAATGTGTTCAATAAGATCAATCAATAAAAATAATAAATGCATGGTTCACTTCATTACATCAAAATGATAACAAAAAAAATATTAAGCTACACAACAACACCTGGCACGGCTTCCCACAAATGCTTTGCAAATTCTTCGGCCTTGTCGTAAGCTAACCCTGGACCAGACTGCCATGCATGCTTTGCTATTTCTTCAGCTTTTTCTATGCTCATTCCTGGTACAGTTTTCCATAAATATCTGGCAAAATCTTCAGCTATATCAATGGCTTTTCCGGGAAATGAAAGAAAATCGATTGCAGCTGGATCGAAGCAACGAAAATGTTGGAGAAGATGCTGAATGGTTGGTTCTGCTGCCTGGAAATATAGAAAATATTAACTACTAAAGTGAATTCCACCTTGATTTTGGAAGCCAGTCCCAAGCCTGGAGAAAGGAGGAGGGAAAAGTTAAAAGAACAAAGTTATGATTCACGACAGAAAATACTTCGGTATTTCCAACACACTGCTTCATCATTCTTAAAACACCTGGTGTAAAGGACTATAAACTACTTTTTTAAAACTACTAAAGTGTTCACCACTCCCTAAGGCCTAAAAACTTTAAATAACCTAATAACATCAGCAGAAAACGACCATGGCATTGAATTTCAATGTCAAAGCAATAGCTTTTGTAATAGCTATATAAATAACCTGAAAAAATGTCTCACCTCTTTATCATTTGCTAGACCATCATCATTGGAAACCAATGTATCTCTGTAATCCAAATCAGGATCTACGTTTTCATTCTCTGATCTACTGAGGAGACGTTTTCTCACTGTTTGTTCGCTTTTAGCCTCAGTCGACATAATTTTATTTTCAGGTTCAGCTGTTAAAACTTCATTTTCTTGCTCAGCTGACATCATTAATTCGTTTTCAGGCTCAGCCGACATAAATTTATCTTCAACGTTACTTTCCATGTCTAAAATAAAATGGAATAAAAAAAAATATTCAGAAAATCTCTCAGAACGGGTTTATAACGCATAAATTACGCACTAAAAGTCAAAAGCGGTCATCCGAAGTCAGCGGCGCATTGTTCTGTCTCCACTTTCTAGTCAATACAAACACATATAGCACAAAAACATAAATGGAACGTGGTTACTGACCTTCACTTTTTGTTTTATCAATTTTATAGTTTAAATAAAAACAATTTAATTAAAATAATTTGCCAAATATCTGACAAAACAAAATTTTAAGACATTAAAGGTGATGAAATTAAAATATAGCAGAACCTCGCGAGACCGAAATAATTTGTCACGCAGGGTCCACGAGTCCACCTTACTGCGCCTTAAATAAGTTGACCTGGTTAAAGATTTGTTAAATCAGATAACAAATAACCTAGATATAAAAATCCATGGTTACGTAAAAAACACAAATTAATCAGTTATTATTTTCAAAAATAAAACCTTTTTTATCTGCAATTAACTTTTAAAAAGTATTACCAGTTGTTTTCAATTTCCGTGGCTTTCACCTGAAGTCCGTTAGCGTCTTTTGTTTTATTATGCAGACTAATTTACCTGAACAATTAAGAAAGTAATAGTAATTATACTGCTAAGTTGGGTATTTATTATTTTTGACTATAGAAATTGGAATTACTGCGTGCTAGGCTAGGTGGCAGTTAGCATGATCATGAACTCGTGAACAATTAGAACTCTATATTAATATTATCTCTACTAATCTTAACCGAACATTATGTTATCTCATTTGTTTTTTCCATACGCTAGGTTTTAATAGCAGAGAGTGGCGGGAAGGAATGGTTTGTGGTAGAGCTCTTTTTAAAGCTAGATTTGATTGCTATAAACGATTTATTATTAAATTTAGCTATTAAAATATCCAGAAGCCTGGACTTACAGCGGCGAACGTGTTTGTAAATATTTATGCAAGTGAGTTAATTCGTCTGCCATCTTGCGAACCGATTTAAAAAAAACGCCGGCTAGGCTAGATTCTATTAGTGATTAAGTAGTAAGTAGTATGTTGTGCCGCAATAAGTTATTATAGTTGTATTACACATGAAAAAATGTCATTATTACTTTTAGACTTTAAAGTTAAGGGTAAATTGGGTGCCTTTGATAATTTGTTTGAAGGATTATTTGCTTTATTGGCATTGATCTTACTTATTACTATTAGATTATGAAATCATATAATTTTGATTAGATAGAAGATGTTTAAATTAAAGGCCTAATGTCTATTCGAGATGGCTCATAAAGATATTAATGATGGAGACCAATGTGATGCTGATCTTGGATCCTCAGTGGACATCACTTTTGATCCAGAGTCAAAGAAGTTCCTTGGCATGCCTCCTTCGTGGATGGAAACATTGAAAGCATCGAAGATATCGTACGTATCAATCAGAGTGTTTTGCATTTGTTCACAGATATTTTATTGGTGTTATATAACTAAGCTTTAAAATATAAAATTGTTTGCACTTATTTTTCAACTTTAACTCGAAACTTGACTTAAATGTATATTTCTGTTTACCTTTTTTTTATTGAAATAAATTAATATTTAGTATAAAATTATCTTGTATTTCAAGCTGGTTATTGCTTTATAATAATGCATGTTCACTTATGATGTCTCACTCATGATTTAAAAAAATATTTTTACAGGTCAGTTTAACCATTTTTTTATTTGTATTTTATGTATTGTTGGTCAAAGCAGCTCTCAGATGATAAATTATTGCACATACAATGTAATAATTAAACAATTATTATTATTATTTAATTATTACATTATTTTGCAATTATTTATTTTATTGTGTTTTTCAGGATTACAGAAATAGCTCTGAATCCAAATGAAATTATTGAAACAATGAAGTTCATTGCAAAATACAAACTCAAGGTTGATGGAGAAAAATACTTATGGTCTTCTCGCAATGCTAATGAGGTAAATTACTTTAATTCATGACTTTTAATGTTATTGTTGAATGAGAAATCAAGTTAATCCAAAAGCATTCAGTAAGCAGTTGAAAGTATTTTTGGTTTATTTTATCATGTGATGAGTTAACATGTACCACACATCCCCATTAGGTCATTTTTGTTTCTAGCATTGTGATTGGAAACAAAAGTAAGTACATTGGCCCATAAAAATCTAATAAATTTGATATCCTAATTCCTTGTGTATGTAATGAGCTTTTCATTTGATTAAGTGACAAGATTAGATATATTTTATTTTAATTGAGTAACCAGATTTGATATATTTATTTATTTCATTTAATTGAGTGACCAGATTTTATATATTTATTTATTTCATTTAATTGAGCAACCAGATTAGATATATTTATTTATCTTAATGTGAAAGCTATAAAGTGCATGTGTGTGCATTGCAATACAATTTGGCAATTAGTGTTAAAGAACTTATAACATAATAAGTTCCAATTTCCGATAGAATTAGTTTTTTATTAATATTTTTTCATATTAAATGTTTTTATTAATATTTTTCATTTTTAAATAGTTGTATTAATATTGTTTTAAAGGTTTACATATAGACATGTTGAATGGCTTGTAAACTTTTAATCTTGAAAAATCCCAAATTTCTCTAAAAATGACAAAATCTAAAAAATGCATTACACTGATTTTTATCGAGTTAAAAGTTTATTGTGTTTATTTCGAAAGATCCAATTTGATGGAGATGATGTCGACAATGCCAGGTTTAAGCAGACGAGTCGTCTTTCTCTTCAAGAATTTCTCCAGAAAATGAGTCATTATACTTTTTTCATAAACTTTTGAGTGTTTTACTTTGAATAATCAAAAAAGGTAATTAATTATTATAATTTTTCACATATCATCAAAAGGAAATTAATAAGATGTAATTGAATTTTTTTTTTTATGTTACAAATAACAGCCTCCTTTCTTTATATTTTCTCTTCCGGTTTTTGTCCCTTTTTCCGTACTTGCATGGATTACACTGTTTCTTCCAATTTGGCTCCTCTATTCAGTTCTATCCTGTGTTAACTTGGCCCGAAGGCCAGTATTATGAAGGTCATGTCTGAAATTCTCTCCAAGACTTCTTGCATCTGCATCTGCTCTTTGATCTAGCTACCTCAAAGTTTCTACAAGCAGATAGATACCCAATCATCTCTGCTTTTCCATTCCAGATTCCCAAACCACCTGGACCGACCACACCTCACAACATCTGCAACCTCCTCCAAAGCCAGCCGCCCTTGCAATTCGGTACTCGGCATTCTGTTCTTGAGACTTACACCACACATCCACCGGATCATCATTCGTTCTGTTCTTTCCATGCGTTGCAAATCCTTTGTCTTCACTGGACAGCTTTCATTGCTATATACCAACACTATCTGTACACAAGGTTTGGCCTTTTACTTTAATTTGTTGCAGCACATCAGATTTCATCCTTGGCATTTTGATTTTTCACAGCATAAGTTGGTAATATTTTTTGAATTTGCTTTTAATCATGCTGCACTTCTTATGGTGCCATGGATGGCACGAAATGCATTTTATGAAATTCTAACCTACTCCTTTATTACACACTCCACACAAGTTCTTTCTTGATTTTGTTAATTGATCCAAAACAGATTCTCGACATCCCATGACTTTAGCTTTTCAGTTTTTTTCTCCTCAATACCTGCTTTCCACTTTTAACATATCTTCAGAGTCTGCCAACAGAACCAGATCATCTGCATACCAGAGCTCCATTGGTAGGCTACCTCTGAATGTCCTGGATAATGCCACTAACACAATGATGAATAACAACAAACTGAGAACAGACCTTTGATGAACCCCAACCTTCACAGCAAACCCCTTCTTGTTCACTTTTTTCAACTTCACCATTCATGCATACATGGCTGGCTCTTATCACAGAAACCAGCCATTCGTCCACACCTATTTTTCTGAGTGCCCACCACAAGACCTCCCTGGGGACTCAGTCGAATGCTGTTTTAAAGTTGTCAGATACTTTTCTTGAAGCTGACAAACTATGAATATGGCATCTGATGTTCCCTTTTCTGCCAAACTCAAGCTCTAAATTATCGATTCGGACAATCCTCCTCATTATTATACAGGTTTTTTATATAGCGCTTTTTTACAAAATAAAAGTCGCAAAAGCGCACTGCACAATTGAATGGAAGAGAACAAATCTGTCTTGAGCCATTCACGAAAGACACTAAAAGGCATCGTTGGATCCTTCAGAGCGGAGGTAAGGCCATTCCAGGCCACAGAAAATCCACGCCTGCCAATCGTCACAGTCTCTGTCTGAGGGACAAATAGATCGCCGGCCAACACTGATCGAAGATGAGACCGACCAAAGAGTTGAGAGACCGGAACCCATAACTCCTGAAGATAGACAGGAGTCATGCCATGGAGGCACCTATAAACCATAGAGCATAATTTGAAACGGATTCTCTGCGGAAAGGGAAGCCAATGAAGCCGCGTCCGCATCAGACCCGAAACGCTGGCCTAGCCAGGCTATCGCAGCACGAGACGGGCAGGAGCCCGAAGAACAGATTGAAGCCTGTTGATCTGAAACAGCGGTAGACCGGCCAAGATCCCGTTGCAATAGTCAACCCGGCTGTGCACCAGTACTCTTACAAGGGAGTGAGCAGAGTCTGTAGTGAGGCTCCCGCGGATGACACGTAGCTGACGAAGATGGTAGAAACAGGTACGGTTAAGATGAGAAATGTGTGTCTCCATGGACAGATCACGGTCAACCAGCACCCCAAGATCCCGAACAGATGCAGAAGGCCTGACCGAAACCCCAGCAATGTCCACATCCCCCATCAAACAATGCCTCAGCCGTCGAGATGAACCCAGCCATATCAGCTCAGTCTTTGATGGATTGAGTTTCAAGCGATTACTGGCCATCCATGAGCTGATTTTGCCAATACAGGCAGACATTCTTGGCAAAAGATCGGAGCATAACATCTGAGGAGAGTCACTGTAAATTTGCAGATCATCAGCATAGGAGTGAGCCGAGAACCCATGTCTGGTGGCGACACCGATGACATCAGCAGTGTAAAGAAGAAACAGCACCGGACCAAGGACGGACCCCTGCGGTACACCGTAGACTGCCGTAGAGGAGAGAAGCCGACTCAGATGTGACAATGTTGCAGCGGATGCAGTGGGACCAGTCCGTGAGGTAGGAGCCGAACCATTTCAGGACCGCACCCCCAAGACCAAACGAGTTATGAAGCCTATCACACAAGATCTGATGATCGATGGTGTCAAACGCAGCACTAAGGTCCAGAAGGCCCAGAAGTGTGATCCGTCCCGAGAGCACCTTCAAGACAGCAGTCTCAGTAGAATGATGCTTTCTATAGGCTGACTGGCATCGTGGCAGGAGGTTATTTTCATTGAGATATATGTTCATCTGGTCGCCGACATCTACCACTCTCTCCAGGACCTTCATCACATATTCCAACAACCTGATTCCTCTGTACTAGCCACATTCCAGATCATCTCCTTTACCCTTGTAGATATTCATCATGAAGCTCTTACACCAGTCCTCAAGTATCATCTCTCACAACTGCATTACAAATATCTGTAATCCATACTGTGCCTGTCACACCTGCTCGCTTGAGTATGATGTCTGATTCTGCACCTGTTGGACCTGCAGCTTTATTGCTCTTCATCTTCTTAAACCTTGATTTCATTATTACCCACAATTTTATTTTTTATTTATGAATTTTTTTTCATAAAATGTGTTTAATATTAGACATTTTCATTTCTCATAGTTTACTTTTAAATTTATTTTTCAGAAAATTTATCATCTACCGAGGAGCCTTTGAAAAAGTACAAAATTGACAGAGAAATCGGAAGAGGGTGTGTTTTTTTAGTTTTCATATCAACTTCCATTTTTCCTTATTTTATATTAACTTGCAGAAATATGAACCTATCACGTTCAAAGAGAATTATTTTTTGTACAGTTGTTTTTCTATCTGAATAGTTGGTTGATCATTGGATCAACTTGCTTGGTGTGCAATATAATTTGTTAAAATCTTATTTTAAAATACGGACATTTTACAGGGACTCAATCAAGTGTCATGTTAATGTGATGATTTCTATTTTGGAGGCAATGTAAAAATATATTTATTGTCACAATTCAGACAAATAATATAATTAATTTATTATATGAATAGTGAATTAATGAGTTGTTGTCTGCAAATAATTTTAATAATGTTTTTCAAGCTTATAAAAGTAACAAAAGGCAATTTTAAATATGATTTCTAATCTAGTTAACATAAGGTGTCAGTGTCACCAAAAATATTATATTTTAATTTGTCTTATTTAAAGATTTTTGTAAAATAAGTAATAAGCACTCAGTAGTGTTTGAATATTCCTGTTTTTAATGCTCAATTTCTGATTTCCAGTTTCGTAAAATTATTAAGCCAAAAAATATCTATCAGGGAGTAAATTCTAGTACTTTGTAATTTCAGAGGCACGGCTGTGGTATATCTTGCATACAACAATTCGGATAGAAAAAGCGTTGCCGTAAAAGAAATGCTACTAAGAGAAATGGGCAGAAAAGATCTTGTTTATGATGAAGTTGAGATGATGATAAATATGAAACACAAAAACATTGTAAATTACATCGAGAGTTTCATACTGGAGAGAGAGGAAAAGTAAACTCAGTTGTTTCTATATATATATATTTATAATTTCAAACCATTCTTGATGTCTGGTGACTAAGATATAAGTGATTTCAGATTTTGGATAGTCATGGAGTATTTGGATGGAGGTTCACTTCGGAATGTTGTTCTTTATACGCAAATGACTGAAGATCAGATCTCACATATCACTCATCAGTGTTTACTTGCTCTCTCTTTCTTGCATGGAAAGAATATAATTCACAGGTGAATGGGTATATTTATTATTTTCAATTTAAAGCTATAAAGTTTTTAATAAAAATAATAATTTTACAAAACTTCATACATTTCATATTTTATTAGTGTCTCTGTTTATTATGCAACAGAGATATGAAGAGCGACAACGTGTTACTGGGACTTGATGGCCGGATCAAGGTGACTGACTTTGGATTCTGTGCCAGACTGCAGGATCAGTTTGATAAGAGGTCTTCCAATGTTGGAACTTTATACTGGATGGCACCTGAAATAATTAAAGAGTTAGTTGAACTTGTATTCTTAGCAATTGGATAAATTTAGTTTTATCATCTCGTGGTTGAAGATGCTATTCTTTCACTACCCCCTGGCGCTAGAAGTATCCAAGTAGTACCCAGCAAATAAAATAGGGTACTTTTGTTCCCTCCTTAATTAAGTTCTTTTTAATATTTAAAAATCTTTTTGTTACAATTCACCAGAGTGAGATATGACAACAAGGTTGATATATGGAGCCTGGGTATAATGGTGATCGAGATGATAGATGGACTTCCTCCCTATTATAATGAGAATCAGTTTGCAGCAATGTACAAGATCTGTTCTGGAGTTAAGCCTCCAATTCGCGAGGAAACAAAGTTTTCGATAGAAGCAAGAAACTTTCTCGACGGCTGTCTCAATGCCGTACCGTTTATGAGGTTGACTGCAGAGCGCCTCATCCAGCACTCTTTCATCGATAAATATTTGAACCAAGAGTTTGAAATCAGGGACAATATTCTATTTGCTAGGCAGAAGCATAAAGAAGCAACAGAGAACTGATTTCAAGATAAATTTTTACTTTTTTTTAAAACTTTTTTCAAGTTTGTTTTGCCATATTTTTCTAAAATAACCTTTTTGCAGTTGTGTAGCTTTAGTTTTAATTTTTTAACCAAGAGAAGAGTCATGAAGAATTAATTAGTTAATTACACCAGAGTTGTCAGTGGGTAGGTTCCAAGATTTCAGGTTGAGCCCTAATACACATTATATTTACATATAAATTTATTTCAGCTATTTAACATGTAATTTAAAAAAAAAGAGTTAAAAAAATGGCCAGTTTCGTTAAAATGGTGAGTTCTTTAATTGGTGTAACTTGGGTTGGGTCTGTATTAGTCGGGTGGAACACGTCATATGGATCCTTAGAAAAGAGTTAATGGGGTTGGGTCGTTAAGCGGCAAACGTTCAGCACCCACAGACTGAAATGACTAATTTTGTCAGTTAAAAAGCTAGTAAGTTTAGACTTCGTAGTGAATAAAAGCAGCGAAATTTTCCTCTCATGTCTTGGGAGTAGTAACTAAACTTTAACTATCAGTCAGCGTTCGTCTCTGCAGCGGGTATTACGCATTATTTCGAAACCGTTAAATTAATAATTAAACAGACCTTTATTTATTTCCCCACGTAATCCCCGAATAGTCGCAGAAACCCTCGTTTATTCAGTAATTGCACACAAACCTTTCCAATGAGTAAAAATTAACCTGTAAATTTGACTGACTACTGCTCGTAAGTAACCAGTTTTCGAAAATTAAGTACCTAAGCTTTCTTTCGGAAACGTTGTTATTCTCCGAAAGTACTATACGAGAAGTCGGGAAATACCGTAAAGTTATATTTAGAAAAAAGATATTTTAAGAAAATTTTATTCTACTCGCCTGGATATCTAGAAAAACCTGCAGTCGTTGTTGGCCTACATTTCATGTTGAAAAAAATTAGAATGTGTGTTACACAGAGATGGTAACTAACTCAATAAGCCTTACAACCAGTATCATCAATAACAGATTTATTAGAAATTTTGTGCACCACGCGTTTTTCGAGGTCACTCAACTTTTCATCCGACGAATAAAAGTTTGCCGCCAAAGGACTGAAACAATCTACTCATGCATATTTATATCTAACACGAGCAGTTTCGTTCAGTCTCTTTGTAGCAACTCTGAGTGATGAAAATGAAAATGAAGATATAACTTATACCTACATTCACAAGGCTTAAAATTCTAAACTTGCAGATTCCTTCTGTGCTGCATTCTCTAAGGCCGTCCGAGGAACTATCGTATCAATCACCATGATCATTCCTAGACGCGGCCTCAAAGAAGACGACACAATCCTTCTTAAGAACCCAGATAAACATAACGAGCGAACTTCCAAAGCGTGGTGAATTTGGCAAAGCAAAAATATATTAAAAATTCATTTTTGCTCAGTACCAAGTCACCTCGCTTCAACAAGTTTCACCATAGTCAAACTCTCTATCTATCGAAGAACCCCAGAAAAGTTCTCACTCAATTCAATCCAGCAACGACAGCACGGCGCATGTTCAGCCTAACCGTTCGAAGTTATCAACCACGAGTTTATAAACCACCTACGATTTTATCAGCGACCAATCACAGATCAACAAGAATATTTGTCATTACGTTCGATGCATTAACATTTTTCGTTCCGGTTTCGATTTCTAAAACTATGAAAAAGGGGCGTGGCCTAATTTCTTTTTAGTTTATCGCCTCCTATTTAGCTTCTGTTCCTGTTGGTCATTATAATTTGAGAAAGATAAGATAATGATAATAAAATAAAGGAATAATCAAACGTTTAACTGATTATTGTAAAATAGAGCACTTGCTAATTAACTAAGATTTACAGGTGATTTACCTGACTGATATTCAGCTTAGTAATGCACCAAGCAGCAGCAAGAATAGTAAACCAGGACTGATGGTAAACAAATTTAAGAAGACTAGTTAGCTTCTTCGAAGACGTCGTCTGACGACCATTAATCGAACCTGAACGACCACATATAATTAATTTCCCAATAAGAAATTTATTAGGATTAATTTGTAGAATAATAAGTCTTCACAAAGTTAAGTTAAGTTAACTTTATTTAACCCTCTGCCTCTTCGATGCCTGTTCTGGTGTGTTTTGTTCCAACACAATTGAATGACGACCGCGTCATGATTATGATTGTGAACTTTTGTTTGTTGGTTTACCTAACTTGTCACTTTCCTGACTTAGTCAATTCGGACGAAATTGTAAGTAGGAAACAATTAAGTAGGAAACAAACCCAGTTTTCAAACCCAATTTTTTTAAAACAACAATCACCTGTGAATAACTATCTATAAATCATCAATTATCCCATGAAGCTACTCACACGTTTGAACCGACACTTAATTAAAATTGCCCTGTTAAACTAAACAGTGTCTTGAACAAAATCGAGGGAGCTCTCCAAGAACAACATTAACAACACTAATTCTCCCAGCCGATCCAGTGAACTGATCCAAAAGAAACAATAAATGATTTGATGACGAAGCGACTCTCCTTTCATGGAGATGAGAGTGAACCTTACTGGTTTGTTTATGCCGCATTATAATTAATGCTAGGGTTTCACATGGAGTTCTGGCGTTCATCCAAGGACATGTCGGTAACTTTCGTCAGATGTGGTTTTGTAGCGTGTGGAGAGGAAGAGGCGAAGGAAAGGAGAAAGGGTTGCGAATATTCTCAAATAAATTATTATCAATAAAGTTTAATTTGAAATGCTTTATTTGGCTTCATCTAGATTCACTTTTCCGGTATCTGTTGTCTGTTTTGGCGGAGTCTTGTGATTAATTTTTAAACAATTACCCGACCCGACGAGATAGAGGTCTGAAACTTTCAGCATAAACATAAAATGGATGATAACTTTTTACATAAGAATATTTTTCGTGGAAAGTGAATGTCTTCATTTTTGTTTTTATTTCGTAAAACGCGAGGATTACATCATATGAAGGAATGTAATAGTTTAGTAGGTGCGTCTAAATACCGCAGCGGTCCACACTGGACAGCATCGGACCTCCCAAGACTTTACCAGACCTCATTGTACTTAACTGTACCTGATCGAAATTCACGGCGAGGTCTGGTGAGCCCTGGTAAAGTCTGGTGGGGTACGGTGAGATAAGGTGAAGTCCGGTGAGACACTAAAGTTCAGTGAGGCAGGCACGAGAGAGGTCACTGAGAAGTGGGCATCGGTTAGGTTGATCTATGGGTTGGGTTGGGTCCAATTTTTTGACACATGCATGGGTTGGGTTGAAAAAATTTATTTTTTAAATTAAAAAAACTTTTAAACTGTGGGTTGGGTTAGAAAATTTAGCTTTTCAGGTGGGTCGAGTTGGGCTGGGTAGAGTGTGATGGGTTGGGTTACCAAAAATGGACCCATGTCCACCTCTGAAGCACGGTGATGTATTGTGAAGTTTAGTGAGGCACTTGAGGTATGGTGAGGTACTGTCTAGTTCGGTGAAGTCAGACGAGATCTGGTGAGAGACGGCAGTGGAGTCATTAAGGGGTGCGGACACCATCACATGAACACATGGGACATATGAAAACACGAAAACACCAGGATGCAAAATATTATTTTCTATGATTTTATGGCTACGGAGAGACCTTGACATTGATTGATTGAGATTTGTATTTAACAGCAGCGGTTGTTCTTTGCTAACCAAATGACGTTACTAAACTTCTACAATTTCTGTTAACAATGGCGCAAACAAAATATTATCTTGAAAATATAATTTCTTATTATTGAATTAAAACGATACATTAAGTATAGCAATACTAGTTTTATAGTATTTTTTTCTCTACTTTCATTTAATTTTACGTGGGTGTTTGTGTTTATGTGTGTGTGTGTGTGTGTGTGTGTGGGAGAGTGAGAGAGAGAGAGAGAGAGAGAGAGAGAGAAATTGAAAATACCATTAGTTTTGTTTATTTAACAACTGCCAAATATCGGCGCTGTTAATAAATTATAAGCCAAACCGATTTGGGTTGTTGCGTGCTCATCGAATTCGTTCATGGCGATATTTTATTATTATCATTTGTTTTACTTAATTCAGTTTCTTTTAATCCCAGGTTTTATTTTTAGCTTATCCCGTTTTAGATCATCGTACGTTTTACAAACACACTTATTCTTGGCGTTGCATAAAATTAAGCTGTAATTTTTTTGTGTTAAAAATTTTTTAAGTTAAGAAAGCTTCAACACACTGTATACATTTTTTAAATAATTTTTTTTATTCGTGTTAACTTATTAAGTAGTTTAATCTAGTTTGGAATGTGAGGATTTTTAAGGTTTTCGACCGACATTAATTTAAAAATTTGTTGTGCTAATTTCATGGAAGTTATCATAACAGAAGTTTGACATATGGAAAGGGAATGATGTACTCGTAAGTAAACCACAACGTTAATTAAATTTAATTGTGTTTAAGTGTTTACACTAACCCACAATCTGAACATGTATGATTCATGCTCGTTTTAAGTTCGTTGGTCAAATAGGGTACGTTATGCAAACGAGTCGAAATTAGTTTATTCAGCTTATAGTTGTGCAGTGGTTGAATTGGTGATAGTGTTTTTTTTGAAAATTTCATTCCACGAATGAAATGTTTGTAAAGTTTAAAAATAAAAGGCGTCAAACAGAACGTTTTTTTACGTTGAAAGAAGCTATGGAACTAATTCTTGATGATGATAGCATTGAGGTTGACATTCTTGTCATTCTTCCGCCGACGCATCAGAACACGTGACAGATGAATAAGAAAAGGAAGAAGGAAATGTTATTCCTTGTGATGTTCCCGGGAAGGTAGAAGTTGATTATACTAATGATGCGCTGGGATAAAACTGTGTCGGTTCTTTGGGTGAAGATATGGAGGTCGCGAATACGGTTTGTTCAATGCCACGGCAACAAAAAAAAGGCAAAAACGATTGAAATACACGGACCCAAAAAGAGTCGTTTGAATCGCCATTTTTTAAGCAGTCTATAACAAGTTTGAAACACCTTTGTTTGAAAAAAAACCCTATGTGTTGTTTAAATTGTTTTATACCGATGAAATGAATTCATACTTGGTTGAACAAACAAAACGACTATCATGAACTGCTTGACTGATTTATTGAATGTTAAATTTTTGGATTTTATTGAGCTGTGTTACTGATAAAATTAGAAATGTGTTTTTAGCTTTTCTGTTTATAACTTAAAATTTATATTATAATTGTTTGCGTTGGGAACAAAAAAAAGACTTTTAAACATGTCGTTTTCAAAAACGAGCATAGAGAATTTTCAAAGTTTTCTTTCAAATAAAATAAAATCTGTTGAAACATAAGCAAGTAACTTAGAAATAACAAAAAAAAATTCATTAATAAAGTTTTGGTCTTAAACGGGTTAAGAAAATACGTGTCTCCTCTCTTGCTATAATCAAAGTTTATGATAAAATTTGTAATTGCTATGTTTTATTACCTTTTATTCTTACAAGTCAGATTCATACATGTAGAATAAGTATATAAGAAATGAATGAATTATCGCTTCGGATGCAAAGATGGCTTCCAAAACGATTTAGAGTCTTTTGATTTTACAACGTTTTTATTAGGTCACTTTCTTGTCTGTTTGTTTGAGATTTTGTCTGTCGCGAAATCCATGCAATGGTGTTTTATTAAACATTGTAGCCGATAGATAATATATTATCACCTAGCGAAAGAAAATAAAAAAGTTAAAAGATTTTAAATTCGTGAGCACAAATCGAATAAAACTAAAAAAATCAAGTGCTTACAAAATTTCACCCATCAAAAACGAAAAAATATAGACTACAACATCAAAACTTTAGTAAAAAATAGTTGAAAAAAATAATGCCCCTCAGCGTTTTTCGTTGTATATAAATTATAGGAATATTATTTTATACTTTTTAGGGCGCAAGAAAAACGTTGTTTTTTTAAAAATGTCTTTTTTTAATTATGTAATTTTTTTTAATTTTTAAAGAAGAGGGTAGTCGTACAAATTACTATAGATTATTTGGCAGGTGTTTGCTTACATCAGATATAAAACTATATGACATAACTAGACTCTTATTTAATTACTATTACTAGACTAACTATAAAATAAACACCAACTGTTAATTTTAAAATAATTAAAAACGCGAGGAATTTATTTGTAGATGGCAACATAAACTATTTATGATATTAATACCTGATTTCTGGGCAAATAAACATCATAACAATTGGCGACGAAGGATAGGAATAAAACCACGTGATGTCAGATATTCAAAAGATAATTGAACTTTTTCAGACGCAGATGGAAAAGAACGAAGAGAGACACAAGATGCAGATGGAAAAGAACGAAGAGAGACACAAGATGCAGATGGAAAAGAACGAAGAGAGACACAAGATGCAGATGGAAAAAAGCGAGGAAAGATTCCTAAGGCTAATGAAAGAAAATGCCGAGACACAAAGAAAACTATTGAAATCTATAGAGTCCCCAAAAAAAAGACAGAGTCAAAAGAAACACTTTTTGATCGACTACGTCAGAGAGTGGAAAAGTTTTCATACAAACCAGAGGAAGGACGATTTTTCAGTCTGTGGCTTAGACGTTTTGAAGACACTGTCAAAGGTCACGAAAGACATCTTCCAGAAGAGTCAAGGACTGAACTTCTTCGAGCTCTATTGGACAACCACGCATATTCAGTTTTTTCTACTAAAATTTCTCCACGGCTTCCAAGTGACATTGGTTGGGAAGAAACCATCACAAGCCTTGAACAACTATTTGGCCCTAAGAAAAGTCTCTTTCGACGAAGGTTTGACTTTAGTCGAATAATTTGTACATCAGGGAGTGATTTTAGCACATATGGAAATAAGATCATTGCTGCTGCAGAGGCAGCAGAACTTCGAGGAATGTCAGACGAAACACATAAGTGTGTTCAATTTGTTGCAGGACTTCAGGCACAAGAGCATGTCGAGATACGATCCAGACTCTTACGCATGTTAGATAGCGAAAGTAGCGAAAAACCTATTACAGTCATTGAATTATTAGCAGAGTCTGAACGACTTAAGACTACACTGGATGATACTAAAACAATCGAAAGACCGGATGTAGAAATTCAGGCCATTAACAGATACAACTCACCTCATCGAAAGCCATTGTCACCACGACATCAAGCAGAGCCAAAAACACCATGTCCCATTTGTGGCGGACCACATTGGAAACGAGAGTGTCCTAACGTCAGACCGACGAGTTCCCCAGATTTTCGCAAATCACGAAAGTTTGTATCACGGGATCATCCAAGCTGGAGACAAAAATTCATTTACACACAGAGAAAAGAGTGCTTCTAGACAAGACCGATTCATTAACCGAGTAGACAACGGAAATGAAATCAAACAGTACATTGAAGTCATAATCAACGATAGACCGATTCAACTTCGGTTAGATACAGGAGCCGAAGTGACTCTCATCTCTCGTCCAACGTGGATAGCCATCGGTAGCCCCAATCTTACCACAGCGCAGCAAATGGTCAACCCGTGAACACCGAAGAAATGTTTGAGACAAAACTTACCGTTGCAAATAAGTCAGGTCAAAAGTACCATGGTCCGGGTACTGTTTACGTCACAGATTCAAACGACCTCATGGGAATGCAATGGATAAAAAAACTCCCTGACTTCAAAGAACTGTTAGAAAACTATTCTGTCATGGAAATACGGAGCTTCAACACAGACGTGGAACGCACAGCCATCACAAAAAAATTAAAACACAAATAAGCTGACCGGAACTAGGACTGTGCACAAAAGTTTCAGCTTCCTTACAACTTAAACCTGGCGCACAACCCATATTTAGAAAGAAACGCCCTGTTCCCCATGCCGATTTAGAGCAATTGGATAACGAAATTAACCGGTTACAAAAAAAAAGGAATAATCTCTCCCGTGGATCACTCTCAGTGGGCAGCACCCATAGTTGCTGTCCGTAAAGCAAACGGCTCCATCCGACTTTGTGCAGATTTTTCAACGGGCTTAAATGACTCACTGATGCTCCATAGACACCCGTTACCTACAAAGGATGACGTTTTCACAAAACTGAATGGAGGGACAGTTTTCTCCCAAATAGATTTTGCAGAAGCATACCATCAAGTAGAAGTGATGGAAGAATGTAAAGAGCTCTTAACAATCATAAGGATAAATAAGATCATTTAGTGAGACAGTATAATTTAGATAGTTTTTTGAATGATGCAAAACAGGATAGAGATGAAATTGACTTAGGAATACTAGACCAGACACGAGGACCAACACATTTGATAGAAAACAGTTTCATATTTGTCCTAGCAAAATCCGAACAATATACACTACTAGAACGTAAGTTATAATTGTGTACACTGTTGGTTTCAAGAAAAAAATTAATAAAGGATGAAGGAAGTAAAGCATTGGAGTATTTAAACATAAATTGACCAGTTAAAAAAAGATTTATTTGATTGACATTTAATAGACTATGTTCAATAAATTTTGCATTTGTTGATGTGCTTGGAGGAAGATGAAACATCATACGAACAGCCCGTTTTTGAATTCTTATGAGACCAATCAGCCGTGAAGGATAGTTTGAAGCCCATACAATGTTACCATGTTAGAAATGGATACACCATTGAATGGTAGAGCATCAAAGCAGTTTTGGTATCAATAAAATGCCTTATTCTAGATATTATACCAATATTTTTTGATATTTTATTTTTGATATTAGTTATATGAAGTGACCAAGTCAAATGCTCATCAATCACTACTCCCAGAAATTTGCAAGAAGAGGCACGAGCTATGGAATTATTGTTAAAATGTAATGAAATGTTATCAATTATTTTTTTTCTACTGGAGTGAAATATAATACAGTTAGTTTTGCTAAGATTCAGTGATAATTTATTAGAGGCAAACCATTCAGAAACAAGGATTAATTCAGAATTTATTTTTAGAAGATAGTTGATTGAGATTGGTGCCTGAGGCAAAGGCATTTGTGTCATCGGCAAAGAGAATAAAATGAAAAAAAGTAGAAACTTGGCATAGGTCATTAATATAAATTAAAAAAAGTAAGGGTCCAAGAACAGATCCCTGAGGTACACCGCAGGTAATTTCTTTAGTATTCGATTTTGTTCCCATAAAGTGAACTATTTGAGTTCTGTCTTTCAAGTAACTGATGAACCAATTTAGAAGATTATTTTTAATTCCATAATGTTGGAGTTTGTGTATTAAGATAGCATGATTAACCGTGTCAAAAGCCTTAGCAAGATCCAGAAATATACCAATGACGTATTCACCTTTGTCAATCGCCTCAGTAATTTTTGCATAAAGAAGCATTAAGGCCATATAAGTTGAGTGCCCTTTGCGAAAACCAAATTGACCACTGTTAAATAAAGATAATGTATTGAAATGACTATAAAGTCTATTGTACATAACTTTTTCAAAAAACTTTGACAAATAAGGAAGAATAGAAATAGGTCTGTAATTTATAACTTTGTTTTTTTCTCCGGATTTAAAGAGTGGGACAACCTTAGCCATTTTTAAATCAGTAGGAAAAACACCAGTTTCAAATGAACAATTTATGATTGATGAAAGCAGTGGTGCTATGCAGTTAATGGAAGATTTTGCTATCAACAGGTCTATATCATCATATTCACAACTATGTGATGCCTTCAAATCACTTGCCAATTTAATTATCTCAGATGGGTTTGTCGGAGCAATGTCCATTGATTGAAGAACTGGGTTACTCATAAAGGAGTCAAATGTCTTGTTTACATGATTAATTTTACTTGCTAAATCAGACCCTATTGTAGAAAAGAACTCATTGAATGAGTCAGCAATATCATTAGGAGATAAGATGCAGTGTCCATCTTTTGAATAAAATGAGTTTACAGAATCATAGGGATTATTATTGCTAATTAAAGACTTAATCAATGCCCAAGTTTTTCTGATGTTACTTTGAAAGAATTGAAATTTAGAAGAGTAATATTGTTTTATTTCTGCCAATTTGATACTTTTGAATTTGTTTCTATATGAAATGAATTTTAATTTATTTTCAAGAGTAGGATTAGCTAGATATTCTTTATGAATATTTTTAGATTTAAAATTTGATTTTATAAATGGAAAGCAACTGTTAAAAATAGCTGAGTACTTATGTAAAAAAACAGTAAATGCATCAGAAGCATTATCTTTGTTGCATGTTGTAAATTGGCCAAGGAAGTTCAAGTTACCACTGAGAGAAAACGTATCTTGGGGGGTAACATTGGAACGTTTTACAGGTACGTCAGCAGTAAGCTATTTACTCATCCTCGAATTGGTAGCATTGATTCGGGAAATGGCAACTCTACATCTGACGCTACCGAAATTGCCAACATTTTCAATAACTATTTTGCAAGCGTGTTTACATTCGACAATGGCGTTAATCCCATGTTGGATCCTCGATCACCGAGCTCCTTGGAGGACGTCTCCTTTACGCCGTCGACCGTTGTGAAAACGCTAAAATCTCTCAATAACTCATGTTCTCTTGGTCCAGATGGCATTCCGAACCTACTTTTGAAGAAATGCGCTTCCAGTCTAGCAACGCCTCTTTGTCATATTTTCCACACGTTTTTAAAATCTAAAATACTACCAAAAGAGTGGAAAGCAGCATTTATTCAACCCATCCATAAAAAAGGTCCCACTAGCAATCCTTCTAATTACCGACCCATTTCTCTTACTTGTACCTGTTGTCGCATTATGGAGAAAATAATTAATAAAACCATGCAACACTATTTAATTGAACACAATCTCATCTCTCGACACCAACATGGATTTTTACAGTCAAGGTCAACCAGTACCAATCTACTTGAATGTGTCATTGTCAATGGAGAAACGCAGACGCACGGATATAATTTATTTTGATTTTCAAAAAGCCTTTGATTCCATTTCTCATTTCAAATTAAAAAGAAAGTTGGAAGCTTATGGAATAGCTGGAGATCTATTGGCATGGATCACTGACTTTTTAAAGGATCGCCGCCAGATGGTTCAGATAGACCGCAGCCTGTCTGAGCCAAGAGCTGTTACAAGCGGGGTTCCGCAAGGCAGTGTTCTCGGTCCAACTCTGTTCCTGATCTATATTAACGATGTTACAGATAGTGTGGAGTTGGGATCGATCTCAGTCAAACTATTTGCCGATGACATCAAACTGTATGCACCTGTCCAGCCTAATGCCAACAACTTACAGAAGGCAATTGACCACTTGCTGGTATGGAGCAAAGACTGGCAGTTGAACTTGGCACTGAACAAATGTCTTGTTTTCTCTATTTTTGGTCCCGCAGGTGCAAAACTTAAATCTCCCATCTACACCATTGACTCTTACCAACTAAAGAACGTTGATCATATCAGAGACCTAGGAGTGATTGTGGATGCTAGCCTGAGTTTCAAATATCACGTGGCAAATATCGTTCATGTTGCGTCTGTGAGATCGCGTCTCATCATTAAATCATTTACATCTAAAGATCCAGATTTGCTTAAGCAAGCTTTTTGCACATATGTTCGACCTCTTCTGGAGTATTGCTCGCAGGTGTGGAATCCTCATCACCGATATCTTATTGACGATATCGAAAGAATTCAAAAAAGATTTACCAAGGCGATCCCGGCTCTCAAGAACCTTCAGTATGCGGTGAGGCTCAAAACTCTCAATCTCCCATCACTTGAACACCGAAGACTCATCAGTGATCTTTGTTTGTGCTACAGCTTTTTGAACGGTTTTATTGATTCCGACTTAAAACATAGTTTTCAGTTCTCCATGTATCATTCCACTAGGGGTCACCAGTTCAAGCTAAAATCTGTCTTTAATAGAGTTGATGTTACCAAATTTTTCTATACTAATCGTATTATTAATATATGGAACCAATTGCCTAGCGATATTGTCAGTTCAACCACTCTCAGTAGGTTTAAATGTCTCGTAGCGGAAGCCAACTTATCAAACTTTCTCACATATAAATAGATATCTGATTGCTCTATTATTACTCCTTCTGTGACATCCTCATTTAAAAATTAGTATCTATCTGGTACCTAGATCTAAATACAAATATTTATCTGATTACCTTGTTGTTACTAATCCATCTATTATGTATTAGTTAATATTCATATATAGTCATATAGTTTATATTTCGAACACAACTCTTCTGTTCTACTTTTGCCTGGCTCGTCGCCTCACATCAGACGATTTATTTTGTTTTGTTTTTCTTTAGTTTTTATTGTGTTCTGTCAGAACAGTATTAGTGGCCCTTTGGGTCCCTCTGTTCGTGTACCAATAAATAAATAAATAAATAAATAAATAAATAAATAAATAAATAAATAAATAAATAAATAAATAAATAAATAAATAAATAAATAAATAAATAAATAAATAAATAAATAAATAAATAAATAAATAAATAAATAAATAAATAAATAAATAAATAAATAAATAAATAAATAAATAAATAAATAAATAAATAAATAAATAAATAAATAAATAAATAAATAAATAAATAAATAAATAAATAAATAAATAAATAAATAAATAAATAAATAAATAAATAAATAAATAAATAAATAAATAAATAAATAAATAAATAAATAAATAAATAAATAAATAAATAAATAAATAAATAAATAAATAAATAAATAAATAAATAAATAAATAAATAAATAAATAAATAAATAAATAAATAAATAAATAAATAAATAAATAAATAAATAAATAAATAAATAAATAAATAAATAAATAAATAAATAAATAAATAAATAAATAAATAAATAAATAAATAAATAAATAAATAAATAAATAAATAAATAAATAAATAAATAAATAAATAAATAAATAAATAAATAAATAAATAAATAAATAAATAAATAAATAAATAAATAAATAAATAAATAAATAAATAAATATGTTCGTGTACCAATAAATAAATAAATAAATAAAAATAACACACAAACACACAAATATATATATATAAATTTGTATATATATATATATATATATATATATATATATATATATATATTTATATATATATATATATATATATATATATATATATATATATATATATATATATATATATATATATATATATATATATATATATGTCTATCTGTTGCATTTTCCTATAAAAAAACATAATTGCACCTCATTGTTTTCCCAAATAAATTTTTAAAACAATTTTTAAAAAATTTTCTAAATAGCCTAGAACCTATCCTCAGACATACCAAATGTACCCAAAAATTTCATAAAAATCGGCTAAGCCGTTTCGGAGGAGTTTAATTTCAAACACTATGACACGAGATTTTTATATATATAGATTTCAAATTCCGACCTATGGGAAATTTTAATTTAAACTTTATTCGCCAGGTGTTTCATTCATTGGAAGATTGTTTCCAGTTTTCTTAAAAAATCTAGAAGCATTCTTAGAAGGGATAATCGCATCACGTTTGAAAGCATTTTGTCATTAGGGTCGCACCATAGGCCTCTAATAAAACGAAAGGATTAAAGTGTGCGTACAGAACGTATAGCACAGTTGATCACACAGACCCTTCTCAGTTTGAAATAATTATTTGTAAAAACCAAAATAAAACTGCCGTGGGAGATGTACCGTAAAAATTGTTTTTTTGCACGTGGCTGGTTAACAAAAATTCTAAAAACACATCTTATACCTAAAAACTGTAACATGATAATATTTCTTTTTAAACCCTCGATATAGAAGATTTAAATATAATACCAAAGTTTATTTAGCGGCGTAGCGTAGGGGGGGGGGTGAAAGTGCTGTTCACCCAAGCAAGCAGCGCCTTTGAGGAAAGTGGCAACACGTTTTGGGGGCAGCAAATTTTCATAAAAGAGACAAGTGTTAATAGATTTTACCCCCACACGGTCATCAAGTTTTTTTGGAGGTGCCCTGCCTCGGGCTGCTAAAACCCACGCCCCTGCCACTAAAACTAGAGCTTCTTTCACAAATATTTGTAATTTTTAAATCTTTTTTGAATTATCGTTTTTAATCAAAATGAAGAAAATAATTTGATGCCGATACATTACTGAAATATTTTTTAAACTTGAAAAAAAGTTAATTGTTTTCTTTTATTTTAATGATCGAACGCGCCATTTTATGTTGTAAAATGAGTTAAGTCGAAGACACATTGTAATTGTACTGAGCTTATCATGAAGAAGATATGTATTTCATGTTACTGAAGTGCCAACGTCGACAATGGAGAGGATGATCAGCATAATTGCAGACACTTATAGGCTGGAGGAGCTGGGTTAAACAATTTACTGTTTTACAATAAAGTCTTTAATTGATTGTAATAAGACGAATTCTGAATAATTAATTTTCAAACGGTTATCGTCATATATATTCTGTGATGTTACGGTTTTTTGGCATAGAAACTTGAAGAATGTATATTTGTGTTAAAAATAAATATATTTTAAATTCCTGCTCTAATTTGTCTTCTTCAAACGGTCCGCGACAAACCATTTCCGCCTTAGAACCAATTCTTAGTATTTAAGAATTTGTTCTTGTTTTCTTTTTAAACCCGCCTATGATTAATGCCAAAGAAGAAAATTGAAACTAAAAGAAGTAGCATAGTACAGTTTTACTTCAACTGCTTTTAATATAAATTGTTCGTTTGCGAAGCAAAGTTTGATAAATTTACAAAGTCAAGCCTCCTAAACGATACCCACTCCACTGGAATCCTAAAATAGAAATCTTTTTTTTTAATTTTTTGTTCAGTGCTATTGAATCTAATACAATATCACCATTGTCAAAATTTCCCGCTCTGTATGTATATAATAATGCCACAATAGCCTCCGGTTAAATCTAGTGAAGTGAGTCTTCATACAAACTTTGAAGCTTTGTCAAATTTTTTGGGCGCGAATAAACGCTTTAAAAAGTTCATTTAACACAAGTTTTAACAGGTCACGCAGATCAAGCGGGAGTTAAAATTTATTTAGATTTCAAGGAGCGACTTCACACTGCCGTGAGCGATTATAAAAACCACATTAGAATATGTGGATGACCAGGCGCAAACAATTTAAATTTTTTGGAAACAGAAAAACTTTACTTCAAATTTTTAAAGTAAAAATACAGGTTTTGTTATTGTAGTCAGGGACGTCATTTCAGCAAAACATTAGGGGGGGCAAGATGTTTTAGGGGCCCACTTAGGGTCCTCTGCGCATGAGCACAAAACACAAAATCTGCGCCCCCTGCATACGTTTTTTACTTCCTTCTCCCAAAAAAACCTGATGACCGGGGGGGGGGGGGGGTAGATGGAGCCACTTTTCAAAAAAAATTTGAAACCCTGGTTTAATTTTTTCTCCCCAAAAAACCTTATGACCGGGGGAGGTCACATAATATAACATCTGAGTGAGCATAAGAGCATTTTCAGTTGTCTCTACGAACAAGGCAATATAGCTTTCAAAATCTGCTGTAAACGTTAATTAATATTGATGAACGAAGGAAACTACAGTCTTTTATTTCTGAAAAAGTTAGTCCAATATGAATACACTGAACCCTCTTTTTTTCTCACCCCATGATGTCGCCCGAGGCATCTTGCCCACCCATTAGCAACGCCTCTGGGCCCAATAATGCAAGTAGATACTGAATTTTTATGAAACGGATCTAGGCTAATAGTTCATATTTTTTTTGTTAACCTAAACAAGCTGGCATTTTACATTAAGGTAATTCTAATATCGTTATTGGATAATAGTTTATTGTTCTTT
>OZ022243.1:29322799-29436722 GCA_963978895.1 Erpobdella octoculata | reverse complement strand
AAAAATGGTTGAATTCCTGTTATCCTTGATAAAAGCTTTCCATAATGCAAACGGATAATGACGAATACTTGTAATGTACTAGGAGTACTTCGCCTGTGCTACTTAAATTAGGACTATCAGAAGCAGCATAAAAACGATTGTTAGGAGCACGAACCACAGAAGTAGTGCAAATATGATATTTTAATTTTTCGTTGACAACACGGCAAATGCTTTTTTGTGAAAATGTATTTGGTCGTGTACGTGTTGAAAACTTTAACCAGATTCGTAGGCAGAAGAGTGGCAGAATGGTGGAAATTTATTTATTTCAGTCGGAAGGTTCCAGAGGTCGCAAAATCGTGAACATCTGAGGAACCTTACAGTAACGATAAGAGAAAAAGTTTTTCTATCAATTATTTGCTCTCTGTTTCATGGGTCACTTGCCCCTCTATTGGCTTGGAACGGTCTTACAATTTATTGAAGTATATTAAAAACAAATAATGGAAAAAACGAGTTTTTTAACACAAACTTTAATTTCCAATACACTCAATTTAGAAATACGAACGATGTTCAATTTAAGTTGTTTTTTTAAATTGAATCATGTATTGTCATCCAATATAAAGCTAAGCTAAAAAAATTTAGCCTCCTAGCTAGTCAAAAAACTGGTTAAATTTTACTTGCAAGATTTGCGTACAGAGAAAGCCACACACAAACAGAGATTGTAACCTAAATAAAAATTTGTAATGAGGACTATTTTTTATGAAGTTCGATAATAGGAAATTATATGAATATTTTAACTGAATTTGACATTTCTTCTTATTACTAGTCTTATATTAGCTTGCTTCGTGAGGTTAATCGGACTATTTTTAATTTCCCAATTTTGAACTTCTTCCCGTTATTCAATCATTTTGAAATTTTGCACACATGTTCATTTTCGGGGATAGTATTTTTATGCAATTTTGCGAATTTGTCCCATGGCTAGATTTAATTTAATTAAATATTTTCGATTTATTGTGAAAATAAATAAATATTTATTAACACTAGTTCGCAAAAAGTGCTTTTTACTGCTTACTTGGTTTCCTTATGTACATATTTTGTAATTATGTAAAATTTTCAATACGAACTGAATGCGAGTAATAAAAGTCAATGAGCGAAACTAAACATCATAAGTATGATTTAATAATAAGAATGTTTATGCTAGTAGCTGAAGTATTGTAATTATGTAAAATTTTATAATAATTTCTAGCTTAATCACCCCATTGGTACTGTTTAGATTGTAAAATACATCTAGATTTATTCATTGAAAATTTATTGAGAAAAAAAGATAAAGAGAGGAGAGAGAATGAAAAGGAGAGAATGAAAGAAAAAGAGAGAGAAACCAAGTTGAGAATTTCTAAACAGGATTACAAATTGGCTTTTTCAAGCTTCAATCCAATTTTTCTTTGTTTGAGATGCATTGTTCCAATCTATCAGTTTGTTAGAAAAATTTATCATAAAAAATTTAAATCTACACAATTTGATTTGTTCATCCTTTCTTATCACCAACATTACAATACATATTGAATTATACAATTCTGTTTCGAGCATCTCGCGCCTGTTTTACATAAAACGTAAACAATTCACGGAGTTAATTTAAAATGCAACACGTTTTTGTTTCAAGTAAAACAAATTTAGAAAAAATCAAGTGAATGTATCAACAAAACACTAATTTTCTAGTTAGTAACAAACAAACAAATGCGTTCGTTCGGAAATGTTCTCAGGAAGCCTGTCTTATTTCCTTCCTAATTAAAGATTTCCAGGTTGCGAAGAAAAAAAAATCAAATTTCCAAAAAAAGATCGAGTCGTTTGTTTCTGTCTGGCTATTTTTCAACTAATTTCTTGAACATTGCAGAAATAATTTTCAAGTAATTCCACGATATCTTCAGCTTAAGAAAAAAAAAACAGCTTGAATTTTAAACAAAAATTAAGCCGAAAACGACAAAAACAAACACACAAACACTTCTGCGTTCGATACGGCTTGAACTCGTAGGAATGCATTTACACCTGACATAATGAGCTTAGCAACTGCACCTGCCACGACCAACTTCAGATTAAACTCAGCCCCTCCAACCGATGGTAGGTACGTTATCATTTCTTTTATAAGAAAAAACTTTGACAAGTATTTGGAGCGTTTTAATGGAAAATTGAAATCTTGTAATGTCAACGAATCGAATAAATGTCAATCACTCCTACAGATTTGTTTTTATCAAACTGGTTAAAATACTTTATTTTCGTGAAAAAATTGGTCTCTTTTTAATTTTTTTTTATAATTTCTTTCATTTTATTTTAATATAATTCATAACATATTTAAACAATATTTTTAATATTGATATTTTTTGTCCAAATCTCTTGCAATGAAATAATCTAATTTTCAAATACCACCCATTAGTTTAAAAACGTTTTAAAATATCACATTTGAAAACCGCAACACTTGTTTTATTTCAAATACTCTACACTACATTTCAAATTTTCAAATAATTTTATTTCATTAAAAAGCTTTTAATGATACTTTTATATTTCAAGTAAAATAAATTGAACCCGATACTTTTCACAAATTTTGTGTATTAAAAAACCTGTAATACTGTCTTTTTATTTAAATACCTTGTAATACTGCTTTCTAGCAATTTCAACACAGTTATTAGTATATAAACATAAATGAAGCATGTGATTTGCAACAATAAGTTAAATTTCGAGGAAGTTAAGGATGACGATGGATTGACGAAAACATATTCCTGCAGACATCGATACATACACAGAGGTGGACACGTGTCCGTTTTTGACGACCCAACTCAACCTAACTTACCAATTTTTCAACCCATCTGAATAGTTACATTTTTTAACCCAACCCACAGTTACAAAATTTTTTTATCAAACATTTTTTTCAATTGTTTTCAACCCAACCCAGCCGATCCCAACCTACGCAAGTGTAAAAAAATTGGACCAAACTCAACCCAACCCGATCCAACTCATGTTCACCTCTGCACATACAGCATAAAAGTAAATGAAAAAAACAATTGATGAGAACTATAAAACTAGACATTCATTTCCAGTAAAATTGATATAAACTAGTTAATCATAGGCACATTTTTCAACGCTACAAATATTTTGAACTAATTAAATTAACTCATAATATTTTTTCTTTTAAATATTTAGACTTCTTATTTGATACTTTGCCAAAAACTTCCATTTAAATAAAATCCCAACGCCTGTGACATCCTTGGCACTGTGAAAGTCCAACAGGTTTTGTTTCTCACTCTATTAGATGTGGCAGAAATATTTGACGTTAAATTCTCCAACACTCGATGGACCAGGCCAAAGTCTGCACTGACCGACCAAGGTTACTGTATCAAGTCTAGAAATTATATGCCTGTAGAAAAAGACTGGCCTGATTATTTGTGCCTATAAAACGGACCGGGCCGGGTAGGGCTTCATTTGACACTGTTGATAACTGATTGCTCACAGGTAAATTTAATCAGCCTTTGAATAAACATAGAGTCCAGCAATGGATGAAGTCATATTTATCAGGTCAGCCAACCAATGTAGAGCATTAACATCACCCTTGTTCAAATGTGATGTCCCAATAAGCATAATATTAGATTTGTTTGATTGTTTGAGTAGCATTGGACTTGGACTGTACACGAAGAGTAACACAATTCAGCCTTATTTGGCAATGACCACTGTTGGGTGTTCATCTCAAGTTGTCGTATTCACCAACTGCTCTTCAACTAGATCTTATTCAATTCAACAAATATGCTCTGTTTCAATTCTCGGCATGTTTTTTTCACTCAAGCTTGTTAATGACGACCTTCATTTGGAACACCACGCGACAAATGCGAAAACAGTGAGAACCTCTTAAACACCTCGTTCATTTTTGCATTCATACATTACATGATGCTCTCCAGACATGAATGAATTTAATTACATTTAGTTACGTCACGGGTTACAAGAAAAACATTAAGGCGCTGATTTTAAATGTCATAATTTTACTGTATTTGTAACTGTGGGTTGGGTTAAAAAATGTAACTATTCAGATGGGTTGGTTTGGTTGGGTTGAAAAATTGGTAAGTTGAGTTGAGTTTGGTCGGTGCTAGGTTAGCTGAGTTGGTAGAGCGTTAGCCTTGAATGTGAGAGATTCACGGTTCGACTCCCACTCACTGCCTAGTAGCCCATGTCAACGGAAAACTTAGCGGGTAAAATCGTTCTCTCCGTGGGGCATGTAAAAGAACAGCGCCTTTGAACAAAGCGGAAAAGGCGCTCAATAAATTATCAAACATTTACACTTTTATTTATTTACATTTAGATTTAACATTAATTCATTTTATTCGATAACCCGCAATATAATTCTCCCACCCATTTCAATGGATTATAATACGTTCAAATTTGAAATGGTCCCTGATTATTTCTAAAAATTTCAAACAACTTCTTATTCTAAACTTTTTATTTTAAAATTGCCGCAATAAAGTTTTTTTTTAAAATACTTTTCTTTTACCTCAAAAGTACATTTTATTTTTTCTCAAAAACTATTTTCAATTTCTAATTATTTCATAACATTCTGTTTAGATTTTTAAACACCTAATAACAACCCCACTTTAATTTTAAACACTCCACAACATTCTCTCTTCGATTACCGTTTCTATTCTAAACTCTTACGAAATCTTTTATCACCTCCGAACCTTACACGATATAATTTGTTTTTTTTCTTCCTTATCTTCTTTTCCTTTCTTTCTTTAATTTTTTTTTTATTTTAGTTATTTATTTCTTTTATTCTTCTTTTCTCCATTTTCTTTTTCAGTCACCTTCAATAATTCATAATTTATTTCAAATGCGACAAAACAGTGAGAACCTCTTAAACACCTCGTTCATTTTTGCATTCTTTCAATACACGATGCTCTCCAGACACAGGTGCGTCAATCGATTCGGGAAAGCAAAAAATACTCGTTCGTGTGCACGTGCCGAAGAAAATTAAAAACTCCACGCCACAGGATCTTCTTCATTTATCAACATTTACACAAACACACGTTCACAGTAATGCACACTCTCGCGCACATTAAAAACACAGGCAGTCATATTGGATGGTTGTTCTGATACAAAATGCTGGTTATATGAGCATCCACGGACGCACACCACACGTACAAACGCTAAATTCACGAAGAGGACACGCACGAACATCCTCGTCGCTTTTACAGGCCATACTTAAATGCTGGTCACGTGGTGACTCTCGAAAGATCACGTGGTTCATTAAAGGGCGGGAAACTTTTTAAGACGTTGATCTTGATCGAGTAAAAATTATTGTCGACAGTTTAATAGTTTTCAGAATGTTGTCAAAATACAATGAACTTGAATAATTTACACGGATTAAAAAAAGTATCAACAATTTCTTCTGAGCAGGAAAGAATAAAACAAAACGGATATTATTGAAAATGAAAACAAGATCTTAAATGAACGCATGGCAAAAATATGTTTTTGAGCCTCATGTTCCTGACTATCGGTGTCATGTTTATGTGACATCCTCTATACCAGAGTCTGACATTCCCAGAGTTTGTCGTCCTTTAAATCCGATATTCCAAGAATTTGTTTTTTAGTTTACCATTCTCAGGATCCGTCATTCATAACATCTGTCAAATTCAGAATTTGCCCATTTTAAGGACTGCTGTTTTTAAATTTTTTTATTTATTATAAAAATATTTTTCTTATAAAAACTCAAAATGTTTCAGTTTTTTGTTAAAACGTTAACATGGCTGAAAAAAATTAATTATACTGATTGTTTTTATTTTAGCAATTAAACGAGATATGCCATTTAAAAGAGAGACTTTCAACGTGATATATTAAATTAGATTTTTATCGACGCAAGCGCTTGTCTATAAAATAATAAAATAACACCCGCGCTGTCTCTTTGAATTTACCCAATAATCAACAAGTGAGCTTACACACACATAAACAATAAACATACACGACTATTGTTTTCACAACAATTTTTACAATAACCAATAGGTCAGCTCCATACTGCATACTGCATACTGCATACTGCATACAAACATATGTTTATCTTTACATAATGAGGATCGGCTTGATTGAATATTTTAAATGCATTATGATGCAGAAGGATGGGCTCACATTTCTATTTTGAAAGCAAAAAACTGCACTGGATCCTACTTAATCATAAAACATTTTAAACTGTTTTAAAAGTAAATTAAATTAAAAAATAAATTTAGCTTAAAAACACTAACAGCCTCGTCGAATCTACCCAATAATCAACAGGTAAGTTTCCACTTCCACATACATGTTTATCATGTGATGCCTTATGAAGATAACAAGTAAACCGTAAAAATTTCACAAATGTCTTATAATTCAAGATTTGCCGGTTTTTTATTTATTGCAATTTTTTAAATGATATTTATATGCAAAATTTAATTTAATTGTATTTGATTTGTTTTTGTTTTAAAACGAAAATAGTTATTATTTTTAATTAAATTTTTTTAAACAAATTCTAAAAAGTCGCTAGAGAAAATGTCAAAAAGCAGAACTTTTAAAATAATTCACGAGGTAATTTGTACAAAAACCGAGTTGATCTTTTAATCCTTGCTCTCACTGACGTTACCAAAAGAGCAAAGTTTATTAAGTACCTTTATCGTATACAATTTCAAGAAACTATACCTGCGTAATTCCACGCATACAAAATAACAGAAGTTGTCACTTTAAAAGTAAGTCCAGCTTTTGTTTCTCTTTAAAGATTTTTTTATCTCCAATATTAAACGAAGCGTAGCAAACACGCAAGCTCAAGTTCGATCAAACCACGTGACATAGTACTGTCACAACTGACTGATCTTGGAAATTGTGGACCCTGGAGAGTCTGTTCCGCAAGTGACGGTTTGGAACTTCTTGTGTTTTTACTCCCTTTTTTTATAAAAAAACTGAGAAAACAATTTTTTTAAACATAAATTTTTTTATTGTGTATGCTAACTATATGGTGATTATTATAAACTATTACTAACATATAGTTAGCATACACAATACAAAATTTTTTATAAAAACTTTTATTTAGGTTACAATTTATGTTTGTGTGTGTGTGTGTGTGGCTTTCTCTGTACACAAATCTTGCAAGTAAAATTTAACCAACTTTTTGACTAGCTAGGAAGCTGAAACTTCCAGCATAGTTTTATATTGGATGACAATACATGATTCAATTAAAAAACACAAAAAACTTAATTTGAACATTTGAACATCTTTCGTATTTCTAAATCGAATGTATTTGAAATCAAAGCTTGTGTTGAAAAACTTGTTTTATAAATTATTTTGATGAGTTTGAATAAATAAAAGATAAATCTATTTTAACTGAATAAGTCATAGAATTTATTAATAAAGATTTATTATATCAATAATTATTAAAGTGCGTACTGAATTGGCAGTATTATATAATAACTATTAAATATTTTCTGTTTTAATGTTTATTATAACACGTTATTAAATCGTTAAAACTGTATGTGTGTGTGGTTTGTTTAACGTCTGTATCTGTCAGTTAGACAATTTAGACGGTATGTATGTTTGAGTGTTTGGTGACGTGTTTATGTCGGCTTTGAGGAAGGGAGGCCACCAAAAGCACAAGACTTTCGTAGGCACATGGCTCGACTCACTCCAGCCCACCAACTACTGAGGTGCAATAAGCTGGACAACGACCGGCAAATCGACCTCCACAGCAGCTAGCAATTTAAACCAGCCTCAGATGATCCTCATAGGCTATGGTATCGCTCCGCCGCATTCCCTGCACCTTCTTCTCGTTAAATCCGAACCAATTCATCTCTATATAACAGGCAATGTATGCGGGACGTGGGTGTTTTTTTGCTTATCACCACAAAATATTGCATAGAGGTAGTCTTCGTTAAGAAAAGATTTCAGGCCATTCAAAAAATCCGGTAATTATTTTACGTTTAATGGATAAAATGAGAAAAAACTATAAAAAAAACCGAGCAACGCCGGATAGCCCAACTAGTTAAGACGTGTTAATTAGCGCGTATTTTTTGATAAATGTTTTCTATTTGGATGTCCTAAAAATTTTTATGATTCTTTTTTGCAATTTCTCGGAAGAGCAAAAAATTCAAAAAAATTTTTTTTTCAAAAATAGAATAATTTTAAGATTTTTAAAATATTCAGTGTGACTTTAAATGTCTGTGGGTTAAAGTTTAAAAAATATAAAAATACGTTTCAACGTCAAAAAAAATTGCAAGCAGTTTTTCTTGGAGCAATAAAACAGTAACATTCAAGATGATTTGGAGTGACGCGTTGAAGAGATTTGGTAGTAGATGGTCCTTGCTGTATATATGTTTCTATTTGTGTGTATGTAGATGCTTGCCTGTGTGGGGATGCTTGCCTGTGTGTATGCATCTTTGCATGTGCCTTTATGGTTGTTTACTTGTGTGTGTTTGTGAAAGTTTTTTTAATTGTTTCAATGCTTCCTCGCTGCGTCTGAATGGATTCTAATAACTGTAACTAAAATTGATGAACGGGGATCAACCCCACGAACAATGACGTATCTTAGCACAATAGGGCCACTGCTTCAACCGTATGAACGTATTTTTGTGTATAATTATGATGCAATTATCGTCTCCTGGTTTGCCATCTCATGTACAGTAATGTGCACGTGTTCCGATATTTTAATTACAAAATTCATTCTACTTTCACCTTACTTGCACTCGTAATTTCTTGTATTTATTTTTATTTATAACTATCTAGTTACCCGGCGTTGGCCGGGGGTTCTAGAGGTTTTTCTATCGTTCTTCTCTTTCGCTCCCGTTTCCTTCCCCGATGGAATTTTACTTGAATAAATTATATCATTTTACTATACTTTTACCTAATTTAAATAAAACTGATTCCGATTCCTGAGTTGATCAACCGACTCCTGGGTCATTTTAGCAGCTACTCTACAACTTTGATGACCAATATTCTAGTATACCTGCAAGTTCAACTTTTTTTACACCAAACTGGTAAGCATTCAAAGTTCAATGATTCCCAGTATTATCAAACAATTTTGTCTTAATGTTCAACACGGAAAACATTTTTTAAGTTAGCAGAAAAAAATTAAAATAGTTGTTCTTATAAAAGTATTTAGTGAAGTTATTGGCGTTGATAATGATGTGATTTAAAAAAACCATATTTTTTAATTATTAGTTTGGTGGTTTTTACATAAGTTCCTTTATTTAAGTGCATTTGAAAATGAAGCAATGGTCAATAGTTTTACTTTTGAAACACAGCCACAAATAATATTGGTGAAAAGTTCATTGAACTGCTTAAAAGTATTTGCTGCATATATTCTATTAAAAGTTGATTAAAAGTAAACAAATAAGAGATAAAAAAAATATTAGAAAGAAAAACAAGAAAAAAATAAAACAGAGAAAAAAAAGAAAAAAGATAGAGAAAAAAATAAGAAAAAAAGAAAATTAGAAAAAAAAGAAAGAAAAATAATAAAGAGGAAAAAAGGAAAGAAAGAGAAAAAAAGACAGAAAAAGAAAAAAAAGAAGAATGTTAAGCTAGTTGAAACCAGATTTTTTTCATTCTTAATGTTAACTTCACGACTAGCTTGCTTATTTGCTGGTTTGCAAATCTTTGAAGTGAAAATTAAGAAACTGGTCATCAGTCAAGCTAAAATTTGAAATACAAACTTACTTTTAATGTCAACCACATTTGAAAATTTTCAAAAAACGAATTTAATTGTTTAACTTAAAAGTTGTTTATTAATGTTTAAAAACAACAAATCAAATTAAATTATATAAATATTCGAATTTATGAATTTGAAATTTGTTTGTATTTCAAAAGTAAGATTTGCACAAGATAAAAAACTTATGAATTTTGAAATATAAGGGATTTGTGAAAAAATTCTAATCTTTTGTGGTTTGCTTGTTCTCTTTTAGTAATTTTATTGAACACATGATTTAAGTTTGTTAATTTATTCAAAAGGCACGGTCTTAATTAATTTACTCTAATAACTCTGCTTCTATATTAATCCATTTTTTCTTTCCACATCAAAATCTAAGAATTCTCACTCTTTCAATTGAACAATCTCAAGGTCGTTCACTCTTTCAACCTCGTCATCGCAATTCATCGAGCACTCCGGATGACTTGATCCGTGATCGACATAGCGTGTCAACAAACACGTCAACTCGGAATATTCATGCCGATAAAAATACAACTAAACAATACTTAGAAAATATTAATAATCTAATAATACAAATATAAACAGTATTTTGTGCCACACATGAAAGCAACCTTTAAACTGCATTTTCACGTGTTCTCGTTCAAATTGCATTAAAATGAAGACATATTGAAGACTCTCATGTGACTCGTTCATACCTTGCGTCCAATCATATTAAATGATTCCACAAGTTGCAATTTTTTATTGAGACGACGTCCCGGTAAGCAGTTGACTCACAAATGTATTCTGCCAATTTTCATTTTTTATTCAAATAAATGAAACAAGTATCTTTCTTTAAAAAAACTGCTTAAGTATTATTAATGCTACTTAAATTCTATTGCCACTTTTTATCTTTACCCCACAACGCGCACCATACATTACTGCACGACCTAGTACCATACTATACCACACAGAGTACCACTCAACACCTCACAGTACCACAGTAAAACACGCCATGGTTATGACTTTTTTAAAATTAAAAGCCCGTGAAAGTAAACGATGAACTTTCAAAATAACTTTAGGTTTGTTAAATTTCGAAAACAAAAAACTCCCACACCTAACAAGAGTATTCGGTTGTTTGCAAGTCATTTGCTACAAATACTGTCAGCATAGCGTTTAGTTACTTACCAGCAAATTTTTAAATTGTGGAATTACTGTTTATGATTTTACAGCAAAATAATTGTAATTTTTAAAAATGGCTAAAGCAATTAGCTCTCTATCTGGCAGAAATTGTAAACTTTATATATTCAAAACAAAAGAGAATTGAAACTTTTCCTCCGTCCTAGGATTTTACGTATTAGTATCTTTTTGGAGGTTGTAAGATGAAGATGATTCATCTTACGTATTTTCATAATATTTGTTTATTTTATTGTATATGTGTATATATGTGTGTGTATATGTGTGTGTGTATATGTATGTATATATGTATGTTTGTGCTCCTGTGACATTGTGTGTGCGTATAATTTTTTGTATCATTAATATATATGTATATGTATGTGTGTTTGAGTGTATATATACATGAATGGGTATATGTATATGTATAACTTCGCCTCGCTAATTGCGAGCCAGTCCCAAGCCTGGATAAAGGAGGAGGGACAGTTAAAAGGATCAAACTTTGATCCACGACAGGAAGTACTTATGTGCTTCCTACATACAGCCAATTCAGTCTTAAAACACTTGGTGTAAAGGACTATAAGCTACCATAAAAAAAAAAAAAAATGTATATGTATATGTATATGTATATGTATATGTATATATATATATATATATATATATATATATATATATATATATATATATATATATATATATATATATATATATATGTATATATATATATATATATATGTATATATATAATTGTTATTGGTCTTTTTCCTTTTTGTGGTCTTCAATAAAAAAGTAAGGTGATCTGGGCAGAGAAATTGGAATTATCAAAAGATTTGTCAGAACCGGGCGAACTTCTACAAAGTGAGATAATTCAGTTTAGAGTTAAGTAAAAGATTATATTCCAGGAAGAATAATAAAGTTAAAATAAATTCGAGAAATATTGTGTTATAAATAACTTCGACTTTAACGTTACGAATCGCTAGAAAGCATATTCCTCTACGTTTACAGAGGTCAGACTAAACACCGCACGGGATGCAGAAGTATTTAACACCGCACGGGATGCAGAAGTATTTTCAAAAAGTAAAATGTTTTCACTGACTAGAGAGATCTACAGAAACATAAGACACGGTCATCTCTGGGTCACGAAAACAAGGTGAACAAATTTGTAAAAAATTGAAAGATCTTTTCAACACTGCTCACGCTCATGCTCTATGGCTCATCACCATCCGAGAAGATTTTTTTTTCATTTTCAGAAACAAAAAGAATTCCAGGATCAATTGCTGTCTTTCAGTGACTTAAAAACTAGCAAGCTCAAAAACGTTGAGCAACAAATGCAAATAGAAAATGCGAACACACAATGAGATCAAAATTTCAGCCAGTCAAATTATTCTTAAGTCAGATACATCAACAGCATCAAACAATAAAAAAGAGAATGAAGATAAAATCCAGTTCAAGACTAAGTTGTTGTTGGTGGTGTATTAGAGCTGAATAGAGCAAAAACAAACTCTATAAGTCTTGGACTTGCTTCAACTCTGGACAGAACAAGAATATCCTAAAGAAATGCAATATTTGTTATCAACGAAGTTGCATTCAGCATTGTTTACAATAATTGTTTGTAAACATCAACAGGAAATGTATTTTTTAAACAAGTCACAATTTTTTTAAATCAGAAATCAGAATTTGATCGTTCATTGGGGTGAAAAATTAATGAAAGATTTAACTTCATAACAGCACATTTGATTTTACAACTTTAATTTGCAGAGTAGGCGTGAAACAGCTGCTTGGAGTGGCAAAAATGTTTTATGGAACAGGAAAAGCTCAAGCAGCTGCTGTGATCAATTGCTTGTAGAAATGGTTTGTCAAAAATTAAGTTGCAGTATAATGATTTGACACAACATCATTAAACAATGGCCATCATAATGGCCATAACAATGGGGCTTGTTTCCATGTTAAAAAAAAAATGGATAAAGATATATTGTTCTTGGTATGCCGCCATCATATTCTAGAGCTGATCGTTGAAACGGTCTTTGAAGAAACATCTGCCCTGCTACAGCAAAAGGAAGCAAGTCCATTGTTGGCCTAAAATTAAATTAATTGTCTGTTTAAATGTAGAAAGCAATATATATATATATATATATATATATATATATATATATATATATATATATATATATATATATATATATATATATATATATATATATATATATATATATATATATATATATATATATATATATATATATATATATATATATATATATATATATATATATATATAACTTTTATAGCACCCACCAAGAAAGGATTTTTTTAAATGTTGTTCCTGAGGAAATGAAACAGGAAAACAAACTTTTTTCTAAAACAACGCATATCTCGAAAACCAAAAATGAGGAAGTTTTAAAATTTGGTATCTAGATTCTTCTTAAAAAATCAAAAAAATACTGACTGACTGATAATCAACGCCGGGCTCAAACGCTTTATCCTATGAACGTGAAATTTGGAACTTATATTGCTTTTATAGCGTAAGCACCCATTAAAAAAGGATTTTTTTAAATTTTGCTCTTGAGGAGATGAAATAGGAAAACAAACTTTTTTCTAAAACAACACATATCTCCAAAACCAAAAATGAGGAGGTTTTAAAATTTGGTATCTAGATTTTTCTTGAAAAACAAAAAAAAAAATACGTGTTTCACCATTTTTTGAAAATTTGGTTTCCAGGACCTCAAAGGTGGGGTGGAAAATAGGTTTATTTGTTTTTTTTAGAATAACAACTACTTAAAAATTATAAGTGCTACTGATGTAAAAATTAGTATTTAGTATCTACTCAAAAAATAATGATATACGTGTTTAACCATTTTTTAAACATTTGGTTTTCAGGACCTCAAATGTTGGGTGGAAAAAAAGGAATAATTGATTAAAAACTTAAAAAACTAAAATGTGAAAGTTTTGCAATTTAGTACCAAGTATATTCTAACAAAATAACAAATTAATTGTTTTTATAATTTTTAAAAATTTGGTTTCCTGGACTTCAAATGTAAGATGAAAAAGAGGGTTATATTTTTTTTGAATACTCTGAAGTTGAAAATATTACAGATATAAGAATTAGTAACTAGATATTATTAAGATAATAAAGTTACACATTTTTTACCATTTTTTTACTCTACTATTGATGCACGATTCAAATTCTCTAATTTAAAGCGAGCGAAGCCGCGCCGGGCACTGCTAGTTTATATATTTATATAGACTAGCGGGGTACCCGGCGTTGCCCGGAGTTTTTAGAGATTTTTCTAATGTTTGTCTCTTGTGGGAACAGGAACGGGAAATCAAGCGGGAACGGAAATGAAACCGGGAGCGAAAGAGCGAGCGGGAAAAGGAAAGCGACCATACAGTTTTCTAAGGACACGGTTTACTATTTAATTATATATCATACAACAATAAATTAAACATTTTTTTAAAGCTTAATGCATGTTTGACAAATCATACAATCCTTCATTTCACGCTATTGCCATATATAACTGAATTGAAATTATATTAGGTGTGGGAGGTTTTATATGACCAAAAAGAAATAATACCAGAAACTAACATACAAGCAAACGTTCATTAAATTAAACATCAGGAAAATTATTATTTAAAAGAAAAAAGTCAAAAAATTATAACCCTACACACAGAGTACCATACTACATCACACAGTACCACATTACATCATACAGTACCACACTACATTACACAGTGCCACAATACATCACACGGTACTACACTACATCACTCAGTACCACACTGAATCACACAGTACCATACTGCATCACACAGTACAACACCACACACCACACAGAGCTACTCAACATTACACCACACAAAACTACTCAACATTACACAACACGAAACTACTCAACATTACACAACACAAAGCAAATACACGCCATCATTCCGTTTTCTTCATCACTTTTGCATTACTTCACAAGTACATGGTTGAGGTTGATTTCATTGTTCCAGTGAATGTGTGTTATTATGTTGGATGTAATTTTTTTATTCCTTAATTTGAAAACTACCTACTACTACTACAACTACTACTACTACTACTACTACTACTACTACTACTACTACTACTACTACTACTACTACTACTACTACTACTACTACTACTACTACTACTACTACTACTACTACTACTACTACTACTACTACTACTACTACTACTACTACTACTACTACTACTACTACTACTACTACTACTACTACTACTACTACTACTACTACTACTACTACTACTACTACTACTACTACTACTACTACTACTACTACTACTACTACTACTGCTACTGCTGCTGCTGCTGCTGCTGCTGCTGCTGCTGCTGCTGCTGCTGCTGCTGCTGCTGCTGCTGCTGCTGCTGCTGCTGCTGCTACTACTACTACTACTACTACTACTACTACTACTACTACTACTACTACTACTACTACTACTACTACTACTACTACTACTACTACTACTACTACTACTACTACTACTACTACTACTACTACTACTACTACTACTACTACTACTACTACTACTACTACTACTACTACTACTACTACTACTACTACTACTACTACTACTACTACTACTACTACTACTACTACTACTACTACTACTACTACTACTACTACTACTACTACTACTACTACTACTACTACTACTACTACTACTACTACTACTACTACTACTACTACTACTACTACTACTACTACTACTACTACTACTACTACTACTACTACTACTACTACTACTACTACTACTACTACTACTACTACTACTACTACTACTACTACTACTACTACTACTACTACTAGTGATGTGGGGTTACCGTACGCAATTTTTAATAAATTGCTTCTAGAATAAAAAAAAAGTATTAATAAAAATAATAACAACAGCAATAATAATGCTGTCCATTAGAAAATGAAAAATAATAAATTGCATTAAAATCTGGTTTTTTGACATGTTTGTAATTATCTAAATTATTCTTTAATGACAAATTCTTGGATTTCTGAACCATACCATATCTACCTTTCTCCTTTAATTATGACAAAAACTAATTGATCTATTTCAACGCACTCTGACTGAACTGGGCGGGAGTGGGCTTAAGGGGAATGAAGAAATGATTAAACAAATTTTTATATTTAACGAGTTTTTACCTGAAATGTTAAAAAAAAATTGCTACTGTTTTTTACCGAAATTAAAATTTGTCTGGAAGACATCAAGCAACGAATTGCTTCAAAAATTGTGCAACTTAGTATTTAGCTGAATCGAAACTTATATTAGACTTACATATCTAAACTGAATCAAATTATTCACTGATAGCATTTACATTTTTAAAATGCCTATGAAAGGCTTCAGCCTGGGACGGCGGAAGGTTGCGGATGCCGCTGAAGAACAATTTTTGGTGCAGATCAGCGTAAAGGTTAACTTTGCTTATGATTTGTTAGGGAACATTTGATCATAATTTGAAATAAATATATATATAAAAGGAATTTGAAATTTATATTACGTCTATAGCGTACACAGTACACACCAATTAAAAAAGGGTTTTTTAATTTTGCTCGTGAAAACACTTGAACAGAAAGATGAACTTTTTTTCTCAAAAAACGCCTATCTCAAAAACCAGAAATGTGAAAGTTTTAAAATTTCATATCTAGATTCACCATAAAAGATAAATAAATACTTATTTCACCATTTTTGGAAAATTTGGTTTCCGGGACCTCACGTATGGGATGGAGACTATTGTAATAGGTTTTTCTTAAAAATAACTATCACTCAAAAACTAAAAATGTTACAGATGTGAAATGTAGTATTTAAATACTATTTGAAAAATAAAAATACTAGCGTTTCAGTATTTTATATCATTTTACTTCAGGGACTTCAAATGTGGGGTATAAAAAAATGATTATTTGCTTAAAAACTCATAAACTTAAAATGTTAAAGTGTTGAAACTCAGTATTTATATTTTTCTTAAAAAGCAAAAAAATAAAAAATACGAATATCGCCATTTTAAAAAAATTTGGTTTCCATGCTTTGAGGAATTGAGATTGTTAAAACTAGCTGAGTCCAGCTTGCACAGCCGGATCTTGACTTTTGTGCTTATAAAACGGGTCGGTTCGGGTTTAAATTTTTGTGCCTATGAACCGGTCATGCATAAACTTTTTTGCTAAATGAGCTTGACCAGGTCTAAAAAAGTCAGTCAGGGCTCCATGATGCATGGTTCAAATTCTCAAATTTTAAGCCAGCGAAACCGCGACCGGTACTGCTAGTTGTTTATATGTACTAGAGCACATGGGGTTATTAACGAGTCATACTGCAATCAAAGTAGAGCGAGTTGATCTTTGAAGGCATTCACCGAACATGCGTCCACTGCTTCCTGCGTCAAGGAGTTCCAGCTGAGAGCTACTCGATTTGTGAAAAAGTGTTTTCGCTCTTCACATCCTTTATTTTTTGTGGTAAAAGAAGGCAGTTGTGACCATTCAAACAATAGGATCTGTTAGTTTGCCATGTGGGATGTTTTTGCAATACAAAAAAATTCACTTCATCAATATGAGCCAGTATTTTGTATTGTTGGATCAAATCGCCTCTAACCCTAGGGTCTTCAAGCGTGGTAATTCCAAGCTTCTGTAGTCTTTCTAAGTATGGTAAATGTTTGATTGTTGTAACTATTTTTGTAACTCTGTGCTGGACCTTTTCGAGAGTATCAATGTCCCGGCTTAGATGAGGAGACCAAATTGAACTGCATATTCGAGGTGTGGTCGAATTTTGACCTGGTATAATGTTTTCCAAAGATGGAGACTACGACTTCAGAATAATTTTTTAAGTCTACCAAGAATTCTATTAGCCAAGGCAGCCGCTTCATTCACTTGAGACCTTGCTTTGAGATCATCCGATACTAGAACACCAAGATCTCGTTCGACTGTCGTTACTTCTAAATTTTTCCTATTTCCATCTGGGTTTAACATAGAATAAATAAATTTTGATTTCTGATTGGTTCGTCCAACATGCATAACTTTGCTTTTGTCAATGTTGAATGGCATCAACCATTTGTGTGACCACTGGACTGCCTCATCTATATCGTTTTGGAGTCTGATACAGTCTTCCACAGATTTGATAATCCCAATGATTTTACTATCATCTGCAAAAAGCTTGATGTGTTGAGATAATTTGTCAGGGAGGTCATTTATATAGAGCAAAAACAATAGAGGCCCAAGTACTGAGCCTTGCGGTACCCCACTCGTAACCTTTTTCCATCCTGAAGTACAACTGTTGATCTGAACTCTCTGCTGACGATTGGTTAACCAAGATTCAATCCATTTGTAAAGTGAGCCCTGTATACCGTACGCTCTCAGTTTGTGCAATAAACACCAATGTGGGACTTTGTCAAAAGCTTTCGCAAAATCTGTGTAGACAACATCCACAGAAACGCCAAGATGAACACTTTCTTTCAGAATGTCGCGGGCTTCCAGTAAGTTGCTTACGCATCCTTTTTTTCTTACAAATCCGTGTTGACTTTTAGTTATTAGGTTATTTATAGTGTAGAAAGACATGATTTGCTCGTGAATAAACGTTTTGCATACTTTGCAAAGTACGGAAGTTATTGATACTGGCCTATAGTTTCCTGCCTTTATTTTGCTATCTTTTTTAAAAATGGGTGTAACATTAGCTAGTTTCCATAGGTCTGGTACCATGCCTGTGGTGATAGACATTCTAAAGATGAGAGTGATAGGAATTGCAAGAGCAGCTGCGCTGTTTTTTAATATACGAGGATGAAATCCATCAACTCCCATAGCCTTGTTCGCCAAGAGTTCTGATAGTCTTTTTTCAACCTTTTCAAATGTGAAAACGCTCTCGTCAATATTGCATTCGGAATCTGTTCTCTGTTCAAAAAATGGCAGTTGATTGCCTGATTCAGTAACAAAGACAGATTGGAAGTATTCGTTTAGTGTCTTGCATATTACTTCTTGGTCGACCGATGTGTCACATGTGTTCATTATGTGCCCTCGTGTTCATTATGTGTCCTCGTGTTCATTACGTGCACATGTGTTCATTATGTGCACATGTGTTCATTATGTGCACATGTGTTCATTATGTGCACATGTGTTCATTATGTGCACATGTGATCTTTTCACATCCGGACAGTTTTTAAGAACAGCACTAGATCCAAATGAACTCATAAGTTTCAGAATTTTTTTTTAAATTGGAAGCCGATAAGATAAAAACGTTGAGAATGTTATTGTAAATTTAATAATGCTATGGAGCTTTTGAAAAAAAATTAAAGTTTGTGAAAAAAATCTAAAGAATTAGATTTTGTTAGAAAAATATAGAAAGCATAAAAACTCTAATTTTCAAAGTGCTCAGTTCCATGATAAAGTTATGACGAGATTTGACAAATAATCCTACGACAGTCTACCAGCGTTTGAAGAATTTTTGAAAAGGTGGAAAACTTGACCAGCTTTAAGATGAGCCGGCTATTTGGTTTTTGAAGAAGATGAAGTGTATGATGCATGATGATGATGATGATGACAACGACGACGACGACGACGATGATGATGATGATGATGAGGATGATGATGATGATGATGATGATGATGATGATGATGATGATGATGATGATGATGATGATGATGATGATGATGATGATGATGATGATGATTATGATGATGATGATGATGATGATGATGATGATGATGATGATGATGGTGATGATGGTGATGATGATGATGATGATGATGATGATGATGATTATGATGGTGATGGTGATGATGATGGTGATGATGATGGTGGTGGTGGTGATTATGATGGTGATGGTGATGATGATGGTGATGGTGATGGTGATGGTGGTGATGATGATGGTGATGGGGAGGAGGAGGAGGAAGAGGATGATGATGTATGATAATGATAATGACAAATACGGAAATAATTATAACAGTGATAAATAATGGATAACGTAAAGAATTTTTTAATAAATTAACTTCTCTAAAATTGATCTCGAAAAAACATTGCATTGAATAAATCATTCACACCCAGGAAACATGGCCTAGTAATTGAAAGATCTTCTTGTTGGGTCAAAGTTCAATATCAAATTACCGTGCAGCGTTACATTAAGGATTTCTAGTAGATGTAGTTATATTTAGAGATTTATGTGTTGCAAAAATCTTATTATTTGTTAGATGAATATAATTTATTTGAGAGGTATATTAATTTAAGATATTTTTCAGAAAATGAAGTAATAAAGTTCAAGATTTGAATTTAACATTTCATTTTAATGTGTCTCATTTTTATAATAAAATGATTATTAAAATATATTTTCATTATTAATTTGTAATAGTTTTTATTAATTTGGAGACTGTTTATATCGTTTATATTCCTTACATTGGTTGTTGGACTTGACATTTTAAATTTAACAGTGTGAAATCATGCCGAAACATAAAATTTATAGAGTAAGAAAACAAAATAACAAAATAGAACATTACATAAAAGTTTAATAATAAACAAATGTGATTTGATACTTGCAAACAATCATAATAAACAAAGGTGATTTGATACTTGCAAACAATCATAATATGAAACAGTTAAGCAAGCATAAGATGAAAGATACAGACATATAATAAAAACTCGTTTTTTACTGTTTTTCGTTGTTTATTAAATTTAATAATATTAAAAATTTAACATTTATTTAAAAATATTAGAAAATGCAAAACGTCTTATGACACCAAACAAAATTTATTTATTGTATAAAATCAAAGTAACACAATTATTTAATAACGGACAGTATATTATCTAATTAGTTTTAACTCGTTTAGGTGAAAAATGCAATCAATTAATTATTTTGTCAATCAACATTAGTCAGCTAGATGCAAAAAGCTATATCGATTCGTCTTCATCAGAAAAATATTTTTTGTTAATAGAAATAACTATTTTTAGATAAAAAAATTTTGTTAAAGACATTTGGTCAAAATTAAAAAGATCCAAGTGACTTGGAGCATTTTTTAACGGAAAATATTTCTTCTGAATTTCTTCGTTAATTTTGTTTCAAATGAAAAACACGAATCGTCTTCGTTGAAGCGATCAAATCGAACTTCCGTGATCGCCGCTTTGAAACCTGCCAGAAGTTCTTCATCTTCTCACTTTTTGTTTTTTTTAAATTGAAAATAATTTTTAGGTTTTTAGGTTTTTATTTAACAGACAGATAATGTAACAAGGTATTACACGTATGATGTCAGTTGTCGAGGTACCTCCAAGCTTGCAAATGTACTCGGTATGCAGATAGCAGACAATTCATCTCAGGGCGGTTCATCACGGATTATTCATTCCCTGACTGTTCCTAAAGCGGTTGAATCATCCCGAATAGTTTATCGTGGAAGATGAATATTCTTCAAACCAAATATACAATTGCCTTGATATACTTTTCGGAACAAATAAATTTTCACACAACAATAGAGGGAGGTTTGTGTAAAAAATTGAGATCGGTCATAAAGTGAGCGGGAGCGTGAACTGGAGAATGAGCGGAAATGCAAAAAGAAAATCAAACGGAAACGGAAAAACAACCGGGAGCAGAAAAGCAAGCAAGAAAGAAAAGGAAGCAAGAGAGCATGAAGGAGCAAAAGAACGAGCAAAAGCGGGAAAACGACCGAGAACGAGACCAGAAGCGTGAACGGGAATGCGACCGGGAACGGAAAAGGGAACGAGAACGGGAGAGCAAGCAGGAACGGGAAAGCGACCGGGAGTGAAAGAGCAAGCAAGGAAGGAAACGGGAGGAAAAGAGAAAAATGATAGAAAAACCTCTAAAAACCCCGGGCAACGCCGGGTACCCCGCTAGTAATTGTATAAAGGATAATAAAATTTTTTTGTTTATATTAAACTAAATATGATATCTGAGACATTGAAAGCATTATCGAGTGTTGCAGAAAACCGAATTTTAAACCTTGTCACATTGATTGATATCTGAGGCAAGTTTCAAGCCTCTAGTGCTGGTAATTTACAGATGAGAATTTTGATGAAGAACGAAGATGTTGATAAGCAATATCAAAACCAACGCCTGCAACTGACTTGAGACAAATGATTTGAACATGTTGATGACGATACAGTTTTAAACAACTGGGTAGAACATGGACAAGGTAGATGATTATCTTTCCAAAAAATTTAAAAAAGTATAAAAAATTGTCTTTGTCTTTTGCTTTTTACAATTTCATTATTTTTTGGATTTACACGGATAAAAACAATTTTGACTTATTTAAATCAAACTTTCAATTTATTTTAGAGTACATGTTTGTTTGATTTTTGTTTTTTTTTTATATTAACTTTATCGCCAGTATTACTTGCTTCCTTGTTCACTTGGTTGCCTAAAAATGACAATCAACTAACTTCCCGTCATCCAATCGAGCTGAAATTTAAAATATAGAATCGCTCCTATAACAAAACGTTTTGTTGTAATAAAAATAATAATTATCTATTTTTTAAAACACAAAAAAAATGAAAAACTATTAAATAAATTTTTAAATATATAAATTCAAAAAATTTCATTTAAAAACATAATTTTTGCATTAAAATAAAGATTTTTAAAATCATGCTTTTATTTAAATGAACTAAAAAACAAAAAAAATAAATGGTAATAATAAAAACATAGAGCGCTTTTCTTTGCACACATTCGATTGTAACAATTGCGTCCCACGCTTTTTGTAAAAAATACAGATTTATAATACAATTTTTCAGAAAATTGCAAAATCAAATCAATTATGCAAATTTTAAAATTTATTCAATTAAATTTTTATATGGTTTTTGTACGTAAATGACGTTGAATAATATCACCCATATTAAAAATTTTATTCTTAATTATATTTTATCAAACATTTTTATTAAAATATTGCATTGTCACCGATAATACTTTTGTATTCCAAGTTTCAGTTTAATTGGACAAGGGTTTGTTATTTAAAATTTGATTTGAAAATTTATTAAAATTAAATCATACAAGAAACAGATGAAGTTAAGCAAAACCGTAAATAATGAAAAGATACTCCAATCAATCTTATAGACATTAAATATGGTTTTGTATTCAGATATAAAATTCACAAATATTCTAAAAATAAATACGCTAAAGATAAAAATTATCAAATAATTTAACTATTCTTAATTTTAAATTTATAGCGACAACTTCTCAACTTGCTCATTCAACTGGGACGACTTTAAAAAATTAAAAACTTAAGTTTTGAAAGTGCGTTCTATATCACTGAGAAGACATTTAAAATAGGATTTAAATGGTGTTTAAATTTTAAAATATTTCAACTGGTGGACAAGTTATGAACTGAAACGCAGTGGTTTGGCTCGACGCATATAAAAAAGAAAACAAACAAGTAAATTAAAAACGAATTTTTAAAACCAATGCTCTTATATGTAATTAAAACACAAATAAAAATATCATCAAAAAGCATCGAATTTAAATATCTCAACTATTTTCATGAAAATTTCGTACACGCTTGAGAATCGCGGTCAGTGAGTGTGGTTCGTGTTAACTTGGTAAAATAGTCTGCCAGTCGGTTAGCGTTTTGTGGTCAAGAAAACCCTCAAGAAAACCCTCAAGAAAACCCTCAAGAAACCCCTCGATAAAATCCTCAAGAAAATTAACTAAATTAATTGACTTATTGTAAAACTAATAATTGAATATTGCATTGTCTTCTATCTTGAGCATGTATGCAAAATTTGAAAAAATCTATCAACAGGAAGTGACTCAAAAATTGATTGCAAGATTTGAAACAGACAGAGAAACAGACAGAGAAACAGAGCCGACGAGTTAATAAAAGCATTGGTAAAAAGCACACATTTCGAATATTTTCGGCTCATACATTGTCATTCCTGAATATTTGTATATCTTTGTGGCGCAAAACTTGTTATAATATATTTTTTGAAAAGACATTACCACTTGGTTTTAAACAATTTTTTATAAAATTCAAACAGAAAACTTACTTTTTTCACTGCATTTGTAGAAAGTACATTATTGACATCAACTTCTGCGATGTCATACCCATCTTTAAAAATAAAGCTATTTTAGCTTCATAGTAACTGTGAAGTAAGTAAAGTAGTAAAGTTACTCAACCCTCATTGTAATAAAACTGACTTACTTGTTATTGTAATAGGGCTACCTAAGGATATCTTGATATAACATCTTGTTATATCAAGATATCCTTGGGCTACCTTACACCTCATTTTAATAGGGCTTAGTTACCCCTCATTGTAATAGGGCTAACTTACCCCTCATTGTATTAGGGCTAACTTACAGCTCATTGTAATAGGGCTAACTTACACCTCATTGAAAGAACCAATCACAACCATTTCTAGAGTATAAACAATGACCAATTCAATTAAATTACTATCGCTATAATTGTACAATTATGGCCGGTATTAGCTGGGTTGAAATCGTATTTACGTTCCCAATATGAGAAATAAGAAGAGATTTCCATGCGTGCACATGTTGAAGCTAGTTCCTATTTATGAATATTTTTTGTCAATATAAATCTGTTTCCAACTGATGTTAATGATCCAGCTGTTGATGATCGTGATGATGATGATGATGATGATGATGATGATGATGATGATGAAAATCAACTTAATCGTCACAATCAAATACGACTATGACGGTGATGGTTGTGATCTTCACTACAATTGCAGGAGTGCGCTTGTCTAGTAGTAGCAAACTACATGAAGCACAAAAACATTCAGATAGCCATTCAACAAGGCACTTGATAAAGCGCTGATGTTTACATAGTATTACAAGAATCGGTTCGAAAACAAGAAAAAGCGTTTGCCCTCTATCTCTTTTCCCCTATATATTTTTTTAATTTTTTCTTTGATCTCTCTCTCCCTTTCTTTCTCTTTTTTATCCCTATCCCTATTTCTATCGCCATCCCTACCTTTCTTTCTCTCTTTTTTTCTCTCTCTCGCTATCATTCCCCCCTCTCTCTCTCTTTCTCTCTCAAATAAGAAATAAAATGGAATTGTTTAAATAAAAAAAAACTGTTTAAAAGATTTGTTTGGCGCAGAAGACATTCTTGGTGCTTAGTGTTTTAGTGCGGAATGTTTTATAAAAAAAAATATAGCCAATGAAGTTTTAATAAAAATATGATAAATAAAATTGTAATAAAGAATATAATAAATGAATTTCTTTTTAAAATGTTGCAATTGCATTTATAGAAAAGAATGTCTCTTTTTTAATAACAAAAATTTTAAATAGCTTTTAATAAGAAATACCACTAGAATTTTATTAAAAATCAAACAAAAGTTAAATGGCCTAAAAATGCAACTTATTCAAGTTTCAGTTAGTTTTGAATGACTAGCTTCAAGTGGCTTAATTACATTTTGACTTGGTATTGGTAGACTTCTCTCTCTCTCTGTCTCTGTCTCTGTCTCTCTCTGTCTCTCTCTTTCTCTCTCTCTCTTTCTCTCGGGGTTTTTAGATGTTTTGTATCGTTTTTCTTTCTTGTTTCTTTCTCCGCTACTTTTAAGTTCCCGCTCGCTCACCTGCTCCTTCTCGCTCTCCTCTCTCTTTCCCACCCGCTCTTCCGCTCTTGGTTGCTTTTCCGTTCTCGCTTGGTCTCACGTTCTTTTTCTCGCTCCCGCTCGCTCTAACGTTTTCGCTCCGCTCGCTTTTTGACCGATCTCATTTTTTTTCAACAAAACATTCTTCCATTGACTTTCAATTTTGTTAAAAATTTCTTTACAATCGTGTAGCAATGCATTAAGGACACCCACATACACAAACGCACACAACCATTAATTTATTTATACGCATATATTTAGATTAAAATACTTGTTAAAGTTTTTTACCAATGCTTTTATTAACTCGTCGTCTCTGTTTCTCTGTCTGTTTCAAATCTTGCAATCAATTTTTGAGTCACTTCCTGATGATAGATTTTTTTCAAATTTTGCATACATGCTCAAAATAGAAGACAATGCAATATTCAATTATTAGTTTTACAATAAGTCAATTAATTTAGTTAATTTTCTTGAGGATTTTATCGAGGGGTTTCTTGAGGGTTTTCTTGAGGGTTTTCTTGAGGGTTTTCTTGACCACAAAACGCTAACCGACTGGCAGACTATTTTACCAAGTTAACACGAACCACACTCACTGACCGCGATTCTCAAGCGTGTACGAAATTTTCATGAAAATAGTTGAGATATTTAAATTCGATGCTTTTTGATGATATTTTTATTATTATTACCAATGCTTTTATTAACTCGTCGTCTCTGTTTCTCTGTCTGTCTGTTTGTTTCTCTGTCTGTCTGTTTCTCTGTCTGTTTCAAATCTTGCAATCAATTTTTGAGTCACTTCCTGATGATAGATTTTTTTCAAATTTTGCATACATGCTCAAAATAGAAGACAATGCAATATTCAATTATTAGTTTTACAATAAGTCAATTAATTTAGTTAATTTTAATTAATTTCGATATTTCGATATAATTAAGATATTTCGACTTTAATATAAAATAAAAGAGTAATATAAGAAAAAATTGATTGCAAAATTTGTGTTTTAATTACATATAAGAGCATTGGTTTTAAAAATTCGTTTTTAATTTACTTGTTTTATTTGGTTTTTAAAATATTTTCTTAAGATTATTTGTTTGTTGAAAAAATTCCAAAATACTTTTTTTCAAATTTTATACTTTTTTCAAATTTTGGAAATAAAACTCTTTGCATAGAATCTTTTTTTATTTAGTTAACTAGCGGGGGCACCCGGCGTTGCCCGGGGTTTTTAAAGGTTTTTCTAATGTTTGTCTCTTTCGCTCCCGTTTCCTTTTCCGCTTTCCCGTTCCCGTCGCGTTCCCGGTCGCTTTTCCGCTCCCGGTCACTTTTCCGCTCTCGGTCGTTTTCCAGTTCCCGGTCGCTTTCCCGCTCCCGGTTGCTTTCCCGTTCTCGGTCGCTTTTCCTTTCCCGTTCTATTTTTTGCTCTCAGTTGGCTTCCCGTTCCCGTTTTTGTTCACTTATGTATGTATATGTAAGTGTATTTATATATGTACTAGCGGGGGCACCCGGTGTTGCCCGGGGTTTTTAGAGGTTTACCAAATGCATTTCTTTTTGCTCCCGTTTCCTTCCCGCTTGCGATCCCGCTCCCGGTCGTTATCCGTTCCCTGTCGCTTTCCCGCTCATTTTTTCGCTCTCAGTTCCCCCCCCCTAGATCCGATTCTACATACATACATACATACATATATTCATAGATACATACATACATACATACATACATACATACATACATACATACATACATACATACATACATACATACATACATACATACATACATACATACATACATACATACATACATACATACATACATACATACATACATACATATATATATATATATATATTCATATATATATATATATATATATATATATATATATATATATATATATATATATTCATATATATATATATATATATATATATATATATATATATAGATATATATATATATATATATATATATATATATATATATATATATATATATATATATATATATATATATATATATATATATTTATATATATATATATATATATATATATATATATATATATATATATATATATATATATATATATATATATATATATATATATATATATAGTTCCCGCTCGCTCACCCGCTCCGCTCCGCTCATTTTGTGACGGATTTCAAAAAAATTTTTCTATATTTGATTCCCCTTGACTCTCAAGGTTGTGTGAAAATTTCATTACAATCGGATGAATGGTGTAACAATGCATAAATAACATACATGCATATATACATACAAACATTCATTTATATATATACTAGCGGGGTTACCCGGCGTTGCCCGGGGTTTTTAGAGGTTTTTCTAATGTTTGTCTCTCTCGCTCCCGTTCCCTTCTCCACTTTCCCGTTTTCGTAGCGTTCCCGGTCGCTTTTCCGCTCTCGGTCGTTTTCCAGCTCCCGGTCGCTTTCCCGCTCAGAAGTTTTGTTATCGATTTTCTCTCTTGCTCGCGTTTCCTTCCAAGCTTGCTTTCCCGATTCCAGTTGCTTTCCGCGTTCCCGGTCGCTTTCCGCGTTCCCGATCGCTTTCCGCGTTCCCGGTCGCTTTCCCGTTCCCGGTCGCTTTCCCGTTCCCGGTCGCTTTCCCGTTCCCTGTCGCTTTCCCGTTCTCGGTCGCTTTCTCGTTCTCGGTCGCTTTCCCGTTCCCGGTCGCTTTCCCGTTCCCGGTCGTTTTCCCGTTCCCGGTCGCTTTCCCGTTCCCGCTCACGCTTGCTCTCCCGTTCCCGGTCATGCTTGCTCTCCCATTCCCGGTCACGGTTGCTCTCCCGTTCCCGTTCACGCTCATTTTCTCTTTTACATTCTTTCATAACTTCTGTTAGGCTATAAAACGTAAAATAGATTTGCTAAGAGTATATATATATATATGAATGTTTGTGGGTTAGTTTGTCTATTATAGAAACGGGAAAGCGACCCGGAACGGACAGCGAGCGGGAACGGAAAAGCAAGCGTGAGCGGGAATGGGAGAGCAAACGTGAGCGGGAACGGGACAGCGACCGGGAACGGGAAAACGACCGGGAGCGGGAAAGCGACCGGGAGCGGGAAAGCGACCGGGAGCGGGAAAGCGACCGGCAGCGGGAAAACGACCGAAAACGGGAAAGCGAACAGGAGTGGGAAAGCAGGTGGGAAAGGAAATGGGAGAGAAAGAGACAAACATTAGAAAAACCTCTAAAAAACCTGGGCAACGCCGGGTATCTCCGCTAGTACATACATAAACACACACACAGACACACATACATGCACATACACATACATACATATACACATACACACGCACATACATATATATATAGTATATTTATATTTATATATATATATATATATATATATATATATATATATATAGTTCCCGCTCGCTCACCCGCTCCGCTCCGCTCATTTTGTGACGGATTTCAAAAAAAAATTTTTTATTTTTGACTTCCATTGACTCTCAAGGTTGTGTGAAAATTTCATTACGATCGGATGAACGGTGTAGCAATGCATAAAGGACATTAACATATAAACATATATACATATATACAAACATTCATTTTTATATATATAGATAGATTTATTTTAATCTGATCTCAGCCTTTAATTTTTTCTGTTTTACAGGGTTTTTTCTTATCTAGATAAGTTAACAAGTCTAAGCAAAAATAATTTGTTTTTAAACACATTTTTATATTTCTATATTATGCAAATAAATTTCTAAATGTACTAATAGTTTCATCATTGTTTATACTCATAAGCTAAAGCCGAAATTTTAATAAGTTTTTGAAATAGTTATGATTACCTAAGTGTTCTTTTAATTGATGCAACAGCCCTCTACTAAGTAATCTTGAACTTGTTACAAAATAAATATTCAAATTATTTGAAAAAACGATTAAATCGCTTTGTAAATGATTAAATATTGATGTTGCATGTGGCTTAGGCTTTGCTGAAAGTTTCAAAGTTCTAAGTATTATAAAAGTTGGTTTAAAATCAATTAAAAAATTGACCACAGAGAAACAGAAAAGTCAATTTAAATAAAAGTGTGTGAAAAGCCAGATTATGTTTTTACACAAATTTGTTGAGATGCATGAAGCCAATTGCAGATAACTTGCAAAATGATCAGAATTATTATATAAAACAAACTGATTTGCAGCATTGTACAAGGAACCGATGCAATACATTGTTAGACGATTTTAATCTTGAAGTCGGTATAAACGACTATTTTTGGGCATCCGTGTTTCTTATTTATATTGAGTTAAGATGAGCCAGCAGTTTTGAAAAAATCAAAAACTTCTTCCTGGTAGGCTCTAAACAAAAACTGCGCTGATAAATTTTTTTACCCCACATTTGAGGTCCAGGAAGCAAAATAATCAAAAAATAGTAAAACACGTATATATTTATTTTTTCAGTAAATACTTAATACTAATTATTACATCTGTAGCTCTTACAGTTTTTGAGACGCAGTTTTTTTCTAAAATAAAAATAACCCTATTTTCCACCCCACATATGATGTCCTGGAAACAAAAATTTCAAAAATTAATAAAACGTATTTTTTATTTTGTAAAAATAATTTTGGTACTATATTGCAAAATTTTTAAATGTTCAGTTCTTAGAGTTTTTAAGCAAATATATCTTTTTTTCACCCTTCATTTGAGGTCCTGGAAATCAAATTATTAAATATTGGTAAATCACGTATATCTATATTTTTTGAGTAGATACTAAATACTAAATTTTACATCTGTAGCACTTACAGTTTCTTAGTAGCAGTTATTCTAAAAAAAAATAACCCTATTTTCCACCCCACATTTGAGGTCCCGGAAACCAAGTTTTTAGCTATTAAATTTCAAAACCTCATTTTTGCGTTTTGGGATATGCGTTTTTTTTGTATAACAAACTTTATTTCCTGTTTTATCTCCTCAGAGGCAACATTTTCACAAACCCTTTCTTAGTGGGTGCTTAGGCTTAAAAATAATATAAGTTACAAATTTCACGTTTCTTGGATGAGGCGTTTTAGCTCGGCGTTGATTATCAGTCAGGCTGGACATATATATATATATATATATATATGTGTGTGTGTGTGTGTGTGTGTGTGTGTGTGTGTGTGTGTGTGTGTGTGTGTGTGTGTGTGTGTGTGTGTGTGTGTGTGTGTGTGTGTGTGTGTGTGTGTGTGTGTGTGTGTGTGTGTGTGTGTGTTGTGTGTGTGTGTGTCAAATGTCAACCTAAATTACTTTCATCAAATATCCACTGAGTTGTCGTCACTTGCCAAATAAAGGATAAATTGGCGGGAAAGCAAGCGGAAGGAACGTAAAAACAAGCGGAAACGGGATAGTAAACGGGAACGATAGAACAAGCGGGGAAGGAAACGGGAGCAAAAGAGAAGAACGATAGAAAAACTTTCAAAAACCTCGGGCGTTGTACACTCGATTGCTTTTCGAGATTGATTTTTTTGAAATTGTCATAATTTTGTACATTAAACTCTTGGTAAAAAAACCAAAATAATTTAAAAGGCAAAACAACGTTTGCTGGGTCAGCTAGAATATATAGATTTATAAAAATTAAACTTATTGACATTAACAGGAAAGGTGCTGCTTAACCCCTTTTTTACACAAAGGTCAAGAAATAATTGCTTGAAAGAACAAAAAACAGTAAAACATTTTTTAAATTAATATTCGAGTTTAAAAAACAAGTGAATGATTGAAAAAAAAACGAAAATAAAAAATAAACTTTAATGATGAAGAGGCATTCTCCAGCTTTTGAAATCATATTGCACCTGCTCTGTAATTGACTTTCTCCTTTCTCTTTCTTACTCTCTCATTTTTCATTTCTTTCTCTCTATCTATCTATCTCTTTTTCTCTCCTCTTTCTTTTTTCTTTTTCATTTTTTTCTAGGGTTTTGTTTGTTTTCAATTTCATTCTTTTAAAACCTTTCTCTGTGTTTTTAAGTATATGTTTTTATCTAACTTTTATAATTTCTACATCACGATTTGTATATGCAAAACAAAGTCAAAATATTCTTCCATTAGCTTTCATATATTTACAAATAGCACAGAATATTCTTTTCTGGTTAAATAGTAAAACAATTCACCAAATAATTGTATATATATATATATATATATATATATATATATATATATATATATATATATATATATATATATATATATATATATATATATATATATAATTATATATAAGATATATATGGCTGATCGGATGGATGGAGGTCCAGACGGATGGACGGATTGGTGGTAGCAAGTAGTGATCAATCAGGAATCACTTTAAAGGTTCAATTCTTTACCAATCAATCATTCCATTGGAGCATAGATTTCATTAATATCTCTTATTTCTAACTTAAAAACAAAATAAAAACATGACTAAAATGTTTTGATTTTCTTTAGTTCATTAAATAAATCTGTTATACAATCATTTAAGCTTCAGGTCAAATGTCACAGTGACCCTCAGAAGCTGTAATAAACAGAAATGACGTTTTGTAGTGACATTGAAAACAAGGAGTTTTACAACAATTATTTAATTTCTACCAGCCTGAGTGTTGTATCTCGTTTATTTGTAGTTTTAGATAAAGTCGTTATCTAAATGGATAGGTTTGAGATATGAGTACTTGGAGTACGATGATGTAGATATATGTGATAGAAGATTCCTTAAGTTGTTAATGATCCATTAACTAACTATTGCTGATTAGATCGTCGGTCTAATTGTTTTTTTTTTTTTTTTTTTTTTTTATAATAGTTTATAGTCCTTTACACCAGGGGTTTTAAGACTCTAATGGCTGTATGTAGGGAGCTCTTATGTACTTCCTGTCGTGGATCAGAATTTGATCCTTTTCCCTCCTCCTTTCTCCAGGCTTGGGACTGGCTCGCAATTAGCGAGGCGGAGTTGAGGTCTAATTGTTGAATACAGTTCCCTGAGGTACCTGATTAGGAAATAGATTACTTAAGCGTATATATCTATATATATAAAAGAACATGTCCTGACTGACTGACTGACTGACTGACTGACTGATAATCAACGCCGAGCTCAAACGCCTCATCCTAGGAACGTGAAATTTGAAATTTATATTACTTTTATTGCGTAAGCATCCATTAAGAAAGGATTTTTGAAAATTTTGCTCCTGAGGGGAATAAACTGGAAAACAAACTTTTTTCTAAAACAATGTATATCTCGAAAACCAAAAATGAGGAGATTTTGAAATTTGGTATATGGATTCTTCTTGAAAAATAAAAAGATACGTGTTTCACCAGTTTTTGAAAATTCGGTTTCCTGGACCTCAAATGTGGGCTGGAAAATTGGGTTATTTGGTTTTTAAAGTAGCTGCTACTCAAAAACTGTGAATGCTACAGGAGTAAAAATTAGTAATTGGTTTCTACTCCAAAAATAATGAAATACGTGTTTTAGCATTTTTTGAAAATTTGGTTTCCAGGACTTCAAATGTGGGGTGGAAAATAGGGTTATTTGTTTTTTAAAGTAACTGCTAATCAAAAACTGTAAATACCACAGATGTAAAACTTAGTATTTAGTTTCTATTCTAAAAATAAAGATATACGTGTTTTACCATTTTTTGAAAATTCGGTTTCCAGGACTTCAAATATGGGGTGGAAAATAGGGTACTTGGTTTTTAAAGTAACTGCTACTCAAAAACTGTGAATGCTATAAAAGTAAAATTAGTATTTAGTTTCTACTCTAAAAATAATGATATATGTGTTTTACCATTTTTTGAAAATTTGGTTTCCAGGACCTCAAATGTGAAGTGGAAAAAGGGTTATTTGATTTTAAAATAACTGCTACTCAAAAACTGTAAGTGCTACAGATGTGAAAATTAGTATTTTGAGGTTTTGTGCCGGTTAAAAGTAGATGAGTTCAGTTTATCACCGGACGGACGGGCCAAGCCGTTATTTTAGGGTCTTCATACGGCCCTGCCCAAACCTTAAATCAAGGTGGGACGGGCCAAGATTTTTAACCAAGTATATGGACATTTTAGTGATTTTAGGGTGTTCAGACGGGCCGGGCTAAACCTGAAGTCAAGGTGGGACGGCCGAAGTTTTTCATCAAGTATATAGAACTTCTAGGCCTGTAAAAACGGGCCAGGCCCATATTAGACGGGCCGTGCCGGGCCAGGAATTTCGGTTTTTGAAGCGGGCTGGGCCAAGATGTCGACGGGCCAGCCGAGACCTAAAAAATTAATCCGTGCTGTACTCTACTATGTATGCACGGTTCAAATTCTCTAATTTCATGCGAGCGAAGCCGCCACGAGCACTGCTAGTATACACATATATACATACATATATATACGTATAGAATACTGAGTTTTTATAATTTTAAAATTAGAAAATTAGTTCGTATGAAATTATTAAATTCAATTAATAATTTAATGCAAATATTTAAAAAAAAAACATTTGAAATGTTGATGACTGGACAATTTTTTGCATAAAATTATGCCGAAAAGAATTGGTAGGGATATCACGGAGTACGATGACATTATAGTTGATGAAATATTACTGGGAGGTTTCTATATGTGCTGGTGTCGTAACTGAATGATGATATGCGTGATTGGTGATTGGTCTGTATTTCTATTTTTCTCCAGAGTTTTTTCTCCAGAGTTTTTTCTGATGAAGGTGATGATGATGATGATGATGATGATGATGATGATGATGATGATGATGATGATGATGATGATGATGATGATGATGATGATGATGATGATGATGATGATGATGATGATGATGATGATGATGATGATGATGATGATGATGATGATGATGATGATGATGATGATGATGATGATGATGATGATGATGATGATGATGATGATGATGATGATGATGATGATGATGATGATGATGATGATGATGATGATGATGATGATGATGATGATGATGATGATGATGATGATGATGAAACATGTATTTCTTGATGAGCTGTTTATTGGACTTTAATGTTGATGGATCTGTCTCATTGTAGTGAAAGAAACACCGCCAGCCCAACCTCTTTAATTAGTTCCCAACTTCATCTTCTTCTAGTTCTCTTTTTTTCTGTTATCTTGACACCAGGACTGATTTGACAACGTAACGTCACCAGAACAAGAAGTTAGCAAAACTTTTTTTCTTTGTTGTAAAATAAAGAAAAACGACTTTTAGAAATAGAAATTAGTAAAGTTAAATATTGTCAATAAAGTAGTGTCAATAAAGTTAATTATTGCCAATAAACTTTAATAGTGAATGTTGAGCATATTTTTACGAGCAGAATATAAATATTATTTTACTTTTTATGGAATTTTTCCTGTAAGAACCAAAAAATTCATACTACATAAAATAATTCTGGAAACCAAAAAATCACCTTCGAGATTAACGATAAAATAAACTTCAAACACCTCAAAGAAATTTCAACTTTGAAGTTCCACAAAAAAACATTAATGACGACATACGACTGTTGTGGGAGAGATAGAGCACGTGATAAAAATTTGAAAATGGTAGTATTTGATGAAGACGTTTGAAATATTAAAAGTTAATTTTTAATTATTAATTCAGTGTCGATGTTATTGGTTATCAAAATTAATATAAAATCAAGTTTCTTGTATACATTTTTTTAAAATGTAAAAATCAAATAATTGGAAATGTGAATGTTTTTCAGAGATTTTCAAATTTTGAATTTCTCGAGTAAAGCAGAATGGATGGTTCCAGTCTTTGAGATCCACTTAAAATCCAGTCACATTCAACCCAACGAAGGGATTTTCTGTCTTAGTTTGTTCTTCCTGTACTTCACACACGCGCACATCTACACACACACATACACACACAAACACACACACACACACACACACACACACACACACACACACACACACACACACACACACTAGCCACACAACATACTTCTCATGCTAAACCCATGCAAATTTCTCCGAACGTAAAATCAATCAACATCTTTGAATTCGTTCATCTACACCAAATACTACACGACACCTGTAAAAATACTATTTACTACATCATACAACAAATAATGCAGCAACTTATATACTACACGGTATTAAAATTTATAAACTACGCTATGCCGCTACTAATATTCTTTGCTATGCAGCTTTTCAAACACAACGCTGTGAAACACAAATATATCACACTATTCAACAGAAACAATTACAACTATCTCATCCTCAAAACAAACACAGGCTATTTTGCGTATCACACAGCAATAATAACTTTACCTTTGATTGGAGTATGCAGTCAGTGTGTGGTCACCATGGAAGAAAAAAGACATAGAAGCCATTGAAAGAGTCCAGAAGAGAGCAACAAAAATGGTCAAGGCATGCAAGGGATTGAAATATGAAGACAGGTTGAGAATTTTGAAGCTTCCTTGTTTAAAGTACAGAAGACTGAGAGGGGACCTGATCATGCTCTACAATTTTATTCAAGACAAAGAAGGACGTTTGTGTTTTCCTAATATAAAGATATCAGAAGAAAGAAGAACAAGAGGTCACAAGTTCAAACTGGAAACACAAAGATTCAATGGCAACTGCAGAAAATATTTCTTCCTGACCAGATCGACTGCAATTTGGAACAACCTCCCTTCGAAAATCATAGAAGCCGAACACGTTAACGAATTTAAAAGATTAATCGACTGTCATTTCGAAATAAGCGACATTATGTACAACTATAAAAAGGATTTTTAATAATATATACATACATTTATTTATAGAACATATATATGAACAATATTTTATATAATTCTAGATATGGGCATAGAGACATGTAGTTTGCGCCCATCATTTCCTTTATGTTTATGTTTATAACATCGCACTAAGCAGCAACTACTACATCTATAACATAACACCAAGCCGCAACTACTACTTCCATTACTTAACACCAAGCAGCAAATACTACACCTATTACTTATTACTTAACACAAACAACAACTACTACATCTATAACATCACACCAAACAACAACTACAACATCTCTAACATCACACCAAATAGCAATACTACATCTCTAACATTCCACGAAAAAACAACTATACATCATTACAACGACAAAACACAAGTCAATGGCATTAATATCAGGACATGTTTCGAACATCAAGTGAACAATCCTGTCATTTAACATCGATACATGCCTATTCAATACTCAGTTTGTTCCTGTCGGCGAACGTTTTTCGATTTCCTGCAAAACGGAAAATAAAAACGAGACATGGAAAATAAAAATAAATAAACATCAACAAGCGTTTTCCGTTTAAAATAGACTGAATTTATTTTTGTAATTTTAATGATATCTAACCATTGACAAATCTTTGTACAAAACCTATAGTGAGTGCTATAATCATGAATATGCCACCGCACGGGCATATTTATGGGGATGAAAATAAGGTCACATGCCTCTTCTTTTTCTTCTTTTTCTTCTTTTCTCTTAGTATTGCAAACAATTTGTTTGTATATGTGAACAAAGCAAATTTTCGTAAATACAAAAAATACGGGATGATTAAAGTCTGACATACTTGATGTTTTTTGTTTGCTTGAAAGTAAAAAAAACAATTGTCAAATGCAAATGAGTGTAGTTTTGTTTTAAACTATTTGAAACAAATAAGAAATAGCATAAGTAATTGATTTTCTCAAATTTACTGTAATTTTATAGGCCGCTTTCACATACCAGTCATCCAATTCAGCCAGTTGTTGTGATTTTGTTAGGCCGTGGTAGAGAGAAGAACGCATTCAAAATGCAAAACGTCTTTGTGAAAACGCTTGTTTTAATCCTTCAGGTGCGTCATGTTTTTTCTGTGTTTTAAAAAATAAGTTTCAAAATTATGGAATTTTATCATGCATTTATTTTGCGTTTATTTTGCTGGCGTGTATTTATATGATAACTTATCACAAAATTATAAGTTGACTTAGGTGGCTTAAATTAAAGTGAACAAACGTAATTTAAAATTCTGCGTTTACATTTTCATTTGGGCATTCATTAGTTCCTTGCGGTTTGACAATTTTTTTAATAAACGAATATACATACATAGCAACTTTCAGAATTTTCTAAAAATTAGACAGTTATTATTTGTCAATCAATTAAAATATTGTTACTGAATAAGACATATTTTTAAAATGAACAACTCTTTTTTTAATCGTGTTAACGCTTTATCAATTTATTTCTTCAGTTCAATTTGCTCTGCTTCGATTGCAACTAGCTATTCTAGCAGACTCGTTTATATATATATTCTAACTGTTTTTTTTAAACTTTATTTGTAAGCTTAATTTTTAGATATCTTTTTTCATTTCAAAAGCAAAGTTTAAAAAAAATAATATTTGTTTCTATACACTATAAAATACTTATGTTATTTACAAGTGAGAGTTAATTTAAAAAATTCAAAACATACTTTTAAGACAGTTATAAAATTATATAGCTACATCGTATCGTAATGTACAATTATTACCCTGGTGAATGGTAAACAAAAGATGTTTATAGTTACTATGACAATAAAAGTCATTACCAGCATGCTTCTTTAATTTACTTTTCAATTATTTTTGCTTCTTAAATTTTGTTTTTCTTTAAATAAACTATACAGTTTTTTTTTAAGTAGCTGATTTCTATAATGATCTTCCCAATTTCAAAATGTCCGCTGTCATCCCACAAACAATCGGTTAAGTAAAAGTTAATAAAAGCATGTAAAACAAGTGAAACTTAATTTACAAAAGTGAAAACATGCTTTAAAGATGGCTAAAAAATTTCATAGGGACATCGTATCGTAAAAATACGTTAATGCTATTGCCACGGCGGTACGCGATATTTGATTCGCTATATCTTTATTAATTTTATTTTTTTGTACACTATATGGTATATTCAAACTTAGAATTTGTACCCTTATATAAAAATATTAATGAAATTAAAAAAAAATTATTTTGAAATTTTTATGCTACTACCAAGGATAGGGTTTAGGGGTAGGGATAGGGTTAGGGGTAGGGTTAGGGGTAGGGTTGGGGTTCGGGTTAGGGTTAGGGCTAGAGCTAGGAATAGGGTTAGGGTTAGGGATAGGGATAGGGTTAGTAGCAATTTATTGCCGAGGCAATAGCAGCGACCTAAAAATATTACCTTGGTGAATAGTAAACAAAAGATGTTTGTAGTTACTATGACGATGAAAGACTTTTGTCGTAATTGTCATATGCTTTTTTAATTTATTTTTTAAATAGCTATTGCTTCTCAAATTTTATGATTTTTAATTAAACTTAAATTTCTTACGTAGGTGAATTTTATAATGATCTTCAAAACCTTAAAACGTCTGCGGACATTCCACGGACATACGGAAATCCGGACAAGTGAAATTTAATAAAAACAAATAAAAAGACAAATGTACTCAGTGTTACCTTTATAAGCGACATTTATTTTCATAATGTTAGTCATTTTTTTGAACACTTTAGTAAGCGATGTTCAATTTAGACTTGTTCACGTAACACCAGATTATTTCTCATTATTTACATTTTCCAAGCAATCCTGCAGTTTGTTCATTCTAAACAAAGAACGTCATTTTTAATGAAGACAGATCGTCATCAGGAGTCTCAATAGGCTTGCGATTTGTATAAAATGACGTTGATCATGTTAAATGAAAAGTCAAGTGCGGAACATAGAGATATTTCCTCACTTACAGTTTACGAGGCAGTCAATTTAGTCAGTAATGAGCTGCACTGCCTAATCGACAGTCTGCGTTGATACCATGCGTGAATTCCAAATAAAGACTAAACATTTAAAAATTAGAAAGTTATTCATGCTATATTCATTGAAGCAGGATCAAAATATTTTCAGGATCGCCTAATGGCAGAATGAACGTGAAAATTTCAAATCTTCGAGATAGTTGCAGCAGCAGTTTGAGCAGTTTGACGTCGAGTCGCAGTACAGTCAGTCACAACAAATTGAGCAGCATCAGCCACAATAGGTTGAGCTGTAAACGTCTTCAAATCTATCCAGCTGATTCTAAAGAAGACCTCAAAAAAGACATGAAAGAACTTCTCCGAATGGACGACTTTGATGAATGTCGAGCCAGGGCAAACAGCGGCGGAAGCTTGTACGGGGTGTTGCGAAATAAAGTTCTTCAAAGAGGCACTGCCACGGCCTCTAGTTTTAAAGAACAACCAACTTCTTTAGCTAAACTATTTCCACAATCTGCAAGAACCTTTGCCGAAAAACAGCGATCACGTAGCATGATCCATCGAGGTACATCTCCAGTTTCAGCAAAGGACAAAGGAATCCTGATGGTCATGTGTGAATATACAGAAAAAAAGAAAAGACTTCACGGCCAAGAAATGATCAGACGACATTCAGCAGCAGTGCTGCAGTCGTGCCAGAGACAGAATTCTTTTAAAAAGCCGTCCAGTTTAGCCGTACAAATTCCAACTCATCAGTTTTTAAAACCCGTATCTCCTCTTCTTCCTGCAAAACCGATATCGACTCCTCATCAGAACCACCAACGTCTCCAGGTAATGGATGCTACAAATCCAATAATGAACACTCGCTTGAAAAGAACTCTAACGCCTGGCAGGTACAGCCGATGTCGCTCGAAACAGAGCAACGTGTCCTTCACAAACAGCCCCCAATTATTAACAGTCCCGACAGATACATCTCTTAAAGTGACCATTGAGACTCCAGAATTTGAAACCCACGACTTTCTACTACAGTCTAATAAACCTAAACCTCCACCTCAACTCACGTTGACCACCCACCGTCCTTCTGTGTCGTTTCAGACCCCCAAACCTACCTCGCATTCGCTCAGAGCAACCCGCCACAATTCCGCTCGTTTCTCGATCGTATCAAACAGTCCCGCCATGACGTTTTGCAGACGTCGATCGTTTTCGTTGACGCAAGAAGGAAGTCTTGTGAACGACGGTGATGAACTGGTTACTATGCCAACCAGTCCAGCAGCCATGAGTGGAGGCGTCGCCCAAGAAAATGTAGAAGGATCGCCCACGCTTTCTCTTCCAATGGAAGGAGATTTTCTTCCAGGCGTATGCTATGGAACTGCTCAGCGTTCAAGGACTGCAAGCATTTTCTCCAGCATTTTTCAAGGTTTTTTTTATTCATTATACATATATATTTATATAATGTTCTTTATTTTAAATTCATTTTATTAATATCCAATATACATGTTATATTATACAATGCACGTTTTTATTTAATTTTTTTCAATTTTGAACTTTTAAGTTTAAAAATTAAATATTCGTAAAATGAGAAAACATTTTATTTGAATAGTTTAGCTTGAAAACATTTAGTTTTAAAACTAAACCATATCGGCGATTTTGAGTTGATAAAATCAGTTATCAGCACCCGTGTCACATTCAACCAGGAGACCAGGCAGGGAGTCTTCAGAACCTACCGACTTTAACAAGCCCATTTTCAACATCTCCACGACCCTCGTCCGTTTCGCTCCACCCACAAAACTTGGCCCATAAGAGGCAACCCTCTATTTCACCCCGTGCCAATGTCTTCAGAGTACTCATGTTGGGCGGACCAGGCGTAGGAAAAACGGCTCTGGCCCAACAATTTGTCACTTCTGAATACATGGCTGCTGAAAATACTAGCTTTGGTAGGTCAGATGTAGTTTAATTTAGTAAATAAGTCGTGTTCAGCTGGTTTTGATGATAATGATAATGTTGGTGATGATGATGATGATGATGATGATGATGATGATGATGATGATGATGATGATGATGATGATGATGATGATGATGATGATGATGATGATGATGATGATGATGATGATGATGATGATGATGATGATGATGATGATGATGATGATGATGATGGCGTGGACGTAGTGGTGTCCAGTTTACAATTTTTTGGATAATATTGTTTGTATTTCCATGGTTAAAAAATATGTTGTTGTTTTAAAACGAATATTTCATCAAGCACAGAGTTTACAATGAGGAGTGACATTCACGAGATTTTATTAAGTCTTAATTTTTAGCGCAGCCACTCTAACGAAGATCACTTCCTCCATGCATCGTGGCGTGCCCGGCAATGCGTCGTAGCTAATAAAGTTCCCACGGGCACCTACTTGTTTTAAAACCTGCCAATCTTCATTAATGAAAATGCTTTTTTCTTCTTCCGCTTTTTTTCTCACCTCCTTTCTTTTTCTCAATTTTTTTACATCCAAGTTTTTTTTGCCGCGCGGAATGATTTGCAGACACGTCTGCCTGACTTTAAATAATGCACGCAGGTTTGTTCCAGTTCCAACAGGTAGCATGAATTACGAGTCGCCTGAGTAGCTATACAGGATTGAAGCACAGGTGTGAGCTAAATCGTTTTCCGCTGACGACATGTTGCAGACCTGTTGCGACACTCCAGTTAGAAGGCCGTAAATTTAGAGGCGTGGCTACGTGACAAATGGAAAAATTGAGTTGATATTTTAATTGGATTTGTGGAAAATTTAGAAATTCTTTCAAGGGAAAAAACTTTGTGATACATTGAACGGAAAAATAACCACGTGACTATTGGAAAACGTTGCTTCGAAGTTTTCAATTCTGCCATAAGGGTCATCGAAAACTTTATTTTTGTTGTAATCTTAAAATTTGTTGATATTTTTATTTATTTTGTAATTTTAGTTTGTTTTTGTTTACGTTTCTGGCGCTGCTTTTCAGTTTGCACAGAAAGTATGATTTATTATTCATATTCAGGTGTTGTCGGTCGTATTGTGTTGTTGATGTTGATGTGGAATGTTGTAGTGGTGGTGATGATGAGAATGGTGTTGACAGTGGTTTTGATACTGATTCTGATAGCATCTATAACATTATCAATGCATCTCAACTATGGATGTATTTAACTACTTTCGTTTCAAAATGGCTGGAAGATATATTTTTTTAAAATTCGGTCAATTAAATTTACTTTCGCTCTGTTTACGTTTGAAATTGAATAATAAAAAAAGCACTTAGCTTTGTTTTTTATATTTCCTTTTCTCATTATGCGAATAAGAATCAGTCTAATTTTGCATTCTTATGCAAAACATTCTCACCTTTGCGCTGTATGGCAGTTTACAAAAGTCTATGACTAGATGGCTGATCCATTTGGTGGTCAAACAGGTGGTCACAGGGCGGTCACGATGTGTTACAAACGACTCTTGTCTCGTCACATGTCATCACTTCTGTATTTAATTGTTTTTAAAAATATTTTAAAATTTTTTGTATGAATATTTTCGTGCTGTCAAGAACTTTTTTATTTGTAGAAAGTTGATAAGCTTACTTTCAATTGAAAATTTAAAGAAAAAAATTTAATTATTTATGAAAATAGTTTTTACACACTTTTACTTAACTTGACTTCTATGTCTGTCTGTCTGTCTGTCGTCAAATTTTGCAATCGATTTTAAACTAACATTGTATCATTATTGGTAATGAATACGAGGTTACTTGAGAGGAAATACTTAATATAAATTACTTTATATATATATACTAGCGGGGTTACCCGGCGTTGCCCGGGGTTTTTAGAGGTTTTTCTAATGTTTGTCTCTCTCGCTCCCGTTCCCTTCTCCACTTTCCCGTTTTCGTAGCGTTCCCGGTCGCATTTCCGCTCTCGGTCGTTTTCCAGCTCCCGGTCGCTTTCCCGCTCAGAAGTTCTGTTATCGATTTTCTCTCTTGCTCGCGTTTCCTTCCAAGCTTGCTCTCCCGATTCCAGTCGCTTTCCGCGTTCCCGGTCGCTTTCCGCGTTCCCGGTCGCTTTCCGCGTTCCCGGTCGCTTTCCCGTTCCCGGTCGCTTTCCCGTTCCCGGTCGCTTTCCCGTTCTCGGTCGCTTTCCCGTTCCCGGTCGCTTTCCCGTTCCCGGTCGCTTTCCTGTTTCCGGTCGCTTTCCCGTTCCCGCTCACGCTTGCTCTCCCGTTCCCGGTCATGCTTGCTCTCCCATTCCCGGTCACGGTAGCTCTCCCGTTCCCGTTTCCGTTCCCGCTCATTTTCTCTTTTACATTCTTTCATAACTTCTGTTAGCCTATAAAACGCAAAATAGATTTGCTAAGACTATATATATATATATATGAATGTTTGTGGGTTAGTTTGTCTATTATAGAAACGGGAAAGCACCCGGAACGGACAGCGAGCGGGAACAGAAAAGCAAGCGTGAGCGGGAATGGGAGAGCAAACGTGAGCGGGAACGGGGCAGCGACCGGGACGGGAAAACGACCGGGAGCGGGAAAGCGACCGGGAGCGGGAAAGCGACCGGCAGTGGGAAAACGACCGAAAACGGAAAAGCTAACAGGAGTGGGAAAGCAGGTGGGAAAGGAAACGGGAGAGAAAGAGACAAACATTAGAAAAACCTCAAAAAACCTGGGCAACGCCGGGTATTTCCGCTAGTACATACATAAACACACACACAGACACACATACATGCACATACACATACATACATACACACATACATACGCACATACATATATATATATAGTTCCCGCTCGCTCACCCGCTCCGCTCCGCTCATTTTGTGACGGATTTCAAAATTTTTTTTTTTAATTTTGATTTTCATTGACTCTCAAGGTTGTGTGAAAATTTCATTACGATCGGATGAATGGTGTAGCAATGCATAAAGGACATTAACATAAATACAAACATTCATTTTTATATATATAGACTAGCGGGGTTACCCGGCGTTGCCCGGGGTTTTTAGAGGTTTTTCTAATGTTTGTCTCTCTCGCTCCCGTTCCCTTCTCCACTTTCCCGTTTTCGTAGCGTTCCCGGTCGCTTTTCCGCTCTCGGTCGTTTTCCAGCTCCCGGTCGCTTTCCCGCTCAGAAGTTCTGTTATCGATTTTCTCTCTTGCTCGCGTTTCCTTCCAAGCTTGATCTCCCGATTCCAGTCGCTTTCCGCGTTCCCGGTCGCTTTCCGCGTTCCCGGTCGCTTTCCGCGTTCCCGGTCGCTTTCCCGTTCCCGGTCGCTTTCCCGTTCCCGGTCGCTTTCCCGCTCTCGGTCGCTTTCCCGTTCCCGGTCGCTTTCCCGTTCCCGGTCGCTTTCCCGTTCCCGGTCGCTTTCCCGTTCCCGCTCACGCTTGCTCTCCCGTTCCCGGTCATGCTTGCTCTCCCATTCCCGGTCACGGTTGCTCTCCCGTTCCCGTTCCCGCTCATTTTCTCTTTTACATTCTTTCATAACTTCTGTTAGCCTATAAAACGCAAAATAGATTTGCTAAGACTATATATATATATATATATATGAATGTTTGTGGGTTAGTTTGTCTATTATAGAAACGGGAAAGCACCCGGAACGGACAGCGAGCGGGAACAGAAAAGCAAGCGTGAGCGGGAATGGGAGAGCAAACGTGAGCGGGAACGGGGCAGCGACCGGGACGGGAAAACGACCGGGAGCGGGAAAGCGACCGGGAGCGGGAAAGCGACCGGGAGCGGGAAAGCGACCGGCAGTGGGAAAACGACCGAAAACGGAAAAGCTAACAGGAGTGGGAAAGCAGGTGGGAAAGGAAACGGGAGAGAAAGAGACAAACATTAGAAAAACCTCAAAAAACCTGGGCAACGCCGGGTATCTCCGCTAGTACATACATAAACACACACACAGACACACATACATGCACATACACATACATACATACACACATACATACGCACATACATATATATATAGTTCCCGCTCGCTCACCCGCTCCGCTCCGCTCATTTTGTGACGGATTTCAAAATTTTTTTTTTTATTTTTGATTTTCATTGACTCTCAAGGTTGTGTGAAAATTTCATTACGATCGGATGAATGGTTTAGCAATGCATAAAGGACATTAACATACATAAATACATATATACATATATACAAACATTCATTTTTATATATATAGATATATATATATATATATATAATATATATATATATACATATATATATATATATAATATATATATATATATATATATATATATATACAGATATATATATATATAATATATATATATATATACATATATATATATATAATATATATATATATATATATTTTTTTTTTATTCACTTGTTTTTTTATAGTTTAATGTCCTTTACATCAAGTGTTTTAAGACTATAAGGGTTGTTTGTTAGAAGCACATAAGTACTTCCTGTCGTGAATCATAATTTGATCCTTTCAACTTTTCCCTTCTTCTTTCTCCAAGCTGGGACCGGCTTGCAAAAGATGATGATGATCATGATGACAATGCATTAATGAATAAACCGTTTTCATTAATCAGAAAATTATATAAAAGTTTGAAGTAGCGACCTCGGAGATTTTTGTAATTTGACCAAAACCTAATAAACCAAATTGTGGTTTCAAATGACGCAGCAGACATTTTGTCAGTGTTTTAATATATTTAAAATACAATTAAAATTGTATATTTTCACAAATTGCTTTGTATAAATATCGCACATTAAGTCACACTAAGTCAGATGTAAACCCTTTGCGTTCGACGTCTCTAAAAACAATGTTTTTAAAACATAATTAACGCCAACAGCTTAAGAATAACAAGAACCTTAGAAGAAGGTAACTACTGTGTCGCCACGACAAGACCAAAGTGTACCATAATTTCTGAACACCGAAGAAGGTAAGTGCCGAACCACACCGCGTATCAGCGAATCCGTCAATATGGAAACGTCTGCGTCACATGATACCTTCGGTCAATGAGCAAATAGTCTCCCGTGTTGACCTGTTGAAAATTAAAAAAAAAAGCTTTTATGAAAAAAATTGTGATATGAATTAATTAAAAAAATAATTCAAGCGTTTAACTCAATTAAAAAAAATAATTATTTTATGACCTGCAGGAGTATTACATTTTTTGACAAATTAAGCTAAAATAAAAATATAAAAACAATGGAAAAAGTTACAGTTTGTAGTTTTCTATATTTTTAATGTTATTAAATTCTAATAACTTATTAAAATGTTATATTATATTTTAAGATGATATTATGTTTTTATAACTTACTAGCGGGGTTACCCAGCGTTGCCCGAGTTCTTATAGGTTTTTTTTGTTTCTTTCTCTTTCGCTCCGTTTCCTTTCCCGTTCCCGCTCGCTTCCCGGCTCCTTCTCGTACTCCCGCTTCTTTCCTTTTTTTTCTAATCTTGCAGGTACGTTGATGATATCTCTATCATGTCCCGGCGTAATAAAAATGTTTTTCTTATGAGAAATGCTTTAGAGGAGTCATCCGTATTTAAGTTTACCCATGAACTATGTGGTAAGGATGGCTTGTTAGCAATGTTAGTGAAAAGCGGAATATGCAAATTTATATCAAACCTACAGATGCAGGAGAATGTTTAAAAACCAATAGTAACTGTCCTGATAGATTTAAACACTGTTATTTAATATTACTTGCCAAGAGTTTGTAATATATCAGGTAATTGGAATAATTTTCATTTGAAGGTTCAGAAAATTAGGCAATTACTAATTAATTATGGATATATCAACATCATGTTTGACCTGTGTTTTAATAAATATTTGCATTAGGTGTTTTCTAAAGATAGTTCTAAAAACAAGTGAATCCAAAGACAAAGTTTTTTAAAAACACACTTTTATATAATCGATTGTGTAGGAGAAGGAAAAGGGAGCAAGAGAGAAAAACGATAAAATAACCTCTGAAAACCCCTCGCAACACCGGGTAACCTCGCTAGTATATATATATATATATATATATATATATATATATATATATATATATATATATATATATATATATATATATATATATATATATATATATATATATATATATATATATATATATATATATATATATATATAAAACTCCTTGTGGTTAAATTTCCCAGAAAAAACATATCAAATGATAACCAACAAAAACGTTTAGAATCATAATTTGTGCACAAGACTAAAAACATTGACAGTGATGAACTGTGCCACTAGTGTAGTCATCTATCAAAATTTGGAAGAAAAAAATACTCGACGATTCAACAAGTTTTCGTGGCAGACCGTTCCAGTCATCTTCAAGTCTAGTGCTGAAAAAAAAACTTTTTACAATTTTATGAGCTGACACGGTTAACAACTTGAAATTGTGCTTTATTGTTTTTTCTTTATGGCAATGTTTCTCAACAAAACAGTGCTTCTTTTATTGAGCATTGTCTAAATGGATTCATTACGTTGACTACATATTCCATCTGTGATTTAATCAAAGGTCGATAGAAGCACACGAAAGCAATAATCCGACAGATAATAATTAAAGTCCCTCTCAATCACTCCCAACAAGCTGATGGTTTTATTTATTCTTCGGGTTCGGACGAGACTTGTGTGCCATGTCTACGATTTCTGTGATTGTAGAGACACATCACTACAGGCCGGGTCGTGAACTTTGTGTCTAATAAACAGAATGTGCGAATTGCCGACAGGCTGGGCAGCAAAAAATCGGCCGCTGCAGGGCTCTACTGTTGACATTATTTAAAAGTTTTTATATGAACACGTAAATGTTTGTATTTTATTACAAATTTTTATTAACTTTCACTTGCCCGGATGTCCATAGGATGTCCGCGGAGTTTAAAGTTTAATTTGACAAAAATAATTATGACAAAATTTAAGAAACAAAAATTATTGAAAGATAAATTAAAAAAGCAATGAAGACACAAATTTTCATCGTCATAGTAACTACAAACATCTTTTGTTTACATTAAACGGGGTTAATATTCTTACAATTACGATGTCGCTATGAAATTGTTCAGCTATCTTAAAAACATGTTTTTAATTTTTAAATTAACTTTTACATGTTAGAAAATCACATTAGGCTGATTTAGAGCTCTGCAATTGTCACTATTTTATTTCAACCATTTTATATGTTAATAACATATAAGATTATAAATAAAAATTATGTTTGAGGATTGTATTACGTATATGAGCTAGTGGTAAATAGTCAAACATTGAATTTTTTCAAATATAAACAATATAATATATAATATAGATAAAATAAAAAATCCATATATCATTATTTAAAAAATCAAAGTAATAACTCTTTAAAAATTTTAAAGTTGAGAGATTAAGTTCAACTAAAATTGCGCTCAGAACATCCTGAATCAGCCTCTGGACTTTATAAAAAAGATCAATAAGTTTTTAATTATTTTAGTTTATATTTTTGATATCAATGTTTTTATATGTTTTTCTAAGCTTTTAAATATTTTTTTTTAATTTTTTCACAAATATTTATACGTTTTCTTAATATCTTTCTCGATAAAAAGCTACATGCGGTTGGTTTAACATAACTCAACGTTAACTGGTTCAGATGAAGATGCACGAAACGTGGTTGCATTTTATGTGCAAACACTTTGATTAGTTTTCAATCATGTTCTCGTTTTCAACATAAATTCTCACATAATTACTGACGTAATCTTTTTAACGACAATTTGTTTTATTATTTTATGTAAGTTTTAAAACATTTTGATAAACATTTTGCAATTGCAGTTTGACCTAACAGCAGTACGAGAATTTCAAACACATATACACACAGTACAATCATACAAATCTAAAATAAAATAAAATTGTGTATGCTTATATTATGTTATATTTTTATATGATGCTGTATGTTTGTAAATTTTGACATTATTTTCAATTAAATCAGCAAAACCGTAAAATTAGGAATTATATTGTTAATAAAAATTATTTCAACTAAAATAGAATTTTACTTATGGAAGTTTTGTATTTCACAGGTTTTTATTTAAAAAAATATTTGAACGGTTCAAATTACTTCATTTTTTAAAATGTACATCTAAAATGCAGTCAGTCATCATTTTGTTCTACAAGACAAGAACTATTGAGCTGAATAAATTCTGAATTTTATTTTACTTGTAGCAAAGGTGCTACATTGAACATAAACTTTTTACAGAGTTCAATTATTTCAAAATTATTCAAGGTGACAAATAATATTTCTTCAACATGGATGAATTTAATATAATTAAATATTTTATTTATTTTCCGAATAGAACTGAGAAGTTAAATTATTTTTTTTAACAAAATCTAATATTGCTATTTTTTAAACTTAGTGATAGGAATTATTTTTGCAAGACACTAAACCTGAGAAATGCGAGTAAACCTTTAGCTTAAGGGAGCTATGCTGGTAACGCCAGTGAGATTCAAACCGCCGACCAATAAGCCGACAGGCGAACGCTTTACGCAATACCGCCAGCGCCACCACCACCACCAAATAAAAAACTAATTAATAAGTTTTTTAGTAAATTTATAAATAAAAAAAATTACCAGGTTAATGTTATCATAAATAAATTAATATGATATTACTAGCGGGGCTTTTTAGAGGTTTTTCTATCGTTTTTCTCTCACGCACCCGTTTCCTTTCCCGCTTATATATATATATATATATATATATAATCTCAAAAATAATCTAAATAGCCTACAACCTATCCTCAGACCTACCAAATGTACACAAAAAATTTCATAAAAATCGGTTCAGCCGTTTCGGAGGAGTTTGAAGTCAAACACTATGACACGACATTTATATATATATATATATATATATATATATATATATATATACATCAATGAATGTTTGTATGTATGTATGTATATATAAATATATGTTATTCATGCATTGCTACACCATTCATCCGATCGTAATGAAATTTTCACACAACCTTGAGAGTCAAGGGGAATCAAATATAAAGAAAACAAATTTGAGCGGAGCGGGTGAGCGAGCGGGAACTATATATATATATATATATATATATATATATATATATATATATATATATATATATATATATATATATATATATATATATATATATATATATATATATATATACATATATATATATATATACTAGCGGGGTTACCCGGCGTTGCTCGGGGTTTTCAGAGTTTTTTTTTTATCATTTTTCTCTCTTGCTCCCGTTTCCTTCCCCGCTTGCTCTCCCGTTTCCGTTCCCGCTTTCTCTCCCGTTTCCATTCCCGCTTGATCTCCCGTTTCCGTTCCCGCTCGCGCTCATTTTTTCTTTTCAACTCTTTCATAACTTATTTTAGCCCATAAAAGTTGCTTGAAGCCTTCAAACGTTGTTACGTAAACAAAATTTGAATTTTGTTACGCAATTACCTTTGATGGTTTTACATAGGAACTTTGGCCTGGAAAGTTAAGAAGGGGAAAAAGTTAAGAAGGTTTGGACTCCTTCTCCGATCCCCCGGCTCAGGGGGCCAAAAAACCTTCCGGGCCAAAAGTGCCTATACATGATCATTGCATAAGTTTTCGAAGTACTGTTCACAATTGCGTAACAGGCAATACTTGCTAATGGACTTCTTGATATTAAGAAGTCCATGACTTGCTTCCCAGTCTTGCATAATGTGACCGATTGCGCGTTATTACAAATTATTAAGATATAGATGGGGCGGGAAAGCGACCGGAATCGGGAAAGTGACCGGGAGCAGGAAAGTGACCGGGAGCGGGAAAGCGAACGGGAGTGGGAGAGCAAGCGGGAACGGGAAAGCGACCGGGAGCGGGAGAGAAAACGGGGAATTAAACGGGAGCTAGAGAAAAACGATAAAAATCTCTAAAAACCCCCGAGCAACGCCGGGTATATATATATATTTAAAATCTGAAACAATTTTTATTAAATTTTTAGTTTAGTTTTGAGATAAACAATAATTTTTCCATCTATCTATATATATATAAAAGAACATGTCCTGACTGACTGACTGACTGACTGACTGACTGACTGACTGACTGATAATCAACGCCGAGCTCAAACGCCTCATCCTAGGAACGTGAAATTTGGAACTTAAATTACTTTTATAGCGTAAACATCCGCTAAGAAAGGATTTTTGAAAATTTTGCTCCTAAGGGGAAAAAACTGGAAAACAAACTTTTTTTTAAAACAATGTATATCTCGAAAACCAAAAATGAAGAAAATTTGAAATTTGGTATATAGATTCTTTTTGAAAAATAAAAAGATACGTGTTTCACCATTTTTTGAAAATTCGGTTTCCCGGACCTCAAATGTGGGTTGGAAAAATGGGTTATTTGGTTTTTAAAGTAGCTTCTACTCAAAAACTGTTAATGCTACAGGAGTAAAAATTAGTATTTAGTTTCTACTCCAAAAATAATAAAATACGTGTTTTAGCATTTTTTGAAAATTTGGTTTCCAGGACTTCAAATGTGGGGTGGAAAACAGGGCTAATTGTCTTTTATAGTAACTGCTACTCAAAAACAGTAAATACCACAGATGTAAAAATTATTATTTAGTTTCTTTTCTAAAAATAAAGATATACGTGTTTCACCATTTTTTACAAATTTGGTTTCCCGGACCTCAAATGTCGGTTGGAAAATTGGGTTATTTGGTTTTTAATGTAGCTTCTACTCAAAAACTGTTAATGCTACAAAAGTAAAAATTAGTATTTAGTTTCTACTCTAAAAATAATGATATACGGGTTTCACAATTTTTTGAAAATTTGGTTTTCAGGACTTCAAATGTGGGGTAGAAAATAGGGTTATTTGGTTTTTAAAGTTACTGCTACTCAACAACTGTAATTGCCACAGATGTAAAAATTAATACTTAGTATCTACTCAAAAAGAAGATATACGTGTTTCATCATTTTTTAGGTTATTTGGTTTTTAAAGTAGCTGCTACTCAAAAACTGTTAATGCTACAGAAGTAAAAATTAGTATTTAGTTTCTACTCCAAAAATAATGAAATACGTGTTTTAGCATTTTTTGAAAATTTGGTTTCCAGGACCTCAAATGTGGGGTGGAAATAATGGTTATTTGATTTCAAAATAACTGCTACTCAAAAACTGTAAGTGCTACAAATGTAAAAATTAGTATTTTGAAGTTTTGTGCCGGTGAAAAGTAGCTAAGTCCAGTTTATCATCGGCCGGGCCAAGCCGTTATTTTAGAGTCTTCACACAGGCCAGGCCAAACCTTAAATCAAAGTGGGACGGGCCGAGGTTTTTCACCAAGTATATAGATATTTTAGGGTCTTCAGTATGGACGGGCCAAACCTGAGGTCAAGGTGGGACGGGCCGAAGTTTTTCATCAAATATATAGAACTTCTAGGCCTGTAAAAATGGGCCGGGCCTAATTCAGACGGGCTGTGCCGGGCCAGGAGTTTGGGTTTTAAAACGGGCTGGGCTAATTTGTCGACGGGCCGAGCCGAGACTTAAAAAAATGATCTCTACTATGGATGCACGGTTCAAACTCTCTAATTTCATGCGAGCGAAGCCGCTACGGGCACTGCTAGTATATATATAAAAGAACATGTCCTGACTGACTGATTGACTGATAATCAACGCCGAGCTCAAACGCCTCATCCTAGGAACGTGAAATTTGGAACTTATATTACTTTTATTGCGTAAGCATCCACTAAGAAAGGATTTTTGAAAATTTTGCTCCTGAGGGGAAGAAACTGGAAAACAAACTTTTTTCTAAAACAATGTATATCTCGAAAACCAAAAATGAGGAGATTTTAAAATTTGGTATATGGATTCTTCTTGAAAAGAAGAAGATAGGTGTTTTACCATTTTTTGAAAATTCGGTTTCCCGGACCTCAAATGTGGGTTGAAAAATTGGGTTATTTGGTTTTTAAAGTAGCTGCTACTCAAAAACTGTGAATGCTACAGAAGTAAAAATTAGTATTTAGTTTCTATTCCAAAAATGAAGATATACGTGTTTCACCATTTTTTACAAATTTGGTTTCCAGGACCTTAAATGTGGGGTGGACAATAGGATTACTTGGTTTTTAAAGTAGCTGCTTCTCAAAAACTGTGAATGCTATAAAAGTTAAAATTAGTACTTAGTTTCTACTCTAAAAATAATGATATACGTGTTTCACCATTTTTTGAAAATTTGGTTTCCAGGACTTCAGATGTGGGGTGGAAAATAGGGTTATTTGGTTTTTAAAGTAACTGCTACTCAACAACTGTAATTGCTACAAATGTAAAAATTAATACTTAGTATCTACTCAAAAAAAAAGATATACGTGTTTCACCATTTTTTACAACTTTGGTTTCCATGACTTTAAATGTGGGATCAAAATAAGGGTTATTTGATTTTAAAATAACTGCTACTCAACAACTGCAAGCATTACAGATGTAAAACTTAGTATTTTGAGGTTTTGTGCCGGTTAAAAGTAGCTGAGTCCAGTTTATCACCAGTCGGGCAAGCCGTTATTTTAGGGTCTTTTTACGGACCAGGCTAAACTTTAAATCAATGGGGTACGGGCCGAGGTTTTTCACTAAGCATATAGACATTTTAGTGATATTAGGGTCTTCAGACGGGCCGGGCCAAACCTGAAGTCAAGGTGGGACGAGCCGAAGTTTTTCATCAAGTGGATAGAATTTCTAGGCCTGTAAAAACGGGCCGGGCCCAAATTAGACGGGCCGTGCCGGGCCAGGAATTTTGGTATTGAAACGGACTGGGCCAAGTTGTCGACGGGCCGAACCAACACCTTTGGATGAACGGTTCAAATTCTCTAATTTCATGCGAGCGAAGCCGCTACGGGCACAGCTAGTCTAATTATAAACTGTAATGTTTTTTTTATTTTTTTCTTTAAAGGTTTTTAAGTTCTAAAAAATGCGCAAAAAAAACTTTGTATGTTTTAACGTAACGTGCCGTTAAAACATTTTTTACATTTTTGAGCATGTAAATTTACATTAAATATTTTTTGTGCGCCACACATGTTAGCTTTTACAAGCAAGATGAGTCGTTGTGAACATTCACTTATGAACATGATTCAAAATTATGCTGTAACATAAACATTCATGCATGTAAACAAACCAGATTTATAAGCCTGTTTATGTATATATATATAAATATTTATATTAAATATATTAGGGTTATATATATATGTATATATATATATTTATATATATATATATTTATATATATATATATTTATATATATATATAAATATTTATATTTATATATATTAGGGTTATGACAAAAAAAATATTTTATGAAACCACTTGCAATTGAGTAAAGTTTGTGTGTAATTTAAGAATATAATTTTTTTTTTAAAAGGACATGTTTTTTTAGCTTTATTCAAAAGAGTTATAGTAATGACTAAGCAACTTTTATTAACAAATAACATACAGAATAGTTAGTTATCTGTAAAAAATGTAAACAAAAATGTTTAAAAATTATTTTTCCCGATGAACTTCAGATTCAATAAATCAAATTTTCTCGATTTTGCATGAAGTTCCTCCATCAGTTTTACAGCACGTTCAGCAATTTGGTTGGATCTGGGAATGTCAATTAATGATTCCTCGACTGACCAATGCGGATTATCATGCAAATATTTTCCCAAGCAACGTATTTATCAATTAGCTGATGTAGTTCCTTGTGAATGGCCGCGGCAGAACCACTCTCACATTTAAGAATGCCGAGTTTGATTTCGGTTGTCATATTTTTAAGCAGGACTACCTGATACTCTTCCCCTTGCACCTTTTTGCCACCAAACTGGGAGCAATAGGAATCTTCGCTTTAAAATTTTTGAACTATTTTGGTTTTCAGTTTTTGTCCTTCAGCGATTACTCGTCTCCAGACACCGGACTGATATGGAACCGGCACATCATGACCCTGTTCAGCAATGGTTGCAAGAACGTCATTTGCTTTTTGTGTAGAAATGCTGTTATTCAATACTAGTAAACCCGCTGAATCAGAATATTGAGTTTCTTTCTCATGAGTGCGCTGGATAAGAGTGGAAAATCTAAAATTTTCCTCCAGAGCAATTCTATATCCGTAATCATAATCTTGATTCGATCCAGTCTAAGTTCCTCGCTGTTGAACAGAAAAGTGAAGTTTCCAAGAATTTGACGGTTTGTCGGCATTCGAGTTAGATTGGTTAGCTTTTCTACTGATGGAAGCTCTGGATTCCTTTTCTGTTTAGAAGAGGAAGGTTGATTCTTCTTCCATTTACAACTGTTTGACTTTACATTGTTGCTGGATGGATTTTCTAAAAGACATTTTCTTGTGGTTTAAAAGTGATTATATGTATTGCACTTGTGTTATGTTATAATTGTTGAGTTATTTATGAGCTAAGAATTTTTTTAATTATAATTATAAAATATAAAATAAACTTAGTATTTAAAAATGAATACAAAAATCAAATAGGCTGCTGAAATGGTTTGACCACGATCAATCTAAAAACAACCAGATAAAAATATAGAAATAAATAATAAAAAATAATTCTATGCAGCTAATATAAAACAAATGAAAAAAGCTGACAGGAATGTCCTTAAAAGCAGTCCAAAACAATAAAAAAATTCAGTTTAAAATTGAAACCGATAGTCAGACTCTGCGATGGGTGAAGAACAAAAAATGAAGAGGTGGGGGAACTTTTTTCAATTATTTTAAAATTTGATTTTGTTACTGTCATCTGCATACATTTGTTCTTCGAATGTAAGTGGTTTCAGTTTCGTTACTAATATATATATATATATATATATATATATATATATATATATATATATATATATATTATGGCTGCCGGATAAGACAAAATCCATACCCGAACCACGGATACATTATAATTGGTGTACCCGTGGACTCTTTACCCGCGGGTATAACCGTTACATGTCAATTATTTAGCTTTAATATAACACACTAAAAACTGCAGTTTTTTTAACAAGATTTATTCGCCACCGAGCTATAACATAAATTCCTCTATCTAACTAAATAATTTAATGAAAGCTTCAACCTCCTGTTATATTTTATTAATTAAAAAGCTCAAAAACAAGTTTTTGTCTAAATTTTAAATTCGGAAAGATGAAATAGGGTGCTAAAATGGCGGCGCAAGAGGCTACAAAATGTATAATCCGTTTAATAGGCTAAGCTCGATTCAGTTATACATAGAGATCAGTGGTTACAGCTCACAGCGAACTCAAGCGTACAAATGTGTCACAGATTAAGATAACTAGGTAATTAAGATAACTAGGTAGTAAAGATAACTTGGTAATTAAGATAACTAGATAATTAAGATAACTAGGTAATTAAAATAACTAGATAATAGGCCGCCCACATCTTTGAAACACCTAGATAAATAAATAAAATTGTTTAAAAAAAATTAGCCATTATTTCATTTCATAACATTTTTGTAAGCTTTTTTTCATTCGCAGCCGGGTGTCACCCCCAAATCTATATTTTCGGTTATCAACTTCATTGTAGCTTCATAAAATGACGAGGCTGAACAGTACCGCACAGCATGGGTCACAGTTATTTAATAAACTACCTAATAGTTGTTATTTTCCTATACTTTCTAGACACACCTGAAATAAAAATGTTTTACGGGGAAACCCGTATCCATTGATGTTTTACCCGTACCCGACCCGTACCGGCATTAATTACATTGAAGTGTCTTTGAGTAGAAACATTTTTACATAGATGCTAAGAAAAACAAACAATTAATACTTAACTTACCTCAAAATATCATAGCTGGAAATATACATAAACATACAAACTATGTATTTCATGACAGATATTTAGAAAAAAATCCTCTTTTTCCTTCCTTCCGGTCAAAATGGCTCCTCCGAGAATAAAAAAGTTGCAAGATAAAACTTTCTATGCAAAGTTTTTTCATCCTCTTAAAAATATAAAGAATGCTGTTTTTTATTTTCTGTAGTGTGAAAGTTTGTGTAGAAAAGATAAAAGTTTTTATTATTTATTTTCTTATTTTCAAATTATGAATATAGGAATTGAACAGTAAAAATGATTAAGAAAGTAATGAATGAATGATGATGATGATGATGATGATGATGATGATGATGATGATGATGATGATGATGATGATGATGGTGGTGGTGGTGGTGGTGGTGGTGGTGGTGGTGGTGGTGGTGGTGGTGATGGTGGTGGTGGTGTTGATGATGATGATGATGATGATGATGATTATGATGATGATGGTCGTGATGATGGTGATGATGATGATGACGAAAAAGATGACGATGATGATGAAGAAGATGATGATGATGATGATGATGATGTAAGCAGTTATTTCTGATAAAGATGCCTAGGATGACTTTAGTCTTAAATAATGACGTAATAATGGAGTTGATTATTTCACTGATAATTATGTGAAATCAATGAAAATATGTGATGATGATAATCTATATAGAACTGATATTAATGATAATGTTGATGATGATGATGATGATGATGATGATGATGATGATGATGACGATGACGATGACGATGACGATGACGATGACGATGACGATGACGATGACGATGACGATGACGATGACGATGACGATGACGATGACGATGACGATGATGATGATGATGATGATGATGATGATGATGATGATGATGGTAATGGTGGCGTTGGTGATTACAACGACGACGACGACGATTATGATGATGATAATGACGATGATGATGATGATGATGATGATGATAATTTGTCGTTCTCAAAAAGATTCGAAATTGCTTAAGCATTATAACAAACAAAGATATTTATTATTTTTTGTTGTTTTAACTGAATTTCAAAAACATTTAAACAAGTTATTTGTAAAGATCACTGATTTAAATTGTTGACGTATCTCAATAGGTATAATTATATCAAACTTGTCAACATTGGATTTAAATTTCAAAACTTCAAAAAGAAAACCAAAAAAATTAGTATTTTATCTACCACCAATTCAAATAAAAGCTTTAGATAAATAAACTTATAAAATTAACTGAAAAAAAACATTTATATTAAAATAAAGTTATTGCAGGTTTTTGTGGGATTTGAAAAGAAGAATAAGTTGTTGTTTCCAGGGAATTCTGCGTCTGATTCAACATTTTAAGATTAAAAACATTTTTTGAGATTTTCCAATCTGAAAAACCTTTCGGCGTATGTGTAAATAAATATCTTTCAATTTTCACAAATAAAAAAAACACAAAACTAAAACATCGTTTTCAAATGCGCGTTTAAAAATATCTCAAGAAATAAAATTCTTTGTAATTTTAGCAAAACAAAATAATAAAATAAAAATATTTTTGCAATACTATTTAAAAAAATTAATTTCAACGCAGCAGCTGGTAGGACAAAACAGGTGTCGTCTGATTGTCTTTTGCAAGATTGAATATTTTCTCACTGCATTACTAGCCATGTGATTTATGTACTTGATAATAAGTACTTAATAATTATTCCTTGATAATAAGTACTTGCTAATATGTACTTAATAATAGTTACTTGATAATACGTACTTGATAATAAGTACTTAATAATAATTACTTGATAATAATTATTTGATAATAATTACTTGATAATAATTACTTGATAATAATTACTTTAAAAAATTATGTTCTTATATATATTTTGTAACTGGTTTATAAATACATATTTATATATGAGTTATCGTGATAGTGATATAGAAAGAAACTTCTGCCTGATCAAATGTTCCATCAAATAAATTTTTTTCTTGAAAGAAGTCTTATTTGGACGAACGGCTTATGATTTGAGTTTATAATTGATATTAAATTTCATAATAATTATTTTAAATTAAAATTTAAATTTCATGAATTAAAACTTTAATTTAGATGAAAAAGTAATTAAACTGATTTTTAACGTAATCTGAAAATATTTAGACACATTAAAAAATTATGAATTTATAAAAAGTATTTTTGAGAGTTCATCAACCTATGCAAGAAGAAAATTGTAAGTGGTCAACTAGTGTTTTATCAACAAGCAAGAATAATTTTAACAAATTGAAAACATGCTTTTAAAAAGTGCTCTAACATTGTCAAAACTTTATAGCAGACTCGTATCATAAAAATATAATCTTGACAAAAAGTAAATAAAAAATGTTTATATTTAAAAAATGTTTATATTTACCATGACGATGAAAGTTTTTATCAATATTATAACCGTGGAAATCTCCAGGACATCCAGGGCATCCCCAAATATCCGGATAAGTGAAAGATAATAAAAGTATATAAAAATAAATAATTATTTAAGTTTAATTTTGAGAGAGAAGGTATAATGAAAATCCAGAAAAATGAATAAAATAAAAAGAAGAGAAAAAAAAGAAAATAAAAAAAGAGAGAGAAATAATGAGAAAGAAAAAGAAAGAGAGAGAAAAAGAGAGTTGCATGAAGTAATCAGAAGAAACATCGGTGGATGGGCAGTTCGATTTTTCTTGTCAGTGTTAATAAATAGAAGTTTTAGTCATACAAATGTTCTTCTGCTGCTACGTCATATTTCTTTATTTTTGATTTTTTGCTTGATTTATTTATTTTTATAATATATTTCATCACCTCTTTCACAAAACTCTACTGCCATCATCAACACCACCACAAACACTTTATCAATGATGATGATGGTTGGAATAATATAAATAATAGTGTTATTAATTTGTTTTTAGCATGAAAAATTAGCTTTATTGCTCAAATAAATCCATTCAAGCAATAAAATTAATAACAAAGATTATGGTGAAAAAAGAAAAAGAAAAATTGATTTCAAATATGCTCATGATAGTGATGATAATGATAGTGGTAATTATGACGATGATGATGATGATGTGACGACGACAATGACGATGACGATGACGATGACGATGACGATGATGATGATGATGATGATGATGATGATGATGATGATTGTCACGCCCGCGTAAACGCAGGTGCGTGCCTGGATCTAACTTTGGGATTTCCGGCGCAGGCGGTGCATCGGGTATTGCACAACGTTGCGTGTTTGGATTGTTGCGCGAATATTTGAACGTTTAAGCCTGTAGCCTGTAGCCTGGAGGGCTTGTATTTATAAGGCTGTCGCGAACTACTTCGGTCCCTTCTTCTTGTTCCTGCTTCTTGTTCGCCATTGTTCGCCATTGCTTGATCGAAGTTGAAACTGTTTTTTGTATCTGTCGCGTCGCTTGATAAAGTTTTCGAACTGTACTCGTTAATAAAACATCTAATACTGTTAAAGAGTGTCTTAAACTTTATTTAGACTCAAATTTTCTCCAGCAATATCGACGACTTCGCAAAGGCGGAATCGTCACATTTCATTTTTGGTGGCAGCGGTGGGATAGTCAGTCGATACATCGATCAGAGTCGTCCTGGGGTGGTGGAGTTCATCCAGTTGACGAAGTTCTACCGAGTTTGAAGATCGACGATTGACGATTCAGGTTGGAGAAAGAGTCCAGGCGGAGTTCAGACCGTTCAGTTCGACCACGTGGCGACATCCATTTCGCAAGGAGGGCCGATCCACATCTCAGGTTAGAGGTTTTATCGTTGCCGGATTGCCCAGTTAGATTTTTCCTTCTTTTTCTGTGTAGTAGGTTTCATAAATATGATTAGAACCCCTACGGTTGGAGAGTCAGTTGCGCTGGATAGTCCTACAGGGATCCTTAGCGAGGAGCACTATCAATTTGTTGATGATAGTCGGCGTCCACGTAGAGTTAGTGAAGATGCTAACGTTAGCAAAAGTTCTAAGTCAGAAATAGCTGAGCGTAAATTAGCATTGCGCGAAGCAGAATTGGCGGCAAAAGAAGCTAAGTTAGAACAGGAGCGTAGACTCGCTGAAGCTAGGTTAGATGAAGATAGGGCAAATCGCAGACTTGCTGAAGCTAAATTAGAACAGGAGAGCAGACTCGCTGAAGCTAAATTAGAACAGGAGCGTAGGCTCGCTGACGCTAGGTTAGATGAGGATAGGGCAACCCGCAGACTTGCTGAAGCTAAACTAGAGCTGGAACGTGAAAGGATTCAGGACCACAATAGTCTTGAGGTTTCCTTAGCCGTTCGCTCTAGTCGCTTTCAGAATGCCATGAAGGGTATAATGGCAGAGTTTCCCTCAGATCCTGCTGCAATACCGGGGTATTTTCAGTATCTAGAGAATCAGTTTGCATCATACCAAGTTGATGATGATGTAAAACCCAAAATATTACAGGCCCATTTGAATAATAGAGCTCGATCAATCTTGAGTCGATTGACCGTTGCTCAGTTAGGTGACTATGAGGAATTAAAGCAAATTTTATTGCAGGAATTTCGGGTCACTCCCAGTCTTTTAAGGGAGAGGTTTTATGCTGTAAAAAGGAGACCTGGTGAGACTTATTCACAGGTAGCTTCTGAATTACACACAGCGTTATCGTATTATATTAAAAGTAGGAATATTGATGAGAATTTCCATCAATTAGTTAGTTTGATGTGTGCCGATAGGTTGAAACAACTAATGTCTCCCAGTTGTGCAGATTTTATTTTAACTCAGGAAAAGGATGATTGGTTAAATCATCTAGAGCTTTCACGCGTTGCGGATAGCTACATGGCCACACACGAGCATGAGACTAGACCGCCCCGATTCAACAACCCAAAACCAACAGATAAAGGGTCAGGGTCTCCCATTCCTAATAGAATGACTAAAATATCCATTGATCCTAACATGGATAAGGATAAAAGGTATGGTTTATGCTTCAAATGCCATAAGAAGGGTCATTCGTTCAAGGAATGTCCTCTACATAAATTCCCTTCCTCAAACTTACCTAATCCCAGAATTAATTGTTGTCAAACAGAAAATTCCTTTAATTGTCTCGGTGATAGGAAAACATTTGTTGATGATAAAAATTTGTCCTCTCAGTCAAAAAATTCCCGTAATTGTCTCGATGATAGGAAAACATTGGTTGATGGTAAAAATTTGTCTTCTCATTCAGAAAATTCCTTTAGAGGTCTCGTTGATAGGAAAATAATGTTTGATGGTCAAAAATCTTTTCCCTGTCCCGAAGCATGTCCCATTATAGATGTTGATGATTATCACATTAGGTCTTATGAGAATGTATTTATCGATCAATTACCATCTATTCCAGCTTTGATTGATGGTGGTGCAGAAGTATGTTGCATTAGAGAAGATTTAATTAAATCTCTTCATAGGGTACCACATAAATTTATAAAATTATCCGGCCTTAAAGGTCAACCAGAAATTGTAGGTTGTGTTAGATTAGTTGTTCGACCAGATCTTGTGGGTGATGACATTGTGAACCTAGCACCCAAGGTTCGTGCATGGTTTGCTGTCGTCCCAAATCTTAATGAGCAAATTATTATCACTCCCTCCGTAAGTAATTTATTAAAAACGATATCATTGTATGATACCGTTGCATACCCTATTAAGAACAAACAAAATGCACATGACTCTGATGTGAATGTTCCCAGTCTTGAAATAACTAATTCACAATATTTTGTTTTAGATGAACCTCGTAATGATGAGCATAGTCCAGATGTTGCATTGATTCTCGGTGAAGGTGTTTCTCGCGCTGCTGATGCTAGGAAAGTTGATTCTCAGGCCGATACTTGTCAGGACATAGGTGCTTCTGTGGTTTCGGGTGATGATATTGGTCCAGGTGCTGATGCTAGGAAAGTTGATTCACAGACCGATACTTGTCAGGGCATAGGTGCTTCTGTAGTTTCGGGTGATGATATTTGTCCAGGTGCTGATGCTAGGAAAGTTGATTCACAGACCGATACTTGTCAGGACATAGGTGTTTCTGTAGTTGCGGGTGATGATATTTGTCCAGGTGCTGATGCAGGCGGAAGTGATTCACGAACCGACGCTCGATTTACAACCATTAACGATGATTGTCAGGGGGTAGACGATAGTAATGATCCCGATGCGTTTGCTAAAGAGCAACATGATTGTCCTTCACTGAAGTCCTTCTGGTTGCTAGGTATAGATAAGCGTAAAAACTTTTATATCGACCGGGGACTTTTGTTTCACAAGGAGAATCAGTGGGGTCATTCCATAAAACAGTTGTGTTTGCCCAGGAGTCGTATACTTGCAGTGTTACAGATGGGGCATGATGCTCCCTATTCGGGGCACATGGCTGCCAAGAGTACACGGCAGCGTATTCGACTCAGCTTTTGGTTTCCCGATATGGAGAAACAAGTCCAAACCTATTGTGAGTCGTGCCCCGTGTGCCAGTTAAGGGCACCTGTTAGAAAAAGAGACCGAGTCCCCATAACTCCCATTCCAAGGGGAGATGAACTACCATTTAATCATTTAGTTATGGATTGCATAGGGCCCATAATTCCAGCGGGTGATAGTGTGACTGTCCGACCCAAGTACAATTATGCCCTGGTTGTTGTCGATTTGTTCTCCAGATGGCCGATGGCTTATCCATTAAGGTCATTAGATGCTAAATCTGTATGTGAGATCCTTATTCAGATCTTTATGACGTTTTCCATACCGCGAATAATTAGTTCCGATTGTGGTACGAATTTTAAAAATCAGTTAACGACGACTTTTCTTAAATGTTTGGGGTGCAGTCCTAGGTTTAACACCCCAGGGCATCCTGAAGCATCCGGTTTAGTGGAGAGGTGTAACCAGAGTCTTAAGAACATGATTTTTAAATTGGTTGAGGCACATCCTAAGGAGTGGTTTAAGGTTCTTCCTTTTGTATTATGGAGTTTACGTGAGAAACCGTCATCTACAACTCATATTGCTCCTTATACATTAGTGTATGGTACTTTGCCACGAGGACCACTTGCTATCCTCAGAGACTCTTGGAGTAACGAAAAGGAGTTACCTTTTCATTTAGGTAAGAATCCGTACAAATACTTAGCCGATCTCAGACAAAACCTACAGTTAGCTAAGGAATTTGCTGAAATTGCAGGAGACCAAGAGCAGAGCAATTACGCACGAAAATATAACGTTAGGAGCAGTGATAGGTCTTTTTGTGTAGGTGACAGAGTAATAATTTTAGCACCTGTAAAAGGGGGGTCTAAATTTATGAAGAGATGGCAGGGTCCCGGGGTAATAGTGAAGGTGAAAGCACCATACTCTTATTTAGTGGAAATTGAGGGCTGTAAACACCATCTACATGCAAATAAGATTCGGAAATACCATGACCGAATAGAAACCGCCATTAATAATAATTGTTCTGTAGTATACGAGAAGGACCACGAATTTGGTTTGATTGATTTTCCAAGTAAGTTTGATCCTTGTCAGGATAAACCTCCGAGTTGTAGGGTAGCAAAGGGCTGTTTGGACCATCTTTCGCAGGATTATCGCACACAATTATGTGACATAATTGATGATTTTCCCGAGATATTCTCAGAATCATTAGGAGTTTGTTCTGTAGTATCTCACAAAATCGCGATTTCTCCTGACTTTACCCCCAAACACCTGAGAGCCTATAGAACCCCTGAATTGTTGAAGGTAGAAGTGGCTAATCAGATACAAGATATGCTTCGCCAGGGTGTCATTGTACCATCGCAGAGTCCCATGGTAAGCCCGATGGTTTGTGCTTCAAAGGAACCCAGGGGAGACGGCTTTCCAGTCCCCGATATCCCAAATCTGCTACAGATGGTAGGTAGAGCACAATTCCTAAGCTGTTGGCAAATTTCTATGAAGTTACTATACTTTCTTACGAGTAAGATTTACTCGAGTTAGGCAGAATTGTTGACTATGGTTTGGAGTCGGTCAGCAATGCTTTGCTGAGCGCGACTTCCTTCTCAGAACCATTTAGTATTTTGTGTTGTATTATCATTATTATATCGAGTAGCTGATTTCCTGTCTCGATTAAATTAGGTTTGGAGTAGCTGTGGCTACAATTAGGTTTATTTATCCTAGGGTGTATAATCTTTGGTTTAGTATTTCATTGTTATCAGAAATTGGTGCTAGGGTATTTTGGTAACCTTCTTTGGTTAATTTCTTTCTTTGGGCGATCTTGGTTAACGATAAAGTGGATCGGTCGCAAGTTTTTATTTGCAGGTCTCCAGGAAGAAGAGCGCGTCACTGAACAAAGAGCTGCAGGACGTCTCATTTGTCCTTGCTCGGAAGGTTCTTCGACCACGTCTTTCTTTCGCGTGTGGCTCATCGTCGCGACTGTTCTGGATTTGCAGGTTCCCAAGACGAGCACCAGGAAACCCGACGACGAAGGAAACCATTCAGTCAACCGGATCCACACTCAGCCAACCGGATCGACCCAGATCAAAGAATGAAGATATGGCCGATAACGAGAAGGATCGTTACCGACTTTAGGGGGGGAGGTATGTCACGCCCGCGTAAACGCAGGTGCGTGCCTGGATCTAACTTTGGGATTTCCGGCGCAGGCGGTGCATCGGGTATTGCACAACGTTGCGTGTTTGGATTGTTGCGCGAATATTTGAACGTTTAAGCCTGTAGCCTGTAGCCTGGAGGGCTTGTATTTATAAGGCTGTCGCGAACTACTTCGGTCCCTTCTTCTTGTTCCTGCTTCTTGTTCGCCATTGTTCGCCATTGCTTGATCGAAGTTGAAACTGTTTTTTGTATCTGTCGCGTCGCTTGATAAAGTTTTCGAACTGTACTCGTTAATAAAACATCTAATACTGTTAAAGAGTGTCTTAAACTTTATTTAGACTCAAATTTTCTCCAGCAATATCGACGACTTCGCAAAGGCGGAATCGTCACAATGATGATGATGTTGATGATGATATAATATAGACGATTGAACAATGATGGTGGTGTTGACAATGACGATCATGACAATGACGATGCTAATGACAATAACGACGAAGCTAACAATGAAGATGCTGATGACGATGACGATGCTGACGACAATGATATGAATAGGAGCGAGGAGCCCCCTCAAGCGAATCTCCAATCAGCATATTTTTTAATTACGGATCAATCTAATAACAAGAGTTTTAATTTTGTTTTTCTTTTTAAGAATTTGTCAAATGTGAACATCAAAACAGAAAATTATAATATTTAAATGACAATTATAATAATTTATTTTATTAGTTTCAACATAATTATTACTATTATTATCGTTGTTGTCATATTACATAATATTGGTAATAGCATATATATATATATATATATATATATATATATATATATATATATATATATATATATATATATATATATATATATATATATATATGTATATATATATATATGTATATATATATATGTATATATATATATATATATATATATATATGAAAAAAGAAAGTAAAGAGCTGTCTGTTTTATAAATATTTGTGACTGTTGACTGATTGCACGGAATTATTTCCACTTGAATAAACACCAACGAACTCATAGCTATTCAAGCGTTTTGTCTTTGACGATATTTTAAAGGTTTTATTTGATCGGAACGTATTATTTTGTATATCTGTTTTATTTGTTAATAATAATTTAAAAAAACGTTTTCATTAACATGTTATCTATAAACAATGGTCTAAATTAAACATTTAATGTTACATGATTTGCTATTCGATTTAAAGCAATTTAGGTATGATTTAATAAATTTAACATATTATGATAAACACTTGTTTTTTAAACAAAGATATAATAAAGATATAAGGAAGTCGTATATTTGATAAAAAAAACAACAAAAATATTATAAAAAGAAAACAAAATTGAATTTGTATTTAACTCACATTTATTAATTATAATTCAGACTGCATACAAACATGCTGGCTTTCCATGCTACTATTTGCTTGAAACTCGAAAAAAAATTACAATTTTGATTTTTAATTAATTGCGTTTTGTTCTTGCTACACTAACAGTTTTTTTTATTCCGAGTTGGATTTGATTACAAAATCGTATTCTAAATAGTAATGCAAAATTTGCAATTTCACACATTTTGAATGTGTTATAAATAGATTTATAAACAATTATCTGAAAAGTACACAGCCCAGTTATGCAAATTTAAATACTTCAATTAGTATTTTTTGTACAAGACAAAATTGATAAAGACACGAATGAATCTGGGAAACGTTCGGTGCTAAATTGGCGCTCCAATTATTTATTTCAGACGTCTTTGAAATTTCGTTTTAAGAAATTTAATTACCCAAATTTTCAACAAAACTTGTCTTTAACATATTTAAATTTGTACATTTTACAAAGCTGGAATATTATTTAATCTTCTAGGTCATTACGCTATGTCTCTCGGCACAATACAGACCGAGGCAGAGAAAGAACTATATCGAAGAGGCTGTGCGTCAATTTAAAGTCGCGCTAAAAATAAAATATTTTCATTAAAAATTGATGCAAAAAATTATTTAAAATAGAAGAGATTACCATCCAATCAACGACTATTTTTTCAAAAAAATTGACTGACTTTGTCATCTCTTTTCTCTTGTAATTGATTTTTTGTAGAAAAAAAGTGGATTAGGTTTCAACCACTGGGTTAATCAATTATTATTTAAGAAAAAAATGTTACATATAGAACGGGCGCGATTAAAATAGCTTGTCCCCGAGCGGCCAACCCCTCGCTACGCTTTTGTACGGAACCCTCACCCAGGAGCACATTGAACAAGAAATTCAAGATTTAACTAGAAATCTAACATTGACCTAACCATCGTGCTGCATCCTCCGTGTCTAACGCAAGCAAAAACATGTTTCAAGATTATGCATCTTTTCCTCAAACATCCGTTTTATTGAATGTAAGTTCCTTTTCTGAGAAAAAAATAATTTTTTTTGTTTGTTCATGAAACCATCTGTTTCGTGTGTGGTTTTCAGTAAGAAAAACTAAAAGAAAATTTTTTTCTTTTTGTTCGACGTTTTCATTATCAATTTTCTCCTTCATTGTTTGCAAGGTAAACTTAACGTTTTTGAATCACAGCCATCTTTCTTTCTTTTAAGCCAAATTAAATTTCAAGATTTTTTTAAAATCGCTTTTAAGATAAAAAAAAATCCTTTACAAATTCTTTAGAAGTTTTAACGAACCGGCAATGGTAGAAGTAATAGTAGACCACCAACGACTATTTCTTGTCAGAGAAATAAATTACAAATTCTTGGTATTTTTAAAGCTTAACTTCACATGAGAACCGTTTAAAGGAATCTTCAGCTTTTCCTTCTGATTGGGTCGCCTAATTGCTCTGCAATTATTTCAAAAGTTGACATTTGAACAGAATTCAATTGCTTCTTGTTCCAGAGGTCTTCTGAATAATATATATATATATATATATATATATATATAAATATATATATATATATATATATATATATATATATATATATATATATATGTATATATATATATATATAATATAAAAATATATAGTTATATACTTATAAATATCAGATATATAGTAATATATTTATGAATGTTAGATGTACAGTAAAATAATTTTGAGTGTTAGAAATAGAGGTGTGAAAAAACTGAAGTTACGATTTGCATTATACCCATTCCCTTTTTTCTCAAGTGCACTCGAAATCAACACATGTTAAAGAAGTCTTTGGTTTAATATCGCAGATTGTTATTGCTACTATGCAAAATAACAAACTGTTAATGTTCTCTGGTGGTGAGGATGTCCTAGGCTGTTCAAGCCGGCTTCCAGCTGTGCTAAGCACTCCCACTAGCTGTGGATGATGCCTGTACACACAGTAGCCGTTTTGTAATAGCAAAGAAATTAATTAAGCAGAGAGAATCTATTGTCCCTCTAAAATGTATCATATTAACATCCTTGTTAAGTTTCATGCTGATATATTCTGCGGATTCTAACTACTCTTTCTGGATCGCACAAATCTTCAAATTCATCAAGTTTTATCAAGTCAGATATTTTCAGATAGTGGTTCCTCGACTCAAAAAAAAATGGACATGGTTTTTAATAATTCGATATTTTTCTACAACAGCAAATGTCTGAACGTTCAATAGTGTTTATATAACATTTAAATGATATTTTAACCTCAGTCCTTCAACGTTTTTTGTCTTTTTGTAACAAAGATGGCCATTCATCCACCACTTTATTTACCATTACAGAAACATTTTTCTTTTTTTCTGAAGTGACTAACGTAATGCCTGTCATGCATGGGTTCAAAAAAACAGCAACATTATGTTTCTTATCAAGAAGTACTTTTGAACCAAGTGAAAACCGATTTTGACTTCAAATAACCTAACAGCATCATTCTCATTATCCTCATCTCTGCAAACTATAAAAACATGCGATGGTTCAGCAGTAGTTACGAGATGATAAAATGTTGAAAAATAATCAGCACAGACCTTCTCTGAAGTTAGTTTAAAATTATTCAAAAGTTTATAATAATCGGGGCCATCGCTTACTCTCAACGCAACCACTAAAACACAACCTCAGAAATGGCAGAGTTTACAGCTAACAACCTGGTATATTTTTTAAATGAGAAACTTCCCAAGTTCCATTGCATTAATTTTTATTTTCATGGAGACAATTTTCGCTTCCATGGGATTCTCATAATATTTTCAATGATCGTTCCCATTTTTGTGTGATTCCCATGGAAACCATGAGAACCCGTAAGAATGTGATTCCATTCACACCTCTAACTAAAAATATAGTAAAAAAAAGCTACGTGAGGAAATTAAAAAGGTTTTTTAAGGACATTTCTAAGTTATCTTAAATTGAAATTTGTCACAAGTCAAATGGTTTTTCTGATGTCAGAATGTGTTGATGTAGAGAGTTCATAAAAATATTTGCGTATTTTAAATAAAATTTCAAACACTATAACTAAGAAATAATTAAAAATATAACGTAATTTGTTGCTATTTTTATCATTTTTAAACTGCTAACTTATGATGACGTGTTGCTGCATCAAAGTTGAAATTGCTCTTTGCAAAAGAAAAATAAATAAAAAGAACTCTTTTTCTTTTTTTCATATCTCATATGTTTTGTTTTATTCTACTTTTTTGTGACAAATTCCATTAAGACCATCACCAAAAAACTAAACAAAAGGCTGATTGTGTTTGCTATTAAAAAGAAGACGTCATAAACCATTTCAAGTACAAAGAAGCTCAAATGATCTGCGAGGAGAGGCGAGATCCGACATAAAACTCAGCCACTTAACTCTCATTGTTAATAGAATATTATTTGTATGATTTATAATTATAAACAATATTCTTAAATATAACAATAATTCAATCAACAGATGATGGCATCGCAATTCCCATTCCAGTACTACTAGAAGGAGAAGAATCAGTGCTTGAGTTCATTGATCTTCCATACACAGGGGTGATATTTTATTTATTGAAAGTTTTCTTTTTTGTCATTATTTTTGAATTATTCTCAGTTTTATTTGGTTATGCAATCACACAATGCGGTTATTTATGGATCGTGTCCAGCAAAAGCTCGGTAGGGAAGATCTATGCAGTATGGTTACTATGCACCGCCGTATGGTTACTGTGCTCCTAGGCCGTCACCGGGAATTGAATCCCGAACCATTTGCAGTGAAATATGACGTTCTCCCATTTGAGCAATCTTATCAAACTTGTATAAAGAACTTTTAAAATTTATAAGAAGTTATCAATCCAGTACTTACTAATTTTAACACGTTTTCTTTAACTGCTACTAAAAATTCACTAAACTTGGTAGTTTGCTGGAAAGTTGCACGTTCAATTTATTCTAGTTAAGGAAATGTTATTTCAAGGTAAACTAATTTATTTAGTTAATTTCGTGGGTGAATTAAAACGAAATTAAAAACAACAAAGTTAATTGAGTAAAACGGGATTTTCTTTTAAACAATTTTTCAACATTATTTTATTGCTTTAAAACATTATTAGAAAACATCACTTGTGTTTATTAGTTATAAAAATGTAAAATCCTAAAAAAGAAAAACCTTCACCTTAGGAGTTGGACACCTGGCGAGAATACGAGGTTGATGGTTATATAATCGTCTACTCAATAATCGATAGAAGATCATATCAGAAGGCCGTTGATCTTCTCTACAGCATCAGAGAGAGCGTCAACAACAACAATGCCAAAGAGGAATCGAAAAAACCAATTATCGTTGTTGCCAACAAGAGTGACCTCGAGAGATCAAGAATCGTTGGAAAGGAAGGTCATTTAATTTGCTTTTTTATTTTATAACCATCACACGAAGCACCCTTCGCGCTCAAAGCGTGTTTATGCGATTCCAGTGGTTTGTACTGGACACGTTGTCTCCATCGAGATGACCACGTAGAGTTGCCCGTGAGAAAAGCAACCGTAGTTGTCAAGCTTCATTCGACCTTTATCTTTGCAATTTTATAAAACTCTTGGCAGAAGCGAACCATGAACTGTGAACGGTAGAAAGAAGCCGGCAGGTTCTTGCGGCACTCGATTCGAAACCGTAGAACAAAAACAACATTTCCGGTGTTAAATATTTATTTAAATTTTATTTCATTTTGATATTTTTGAATTTTTAAAGATTGTTTCGGTGTAATTAGGGGAGGCAAGATGACAAACGGGGCAAGTTGACTTTTAGCTTATTTGCAAATATTTTAACAATTTTAAGAAAAACTGAGATTACAGCTCTGTACATAACCAGTGTGAACTATAAATAAAACTGTTTGTGACTGTAATCGATCGCTATTTTCACCGAAATATAAATAAAACTAATTACCGGAAACTAATAGTTTTTATCAATTTAAAGGCTTATTAAAAAGTTTCAGCTTAAATAAATATTTTTTTAGATATAAATTTAATAGTCATTTAAATATTTGTTTTTGTTTAAATTTAATAAAGACATTTTTTTAGTTATTTTTTAACTGACTGCCTTGTCAAGGGAAAAGATGACTGAAGCAAAATGACATGCGACATATGCTATATTTAAACAAAATTAATTTGTAAAATCTGCGTAAATTTGAGAAAAATCATTTTAGTTAACTAAAACTAAAACTAAAACGGTTTCAATAACTAAAACTTCATAAAATGTTAAAATTTTGACTAGCGCAGAATTAGAAGAAAAAAGCATTGTAGCTTTTTTAAACTGTTAATAATTCAATGTTTTTTACATTTACTATTGTTAATTATTCAATTGAGTTCTGAAATAAAACTGAGTTGCTAATTTGAATCCTCAAATAAATGTAAACTTGCCCCGCTATTTCAGCGAGTTGACTTGTTTAATTTATTAAATTAGGCAAATCTTTTAAATAAGTTTTTTGATGAGAAAGTTTCTAAATATCTTGAGTGGTGTATTTATAAAAAAAATCTCGCGATAATTCTGTTAAATAATGGTTGTGTGAGAGATTGTTTAAAACGTACGTCAACTTGCCTCGCCTTCCCCTATTTTTCTTGTTTCTTTATCGGAACGCAAGTTATAAAGAATCTTGTAACACCCATTGAGCGCTTTTGGTTAATTTAGTGTAAATAGTTTACTTCTTATAACGCTGGTTATAAAAAACTTGTAACACCCTCTGAGAAGCATCTGTTCGCTAAGGCCAGTTCTGGTTTTAAAGGTTCGAGCAACGCGTCGTAATGGCGGAAGTTGTTTATGTTGATCGCCTAGCTTCCAAGGCTATTAACTTTTGATCTAAACATTTTAAGCCTAAAATAGTTTAACAATTCATGTTCAGCATCTCAAAATCTATCATCGTGAGTTTTTCCAGAGCGCAAATGGCAATCAGGGTACATTTATACTTACATGCCACATACAGACACCATTGAGCTTTCCTCTATTTTATAAATTAAAAAAAGCTTATAGAATTTTTTTAATAAATGGTTTCTTCTAATTTATTTATTTTTTTTATATTAATAAAATATTAAATATTAACATTTACAATTTTTTTCATTTTAATTGTAAAAAATATTATTTCGTTTATCGTTCTCAGAGGGACGCACCCTAGCAGAGATGTACGGCAGTAAATACATTGATGTGTCGGCCATATTGAACCACAAGGTCGACGACCTTTTGGTTGGCATCCTGAAACAAGTCAGACTGAATCAAAATGCCGCCATATTGAAATCTCAATTAGAAAATCGAAAGTCGACAACAAATCGGCAGCAGTCACGTGACGACTCCAACGAGGTCGGCTGCTTTTCCAAGTCGAAACATTCCTTGCTGACGAGACTTGTAAGGAGAACTTCAAGAAGGAAAAGGTCAAGGTCGTGTGAAAATTTACTCAGGTTGTAGAAGGTGATCACGTGAGGAATCTGATTGGCTGTCGCCGGCCCTGCGCACGAAGTGTCGCGTCTGTCACCACTGCAAATTATGTCGCACGCCAGTCTGTGCCGTTGTCACCGCCTGCTTCATTTTTGTATTTAAATTTTGTTTTTTTTTCATCCTTTTTTATTATCAAATTTTCAAATTTCGTCTGTGTATATATATATTCGCACGTGAAAACGTCTGTTTGCACATATCAGCGGAGAAATTATTTTACATAGCACTGTAACTAGCACAAGCTTGCACGGGTCATCGCATTTTATCGTCTGTTTATACCCATTTACGACTTTATTCAATAACTCATTTTGCTTATTTTTATAAATAAATATTTATTAAAAATATTACGATAAAAAACTGCCAAATAATTGACGAACTATTTTTAGATTTGTACTTCTCATATACATAGTAGAAATAATTTTATACGAAACAATCATTTGATTCTTATTTCTTGTTAATTTTCATCGAAGTGAGTTGAAGAAAATCTCATAAGATCCAAGTCTGAGTTCCGTAACGGTTCGCAAGAACAAGACAAATTATTGAAAACATCAACATATATAATATATACATTTAATTGTTTCTGAAGAGAAGAGGTTTATAAACTGAAATTAACTTTTCACGTGGAATGGTTCGTTAAAGACTTGCAAGCCTTTTGCTTGTCTGAGGTATTTTTCCATGCACTCGGCACACATGTCTGGAGAAATGTCTTTGGTAGTTATTTTTCGGTCGCCAGGCGTCCAGTCTGAATGTTGTTCCTGGAGGTGGAATTCTGTTGTCGAAGAGCTTCTCGGTAGATGGCTTTTTAAAGTTTTTCGTTTTATTCCAAGCGAAAAGAAGTTTTGAGAATCTCGAGCTGCTGTTTGGAAAGAGGTTGTGTCGCATTTGGTGCACTTGCTTGTGGTTTTGCTGCTCGATGACGTAACTAATGAAAACGATTGATTCGATGGGTTTGCGCAAGAACCCACGTCGATCGAGTCCGTACTGGTCCACGCATGGGGATGACATTTTCTCTGAGATGATTTTGAACTGCCTGCTATAGATGACACAAGTGGTGTGTAGCATGTTTTTCCATGCTGACTTCCCCCATCTTTTCCCATCTTCCACTTGGGACCTCGATGGTCGTACAAAATCTCCGGCATATCGTCCGAGCAGTGTACAAAGTTGTCATCTACTCTGTGAATTGTTCTATTTCTGTTGTTTTCTTCAGAGTAGAATGCGCAGGTTCTGCATATGCCGATCAGATCGGATCCAACAACGCCACTGTTCAGATGACAAATAGGAGATTCGATAGAGTTTGAACTTCTCAGAGCATCTTCAGGATCGAGAAACATGACAATTTCTCTTTCTTCTTCTTGTTTGCGCTCCATCGAATACTTCGGCTTCAGTCTTGTCGTTTTCGTGGACGATGAACTCGTCATTCCAGATATGCTACACCAACAGCAGCAACTTCTGTTTGATGGATCCTGGACCGGAAACAACGTCTCATTTCTTTCCCTCTTACATGCCAAGTACCTGCGAACGAAAATAAATATTCTATTAACAAAAAACTAGATTACACTTTTAAACACAAATGGTGCGTCTGAATGACAAATCTCGATGGAGATGCAACGACCGATTGCAAGATTGCATATTACAGAAAACTTGATCGTACGTCTTCCAGAACAAAATGACAAATCAGGTTAACTCTTAATCTAACTACATAACAATCAGTTCCTTAAAATTTCACAAAAAAAGATTAATAGCACTTTTAGGAGCGCATTAATCCACTTCCACTAACGCGTACGACGCGGAAGATTTCTGCGTTAGGAGCGGTCGCTGTCCAAAGTAAAATAGATGTCACGTGATGTCTGAAATAAATTCACGGCGAAAAAGAAGCGCGCTTTTGGAGCAGATGATTGCGTGGGATTTATTTCTATTAGTTTTAGCAATATTTTTTTAAATTTATCGATAAATATAATTTTTTCATGCTTTTCACGTCAAATTCCGTTGAATTTTTGACTTGAGCTTATCAATAGATACGTCTGTCATGCCCAGAAAAAACATTCAATAATTTCAAACTAAACCGACGGAAGTCAGTAAATGAAAATTTGAATAAATAAATAGGTAATTGGAAAAGTGGAGATGAATGGAAGGCTGGATGGAGGGCTGGGTGGATAGATGAAGGAATGGATTATTCGTTGAACGGGTGGATTGATGGATAGACAGGTGGAAAAGTAGATGAATGAATTGAGGAGCGATTGAATGAATTGAAGAACAAATAGATGGATTGAAGTACACAAGGATGAACGGATGGATGGATCGATAGACGGACGGAACAAACATTGACTATGAGAAACTGAGCAAGGAAGTCGATCCATGAAAAGCGAGCTATTATAATAATGATATTTGAACAAAAGAAATTAAATAATAGAAAAGCACAAGTTGGTAAACGCATTAATCATAGGACAAATGTTTTAGAGCTTTCATAACAAAAACGGTATCGTTTTCAATTTGCACGCGAATTGTCGTGCATACATAGATACACGTTTTAGCAAAGGCTTTTGCATATGCAATGATATATTTATATATACACACATATATATATATTATTTTATGAGATGCTGGCAAGGTTATCCAGCGTTAACGGGGGTTTTTTTTATAAAAATTTTCAATGATTTCCTCAATGAAAACAACCTCCATGCTGAATTTTACAAACTTGAAAAAAAACTGAAGCACAGCAATGGAAAACTTCGGACGAGATTACGATTCAAATTTTCAGCTTTATCAAAAAAAGTTATCGCCAGGCTGCTATTGGTCGCAGCTAATTCGTTTTGACAGCGCTGGCTGTTTTGCATATGCACCCGCAGAGGGCCATTGCCCCCCTTAGAAAAGCAAACAAATGCAAAAATAGGATTATTATAATTATACTGAATTTGAATTTATAAAATAGTCTATTAAAATCTTAATAATATTTTTGTTAGCCTAAATGCATGAATAAATACAAATATTATGTTAAAAATGATTTTGAAAATTATCCAGAGACACTGATCCACCACTGGTCATATAGCTACATTCTAAGCATTATTTATTACAGCTTGTATTAGTTATTAAGTTTATCTATAGTTGTTATTCCTCCTGTGGCTATCGTATGAGGTTCCCTTCAGAAAACATTAACGCGGTCCTTTGGCCTTTATAAGATAATAAATAAAATACTTAGTTATGGTTCTTCATTTTCAGAAAATATTTCTAAAAGATTATCAAATTTTTCAACAAGTATGGGATGTACAGTTAAATTTTCTTCAGCTTATAAATGCATCAGATGACATTCAGATGTTTGAAATCAAGGATCAGTTCTGAATGAAGTCATAGGCCTACATTATCATATTGACGACAATGATGCTTCAAACTCTGTAGCCGTTGTCATATGTCTTAATGAGATCTTGGAATATGCTAATTTTTTGTGTATTTTGTTACAGGTTTTGTTATATTTTTGCTTTTAAGTTTTCTAGTTTGTTGGCCTTTACAGGGGTAACCTTTACAGGTTTGTAATTATCCATTTGGAGATTTTATCTGGCTCATATGACAAAAACCAGTCAGTTGTATATTATGCCTAACCATTTAATATATAAACTGAAAATAATGTACATCCAATACAAACCTTCTAGTTATGGGACTTTTTGCTAACATTTGGAATTTCATCAATTCATTATTTCTGCCAAAGTTTTACCAGTTCACTACAGATATCACTATCAATGAGTTTTATTATATTTTTACTACTACTTCTTTCATAACATTTTTTCTGCGTTTTGGGGTTTGTGGAATTTGATGAGCTTGCTTTTTATTTAAAAGTAAATCTTTTATTAAAATTCCTTTTTTGATGAAGTTGATCAATCCAAAATCTTTTCTTTCTCAATTTTTGGATTTGTGCCGGAATTGTCGGGGTTTTTTTCAATTTTCTACCTCATCCACTATGTTGAGAACTTCTATATTTTTTGAAAATCAATTCTACTTTGGTCTGACACCTTGTACTTTTCATTTCCTTTCTGAACATTTTCATTAAAACTAAGTTTTTAAATGAGTTTAATTTAATTGTAATCTTTTCTTGCGTTTTATTTTTGTGTGGCTTTGTTGTGTTTAAAAATCTTTTTGCAATAGCTAAATTGTTGCAGTTAAAAACAATATTTTATTTTTTTGATTTATTTTATTTAGATATATATTTATATAATTATTTGTGTTTATTCACGTATGTTTGTATTTATTTATTTATTTATTTATTCATTCATTCATTCATTCATTCATTCATTCATTCATTCATTCATTCATTCATTCATTCATTCATTCATTCATTCATTCATTCATTCATTCATTCATTCATTCATTCATTCATTCATTCATTCATTCATTCATTCATTCATTCATTCATTCATTCATTCATTCATTCATTCATTCATTCATTCATTCATTCATTCATTCATTCATTCATTCATTCATTCATTCATTCATTCATTCATTCATTCATTCATTCATTCATTCATTCATTCATTCATTCATTCATTCATTCATTCATTCATTCATTCATTCATTCATTCATTCATTCATTCATTCATTCATTCATTCATTCATTCATTCATTCATTCATTCATTCATTCATTCATTCATTCATTCATTCATTCATTCATTCATTCATTCATTCATTCATTCATTCATTCATTCATTCATTCATTCATTCATTCATTCATTCATTCATTCATTCATTCATTCATTCATTCATTCATTCATTCATTCATTCATTCATTCATTCATTCATTCATTCATTCATTCATTCATTCATTCATTCATTCATTCATTCATTCATTCATTCATTCATTCATTCATTCATTCATTCATTCATTCATTCATTCATTCATTCATTCATTCATTCATTCATTCATTCATTCATTCATTCATTCATTCATTCATTCATTCATTCATTCATTCATTCATTCATTCATTCATTCATTCATTCATTCATTCATTCATTCATTCATTCATTCATTCATTCATTCATTCATTCATTCATTCATTCATTCATTCATTCATTCATTCATTCATTCATTCATTCATTCATTCATTCATTCATTCATTCATTCATTCATTCATTCATTCATTCATTCATTCATTCATTCATTCATTCATTCATTCATTCATTCATTCATTCATTCATTCATTCATTCATTCATTCATTCATTCATTCATTCATTCATTCATTCATTCATTCATTCATTCATTCATTCATTTATTTATTTATTTATTTATTTATTTATTTATTTAATATAATTAGTAGTATTTTTAAAAAAAAATTAAATTCTGCTTGCTATATTACTGGTATTGAAATAAAATAATCCTAAATTATATCAAAACCGAAGAAATTTCTGTAAATAAAAAACTTTATAAGACACAAAAATCTCCAATCATCTTAAGCAAATTTATTTTTAGCTAAACATAAAAATTATATTCATGGAAAATCAGGCGCGGATTTAGGCATGGGCTGCAGCCTATGGGCGCCACAAGGCTAGGGATGACACAAAAGAATGGAAGAAAATGAAAAGAAAGTCAAAGAAAAAAATAAAAAAATAAAGAGAAAAGTAAATTTATCTAAAGCTTTAGTTTTTTTTTATTTTATTTATGGCTAAAGCTAAAGCGCTATCGAAACTTTAGCCTATGGGCTCTAAATTCTTAATTTCGCCTCTGTTGAAAATATCTAGTTTTTTATTTACAATTAATCGATTTGAAGTTTTTTTTTATAGAAACTCCATTTTGTGTTTATTTGTAAACAACTACAAATAATGTATTAGCTGAGATTTCAACTGGACACATCAAAATAGATCTACTATGATGATCGGCACCACATCTATCATCAAAGCGCTGATAAAAGCAACCATGTCAATTTTTGATTAGATTTTATACATAGTTAATATTGTTAAATAGAAATTGTAAATCGAATTATCTAGCGAACAACGCAAAATTTGGTTTGCCACGCCGACATGGGGCGCTGGAAGTGCTTTGATGTATGCAGACGAAGTGATTGATTGATAATGACAGACTCCGACGGAAGCCATGTTATGTGCTGCAGAATTACAAGGAAATATGCGCTGATACGGAAAATTATGCTGATAATTTATACTGGAGAAAAAAATTATGACAAAGTGGTAAATCTGTAGATTAAAATAATTATAAAATATAGTTAATTAAAATATATTTGTTTTGAAGATAATTGAATTATTTGATGGTTAGAAAACTCCAATATGGGTTGGAAATTATAAAACAATGAGGTTGAATCGGTAATTAAGAAACGTTACAAATGTGGTAAAAAGAATAATTATAGGATTGTATTGCTTGAAATATTATAAGATAATCTGAAGTAAAACAAAAATGGTAATAAAATCTGGAGCACAACTGTACAATAATAATGAAAGAATATTCAAGTACGAAATAAATAAGTGTGAAATTATGTGTCATATATGATGTGGCTACCTTCGTCTTGTACAGTAAAGAGATATGAGGAGAGAGAGTCCCAGCATCAATCCGAATCCTGCTCCAAAAAAGACTGCCACCAGGACACCTTAGAAATATAAACAAGTGAACTTCGTTTTTTTAAATCTTTTATAAAATTTGTTTGTGGAGTGTGTAGAATTTATGTTATGTTTTTACAAATTCATTTTGGATGATAATGAGCTTATAAAAAAAAATTGACACCAGTTTTCAAAACACTTGATATGGGAAGTATGTGAGGATTGAAAATATAAAAAATTTAAGAATCAATATAGAAAAACAATAATTTGAAAAAAAATTAATACACGCTTTCATAAAATGCTCTAAGAAGTATAAAATAAACTGTAGACATAAAATCATGGGACGCTCTCTTTTGCACTCCAGCGATTGAAACAATTACGCTCCACGCTTTATTTATTTACTAAGACCATCCTTATGCAATCCTAAGAAACATTGTAACCAGACGTGCAAATGCACATACACTAACTAAACCAGCTGTCTAGCAATGGTTTTGGACATCTCAAATATTTAATCAAGCCCATCTTTTTTATAAATGTTTTTATTAAATTCTAATCTCTGTTTCTATTTTTCCAATCAATTTGTGAGTTACTTCTTGATAGATATTCTTCAAATTTTGTACACATGCTCTTGCTTGATGAAAATGCAATATTTAATCATTAGTTTTGCAATATGTCAATTAATTTAGTTATTCTTAATTTTTCATATTGTGAATTAATTCAAAAAATAAAAATGTAAAAAAATTGATTTTAAAATTTGAGTTTCAATAACATAAAGCATTTGGTTTGAAAACTTTGTTTTTATATTGGCTTGTCTATATATAGTTCATTTTTAAAATCAAATTTTTTGAAAAACACAATAAAATACAACAAATGAAAATTATAAATAAATTATGTGTAATCATTTTCACTCTTAACTGAACATAATGTCATCACGTCCTGATCACTGTCAGTACAACGTCATAATTATTACATAAGCATCATTACCACCACAACACAATCATTATAATCATAATCATTACCCGCAACAAAGCCATCATTATCAGCAACAAGACCATCATTATCAGCAACAATACCATCATTATGAGCAGCAACACCAACATTATCAGCAACAACACCATCATTATCATCAACAACACCATCATTATCAGCAACAACACCATCATTATCAGCAACAACACCATCATTATCAGCAACAACACAATCATTATCAGCAACAACACCATCATTATCAGCAACAACACCATCATTATCAGCAACAACAGCATCATTATCATCTCGACTCGACGGCTCCTGATACTCTGCTTGTATGCGATGCGGATCTAACGGATTAGAACAAGCCGGATGTGGTTTCCCTCACGCAACATGAGGATTTTTTACAAGTTTTCCACTTACTTGATATTAAATTAATGAATTACAAGCGTTTAAAATTTAATCGCATCATCCTTTTATGCTACTAAACTTGCAAGAGAAACATTCTCTTTGTTGTTGAAGGCATTCATTCATTCATTCAGTTCTATTTCTCTTTTAAACTTCGTTGTTGTTGTTGTTAACATTATTATTTATATTATTATTATTATTAATGTTATTTTTGTTTCTTTTATCTGAATCACTTGTCGAAAGAGAATTCTGTCGATAGATGGAAATGTGAAATTCATGGAGTTGAAATTATTGCGCACTAAACGAACCATTAGGGTGGTCTTTTTAATGTTTGCCTTTATGCCTCTTCATGTCTCGCATTTGCAATCCAAGATAGGAAAACGCTGAAACTGCTTGAATTTAATTTTAAGAAATAATTTGTTGAAAAATAAACCGAAATTATCTGATAACGCATTTGTAATGTTTGAACATGAGACTATCTATCAATTTATGAATGTGAGTTTAAAAATTTGTTTTGTAAAATATGCAAATGATGTCAAACTAGTTCTAATTAATTTTAAGAGATTTAAAATTTGTTTTAATTTCACAACAAACTGTTCATCTAACAACTAAAACGTGAACAATTCTAGTAATCTAACTCATTCCATCTCTCCTGTCCAATTCCTGGATAAAAGAGGAAAAGCCAATCAAATGATTACTTTGCAACAGGAAAAATTTTGTTATTTCCTACCTAAACAGCTACTTATGTCTTATAACTTACTTATAAGACACAAGGGCGCTGACGGTATTGCGGTAAAGCGTTCGCCCAAAGGACCGCGGTTCGATTTTAACCGGCTACACCAGCATCTGCAGGGGGTGGGGGAGACAACCATTATAAATTGCCTCTAATTGTTGCAGTGGTTCTTACATAAGCCTCAGTATTCTGAACCACTTTAAACCATGTTAATATAAGACCTGATGTAGAGGACGATAAACTATTTTTAAAATGAGAATAAATAATTAAATAAACATTTTTTTAAATATTTTCAAAATGTCAAACTAGAAAACCGACACAACTAAAGAAGAATACAAAAAAATTATAATTTGAGAATAAAATTAATGTGAAAGTTGTACTTGTGTGGGAGAAGTTGAGATAGCCAGAGATGTCTCCATTAGCGTTTGATCGATGATTCGATGGGAACGTCGAGTTGCCTGAGGTTGAAAAACATATATAAGGTCAGCAGACGAATCACGCAACGTCAAAATTTCATTACTGTTATCATCGCAAATTCAAAGTCGTCGTTTCAAACAAATATTGCGACATTATCACTAAAATAATATTAGAATTATTATTAATATTAATAATATTACTTATGAATAATGTGAATTATAATGATAACAAAAGTAATAGTCATCATCATCGTCATCCTCGTCATCATCATCATCATCATCATCATCGTTGTTGTCATGGAGGCAATAAAAACAGCGACAAAATCATTGTAAAAAACATAACGATCATCTCGTCTTCACGTCGTAAAAAAGAATATTTAAGATTATTGTCATCGGAATAATTACATCATCATAATCATTGTCGTTATCATTGCGGTATCATCATCATCATCATCGTCATAATCGTTGTCATCATCATCACCTCCACCACCATCATCATCATGATAATCATCATCATGATCATCATCATCATCACCATCATCATTATCTTCACCATCACCATCATCATTATCATCATCATTACCATCACCATTATCCATACCGTGCTTTCATCTGGAGCTATTTGCTGAAACAAATAAAAGGTCTGTATGAAATATTACCATGAAATCCTTCCACATTCATTTTTCACTTATTTCCAACTTTCTCAATACAAAATTTCTCGTTCATTACAAATTTCATCTCGAATTTGTCAACTTTTCATTCATTAGAAAGTTGCCATTATTTGAAAGTGTTCATAAATAATAATAATAATAAAATGCATCAGTATTAATTTTGTTATTTATAATTTTTTTCTTGAATAATTTAAAAAAATAAAAAGTAAAACATTTGTTGTTTATTCTAATACTATAGAAAGCAATCGACAAATTTTTAAACAATAACTTTAAATATGAAATTATTATTCTCTTTTTTTAAACTAAAAAATAAAAAACAGCAAAAATTAAACAGAAAACTGGAAACAATGGCGACTGCTTTTTTTCTCCAGGAAACATTAGCTGGCAAGATTGGAACAAACTTTCTGCTGACACGAAAACCCTTCACGTGAGAAGTGATTTGTTGAGTCACCGCTGCAACACTGCAACACTGCAACACTGCAATATTGCAACACTGCAACACTGCATTATTGCAACTCTGCAACACTGCAATATTGCAACACTGCAATAATGTAACATTGCAATAATGCAATAATGCAACACTGAAACACCACAACACTGCAACACTGAAACACTATCATACTGCCACATTGAAATAATGCAACATTGCACTACTGCAACATTGCACTACTGTAACACTGTAACTTTGTAACACTGAACCTTCGTAACACTATAACGCCGCAACACTGTAACACTGTAAAACTGCAACACTGTAACGCCACAACACTGTAACACAGCAATACTGCAACACCGATTATTTCAACACTCCTAATGTTGCGGAACACCACTTCCCAAAGAAGACAACAATGAGAACAATTTTCATATTTCCAGAATTCTAGTTATTTATCGTAGTGAACACGTGTTGCATATTATATGAGCTCCAGTATTGGACTCTGTCATAGAATTATTTCACATTTCCTTCTCTTCTATATTTTCACTTTTTCCTTCTATTTATTTCTCTCTCCTATCTCTGTTTCTTTGTCTGTGTGTCTCTCTTTCTCTCAAATCCATTTGAAATTATAGCACTCTGTATCCTTTAAAAAAGATTTTTGCACCATTTTTTGCTTTAACGTGTGCCTGCCCACTTATGGTGCTATTTCACAGCACAAGCAGCTGCTTGTACTATTTCACAGCATAAGCAGCTGCTTGTACATTCCCAAACTCATGCGGGCTCAGAGAAGCTGACGAGATCCAAACCGCCAACAGCAATACCTCACATTCTTTTCACATTTTGTTCATCTTTCTTTGTTTTTTTAAATTGTGGTAATTAGAGTTATTCTTACAACGGCTAAAAGTTGACTGGTCGCTTTCTGCTTCGGAAATCTGCCACTCTTGTACTGCCAGCCATGCCCCACCTTATTGTTTCTGTTTCGACTCTTTCTTGACTTAAAAAAAACTTCTTTCATTGTCTACAAATATCATTAAGAGATTTATCTCGCAACATTGTTGTATTATGAAATTTAGATGACTCAGTCAAAGGGATTGAAATTCAAATCAGAACAAGGAACATGAACATCTCGTACAGGGACAGTTTCACCCACCTACCAGCCTCACGCGCTTCCAAAATAAGAATTTGTAATTTTTAATTACCCGAGTTATGAAACTGGTACACATTTGCTACCAAAAGTAGATGAAAATCGGAGTTTACCTGAAATCTTGGAATCTTTGTTGAAGGAACAGTGGCGTAGCGGGGGGCAGGGAGGCAGCCGCCCCGGGCGCCGGTAGTTAGGAAGCATCAAAAACGGGCGCAATATCAGTGGAAATTTTTGGAAAAAAAACTACAACTACCCCCTGGTCATCAGTCTTTTTTGGAAGCAGAAGTGTATAAGGTTTTCAAAAATGTCGGCAAAAGTACTTACGACAACCTCACCCCCGCCTTCAGTCATCAGCTATTTTTGGAGACAGACGGAAATTTGTAGAGGTGCTTTCTATAGACTTTCCCCGGGCGCCAAAAACCCTAGTTACGCCACGGTCAAGGAAGTTACTTATTGTGAGATATTTTCTTCCCAGCACTTGAGTCTGGGATCTTGAACTTTGAAGTCAAAAACTCAACCGCTGTTCAACTGCGATCGTTTTTGAATAACAAACCTAATATTTCCATAAATAAGGTAGAACTCTTTCTAAACACATGTATCTTTGTTTTTAATTCTTCAGGAATGATTACCAATCCTTTTAATCGGTTTCTTTACTTCAAATTCATCTCCTAATCCATTGAAAACTTGACCATTCAGAATTATTATAGTCAATATCACCATCGTTGTCACTCAACTCCGCTTTGCTTTTGCAAGACTGTCCCAAGCCTGGATAAAAGAAGAGGGACAGTTGAAAGGATCAATATGATCTACGACAAGTACTTATTTGCTTTCAGCATACAGCCGTTTAAGTTTTAAACACCTGGTGTAAAGAACTATAAACTATTATAAAAAATAATATTGTCACTAAAGCCTAACTTCATTGCTGTTTTTTCGTCAATTTTTATAAATGCAGAGATTAAATCGAAAGGAAAATTAGAACTGAGAAAAAACATTTCATGTTTTTAAATATCAGACGTTAAAAACAAAAATTTATAGATTTAACAAATATATGGTAGTTGATATTTCTTAGGTGACATGTGTTGGGCTGGAGATGTACAAATGTACAGTACTGATCTGTCGAAGTAAATATCTAGTTAACCAGACTCAGTTGTGATACGTTCAAAATATAATACAAAGATAACTTTAACTATTTAAGCAGCTAATATGTTTATCTGTTAATCTATACAAAGATGCATTTGTAAATGCAAATACTACAAGCAGAAAATTAATTATAAAATTAACAATTTCCGTTTATGTTCTAGCCTATCCCTAAATAACAGCATTCATTTTTAAAAGTCTAGCTAATCACTCATTAGTTTGGCTAGTAGACCCAGTTTCTCCAGTCGTACTCAACGCACTTACATTTGTATGTCTTCGTCAAATTATATTTAGACCATATTTTGTAATGTTTGCTTCCAGTTGTCAAATAGCTAACCATTGATTAATTTGCAGTCGCAATCTCTCATTGAGCCTGGCGGTTCTTTGCTAGATCAGCTCGCCTGCACACAATACGGCTGGAGCGACGCCTCATCAACTATCAATCTCATTGTCAGAACGTCCTTTAATACAACGATGTCTTGAGATCAATTCAAAAACAAGTCAAGCACCTATCAGTGTCGAAATTGAAGAAAGGTATTGTGAATGTATATATATATATATATATATATATATATATATATATATATATATATATATATATATATATATATATATATATATATAATATATATATAAGAAGAAATCGATTGCGACAAAAAGAGCTTCACACGAAACCACTAAGAAACAATAAAAGATTTTTTTATAAAGTATTCAATTAAAGCGACAAACTTGTGGTCTATGGCAACACCAGAGCATAATTTAAGCCCAGTCCTCTTTCAAACTGTTCTGTAAATCATATTTTTGGGTTATATTTCTTGTTAATTCTTCTTTTGTTCTTCTTGCAAATGTTTTTTTTTGTATGCTTCCTTCTGTGCTCGCATTGATGCCCCAATACACGCTTCTCTATTTTCAAGTCACTCATAGCCACATCATGCGTTTGATTCCGAACATTAAGCTGGTTATTCGTGTGTGCTTTTTATTTACGATTATTACCTAACAAACAATGGAAGGTACGCGCTGGAACACAGGTGGTTGAGCTGGAAAAACGAGACAATCCATCATACTTCAATTGGTTACATCGTGGCTTTCAGTAAAAAGGTATCCCGTTAATGTCTGATTAAACCTCAACTATGACCATGATGATGATGATGATACTGATACTGATTATGCTGGTGATGAATGTGAAGATGATGATGATGATGGTGGTGATGATGATGATGCTGGTGATGATGACTAGCAACATTTCCACCATGAATCTATATGAACTTGCTACCAAGAGAAATGGATACGAATAGAATAAAATATTTCAAATGGGCCAACATTCCGTTATTGATGGACCTGTCAAACAAGCCCAATCGAACGATATCAAATTTTCACTTATTGCATTCAAAATTATATAAAATTCATAATCATAACAAATTATTATGACATGCAATTATGACACATGGCCATAACCCGTGATTATGAAACATGTTCATGACGTGTGATTATGACACATGTTCATGACGTGTGATTATGACATATATTTATGACATGAAATGTTTGTTAAATGTTAACTGTGTTTACAAATTGTCATGTTAAACTATCCAATTTGATAAAATAAATATAAAAATGTGTTTAAAATGCTTGTTTTTAAAATAAATAAAATGTAAATTATTCAAAATAAAACAGTTTGATATTGAACTTATATAAACATTTATTTTCCTATTAATCTCCATTGTTCCACGCACTGCAAATGTTGAACTGTTAAAAAACACGGGCACTTTGAAAGATCTGTGTGAACATTTAAATTTATAGAAAACATAATAAACTTTATGAAAATCTACATACATAATTTCCTATGTCTGTATGCATGTATGTATGTTAGCAATCTCGCATAACGCGGGGGCCGCGGTGGTCAGCAATCAACAGTTAATAAAAATATAATGGGATTTTAAAAAATCTGTCATTTTTACGGGCTATCTCTAGTTATTATTAAACAAGAAATAGTCCGTCAAGAATGACAGATTTTTTTTTTAAATCTCGTTATATATTATTTTTCGATTGCAGCGCCAGTTCTTTTGATTTTTAGGGCTGACAGTGTACATTTGCGTAATAACTTATATTACACCCTAGCGCGCACTAATTTTGTCAACTGCTGACGCTGACTACCGCGGCCGCCGCGTTATGCAAAATTGCTAACATACATACAGACATTGGAATTCAAGGTTTCAAATGTTGATACTTTTCTTAATACGTGCTCTAATAGGCAAAAAAACGTTGTTCCGTAATATATATATATATATATATATATATATATATATATATATATATATATATATATATATATATATATATATATATATATAAAAATATATATATATATATATATATATATATATATATATATATATATATATATAGAGGAGCCTGATGTAGCTCCTCTTCATAAAAAATATAACTTTCAGACTTATTAATTTTTTATTGCTAGATTCTATAGACGTTTTTTATATTTTTGGTTCTGATAATAAACAAATTCATTCAATTCAAATTCATATATATATATATATATATATATATATATATATATATATATATATATATATATATATATATATATATATATATATATATATATATATATATATATATATATATATATATATATATATATATATATATATATATATATGCTACCAACTCAGAGTTGCTGATTCAAATTTTGATTGGAAATGTATTCGTCGCAGTTGCTATAGAGATGCGGTTTTCACCTTGAATAGGATCCTCAATAAATTTACTGAATTTTTGTGCAAGAAATTCATTAATTACATGAAAGAAGCACCACAATGGGTTTTTGTTTATAAGAAAAAAACCGAGTTGGTTGTTCTCAAGCCTATAAAAGTTCCAGACAAATTATTTCTTATTTTTGCATTCTTGAAATCCACTTTTGAGTAATTAAAAACATAAAACGTTTTTAATTAATATGATGGAGGTTTTCAACCAAATAAAAATTGCTTTAAAAACATTTTTTGTGCAAATAATAGAAAATAAGTAAAAAAATCTGCAAGATAAATCTCGGGGATTGTTTTATGCACTTTGTTGTCCCACACAGGCATGAACGCGCATTGAATTCAAGAAAAAAAGGTTTCTTGTCTCATTCGTTTCTTGGTATCTCTGCAGGAGGAAGATAAATAGTAGACTGAAACGCTCAATAAAAAGAAATGTAACAAACTAGCTAGAATATAAATTGCCAAAATTTAAAAACACAGGTAAAAAAGATAAAGAATATATAGATGTATATAGACAGAAACACAGGTAGACAGTATGAAATATACACAGAGACAGATACTCCCATAGTGACGCAAACTTAAAAACATAAGAATATGATTTCAATTAATTAAATAGTAAAAAATACTTTTTTTAATATTTATAAAACATAAAAACAAGTGTATATAAAGAATGCACTGAAAAACATGTTTTTTTAAGACCACAGCTGACGCTTAGTCAGTAGAAAACTAAAATGATGTGCCGCTTTTGTATACAATTACAGTTCTAGCCTCCATTAAATCTGCATTAAACGTACATTTTCATTGCAACCCCAATAAATTACATTATGTTCTTCTATATTCCTATTATACCACTTTATAGGATTAATTAAACAAATATAAACAGAGTGCTGAAGAATAGTTAGCAGAGCTTACGGAGTAGACATTTAAAAACGGCTTGAATTACATAATTCAAAGCAAATTCAAGGTTAGTAAAAAGAGTTTTAACACCGCGAGACACTCAACCTGAACATTGCTGGTATACTCCTTGCTTAAAGGAGCTACGATGATGACGCCGTTGAAATTCGAACCGCCAACCTATAAGGCGACAGGCAAACGCTTTACTGCTTTATCACCACCGTCTTTAAGTGCGCCTAATATGTTCTACGCTTCACCAATTTTTGTAGAAATCTAAAAATAAATGTAATAACAATATCTTCAAGGTTGTTGGAAATGTTCACGGTGCCAAATGTTTTTAATTATAGTGTCCCTAAATATAAAATATCTGAGATTATCACCGGACAAACTTGTTTTTAAATTGTTTTTTGAAAGGTTTTTTTCACGCGTATATGCTGCTTGAAATATTGAAAGATAATTTTATGCAAAAGTTTTGACTCTACGAAAGTCTTCCTTGGGAACAAAACGGTAAACACCTAACAGGCTTCTTTGAATTTGTTCTTAAGGAAATTATTCGCTTGCAACATAATGACCTCAAGCTGTAGCTTATCTGGGCAACTGGCCACATCGGTTTAAACCGCTCCTGAAATTGCAGTTGAAAGTCTTTGATGATCTTGCATGCAAATGACCTGGGAAACTCAGCTGTGGGCGGAAGTAGAAAGAGTAAGCAGCGAATACGGTTTTGCAATATAGTAAATCGGTTGGAGAAGATAACGCACTACTGCGCGCCTCTATATTAATTTGGTAAAATCATAGCGTCCATGTAAGTGGCGGCTGATCTTGACAGGATGCAGGTAAGTTTCCGTAATTATTTCCGTAGATGAAAAAATCTCTACGGACTACATGAGAGGACCTCGCGTAATTTGGAGACCCCTGGTTTTGCATAATGTCGATTAATAGTTGTTATGAGGCGTTCCTGCTAGAGTTCGCACTAGCTGGTTATAATCAGTTAAACTGCAAATAAAGTAAAACAACAAACCCCATTCTCCTTACCCGAAAGAAAAAGCTACATGGGAACTCTATCACCCCAGAGTCCTACTTATATCCGCCCCATCCCAACGTACTGCTTTTCATCATTATCTCATTTTTCTCATAAAAATCTCGATTTAATTGCATCACCAACCTAAGCAGAACACAGCTATAATGTGCCAATCAAACGTCAAGCACGTCTTATTGGCTTGTGCCCAAATGCTTTTTGTAGGTTTTCTCCACAAACTAAATCTCGCCATTACGAATCAGTTAATGGGCGGCAATTTTTTCAAATACCAAATTGCAGGTGTATACTTTTTTCTTTTTTTAAATAATTTCTGCGTCGGCTCGTTTCACTCATACGTTTAGATCCATTTTATATATAAACCTTTAATGAACTGTTAGTATGTTTCTGTGACATGTTCTAACTTGCGTCAGACTGCGAGAATGAGTTATGACAAGAAACAAGCTTGCCCTGAAGAAGTTCCGAGATTGTATAGAGCTTCGTATTTATGTACGATAAAAAAATTATTATTGTAAACATAAAAAAGCGCTAAAATAGTCAATCTTTTTTATTTACATCGACGTTAGCGTGTATTGTTCTTATGAAAGTCATGTCGATGCAATGAGATTACTATGTAAATGGATGTTCATTGAGAGAGGACAAATGAGAAAAGAAATGCCATCAATGGATAGTTTGAAGGACAAAGAACCTATAAATAAAAAAATACAAACCTATATTTGTCTTATTTGTGATTTTGAATGTATGTATTGATAACTGAATAAACAAACTCAAACTCAAACTCATTTAGATTTATGCATAACTACAAAACAATGTTTAGATATATAATTGCATAAGTACAAAACTATATTCAACATACATAATTTCAGATGTCTGTATGTATGTATGTATGTATGTATGTATGTATGTATGTAAGTATGTATGTATGTATGTATGTATGTATGTATGTATGTATGTATGTATGTATGTATGTATGTATGTATGTATGTATGTATGTATGTATGTATGTATGTATGTATGTATGTATGTATGTATGTATGTATGTATGTATGTATGTATGTATGTATGAATGTATGTATGTATATATGTATGTATGTATGTATGTATGTATGTATGTATGTATGTATGTGTGTGTGTGTGTATGTATGTATGTATGTATGTATGTATGTATGTATGTATGTATGTATGTATGTATGTATGTATGTATGTATGTATGTATGTATGTATGTATGTATGTATGTATGTATGTATGTATGTATGTATGCATGTATGTATGTTAGAAATTTCGTATAACACGGTGGCCGCGATGGTCAGCAGTTGCTAAAATTAGTGAGCGCAGCCGTGTAATACAAAATATTACGCAATTGTACAATGTCAGCCCCATAGACTTATAATATAATATTATAGTATAAGTCTATGGTCAGTCCTATAGGTCAAAGGAGGTGGCGCTGCAATCGAAAAATAATATATAATGAGATTTAAACACCGTCATTTTCGATCTCTAGTTAGATATATAATTGCACAAGTAAAAAACTTTATTTAGATATATAATTGCATAAAGACAAAACTATATTTAGACTATGATCAAAAGATTGCATAAGTACAAAACTATATGGATGTCTTGTTACATCAAGATATCCTTGATCTAAATATGTAAAAGCATTTTAGGCATATGTATGCATATAAATGCATAATTATAAATACAGAATTCTGTGAAAAAATGGAATCTCAGAATAAAAATTCGGCATAAAAAAAAAGATTTTCAATTGAGGTCTGCAGACCACTGGGAGCTCAAAACGAAAATACTTTTTTTTTCATATTTCCGCACGTCAATATATCACGCATTCGTTCAATTGTTATGGAAAGTTCAATATTGATAATAAAACTCTACCGTGGTTATATTTTGTGGTTGTTTTTGTTCTATAAAAATTCTGGAAAAATATAAAGAAAACGTATTTTCATGTTTAAAATAGAATTATATGATGTAATAAATAATTTTGAAATATTTAAGCGTTAAAAAGTTTAAGACATTAATTGGCAGCACAGGCATTTAGACATACATAACGTATGAATGAATGTATGTGTGCAAGTGTGCACGTTTGTATGGGCTAGTTTCTCAAAATCTAATAATCTCGATTTATAACGTTGAAGCTTTGAAAGTCAGTCTGAAAAAAACAAAATACAAACAATAAAAGTGATTTTTATAAATAAATATTTTTTCGAGTAACAGTAAACAACATTTACATTTTTTCAATTCTCGTTTCTATGGAAACAATTTTTTTAATCTTATGCAATTGCTGTGTTTAGTTAAAAATTCTCAGTTTCTTGATGTCCTTTAAGGTTGAATGGATTCTATATTTGTCCATTTTGTTCTCATTCCCTCACGAGTGTTTGTAGACAGCGTGTGTACATTGCGTACGAATTGTACAGGAGTAATGTGGAGGCTGAGCACACATTATGTAGAAAATCGTACTTCTTGTGTAGAGCTTTGGCTCACATCTAGAAATAGTCCGGTACGAATCGTGTAAAAAATGTTTAAATCATTTTACTGTCCGTGTACACTTGTGTGCTTGTTCGGTACAGATGTGGCAAACGAGATCATAGAATGAACACGTTTAATTTCGAGTAAAAGAAATACGTGTGTTGAACATCGGTGTCCGAATGACACGCTGTTAGTTAATTAGTTTCCAGATGTGATCACACATGTGATCACAAAGACGAGTCGATACCATGAGGTCACATCTCTAATTCTTTCTTATACATTCGATCTCCATGTAAATATTTCTCGCAATTTTTTCTCTGCAGTTTTTGTATCTCATTTATTTTCGTTTAAAATACGTTTCGAAGTCATTAAAGAAAGCAAATTTTATTCTAGAGAAACATTAATTCGTGAAACTTTCGAGAATAATAAAAATAAAATGAACTCTCTTTGCAACATCGCCGTTGGTGCATGATAATGAACTAAGAAGAGGAGTGGAGCGTGCCATAACTTGCCGTTGCTTGCCAAGCTCCATAAACTTGAGGACAATTGTGGACGAGAAAAAGTATAGTCGTTGTCTTCATTCTTTGCAGCAGAGGCCAGTAATTTGGAGACAATTTCTAAAAAAAAATTCTTTTTCTTTTGCTTTTTTCAACCTTCTTCCGCTGACATGTGACGATTGCATGATAATGTCTCATTTGTTTCCATAACGTCGTGTTTTTTCATGTTATAATTAATTAACTATATTCATGATTGCTGAGCATTACGCTTAGATAGGATGGTGTAGAGTTTTTTTTCTTTAAAAAAATATTTCAATCGAATAATTTAATAGAAATTTTTTGTATCACAACATTTGCGATCATAATTGCACTAAATTATAAATCATAATTGTCATCATCATCAAACAAAAAACATCGTTATCATCCTAATCATCTCTTCTTCATCATCACAACTACCACCATAACTATCAACACCGCCAAAAAATAGGACTGACGGCTGACCGCGTTTTTTTATTGTCATCATCATCATCACCACAAATACCACTTTAGTTATCATCATCATCATCATCATCATCACCACAACTACCACTTTGGTAATCATCATCATCATCATCATCTCCACCACAAACACTGCCATACATACGGCAACTCGCCACCCCCCATCAAGCGCAATTATGACGAAGCTCTATGGAGCGTATCAAGAACTTCTGGCAATTTCTCACCACGCGCTGGAACGACACAAGTCCCGGCGCGTAGTCGTAGCGCCGACGACTTGCGAGTGACAGCGCCGTCTACGAAGCGAATGTAAAATTCATGAGGCGTTCATTCGGAGCACGTAACTGCACGGACAGAAGAACAACTCACCAGCGAGAGAGCAGTTCGGCCACCAGCCGTCCCAGTTTCCATTAACGCAGGTCAAATTTGTCGATTGTTGCGTGTCCATGCAGCGTACCAGGACCGTGTCTCCGTTGCGTTCCTGCCAAACCCCGGGGATGTATTTCACATCGGCACAGCCAACCACTGGAAAGCATAAAACAAACCAATCAGGTGAACAGCATCTGATTCCGTGTTACTTAGAGGACTATGAAATCTTGACGCTGATGATAGTGATCGTAATTGTGTTCGTATTGTGGTAGTGGTGGTGATGATGATGATGATGACGGAAGTGATGATGATGATGTCGACGGAGGTGATGATGGTGGCAATGAAAGAGATGGATGAGATAACGAAGAGATACTTGTGGTCATGAAATTAACTGGAATTTCAGTGGCGAGAGTTGAGAAGATTTTAGATATAGTGTTGAAAGCGAGGTGGTGATTTTCTGTGATTAAAGATGGCTGTCATTGCTTTGTGATGTTGACAGCAGTGGATGTAATTTAGCTTTAATTGTGTTGATATATAAACAAAAAAAAGAGAAACAGAATTATGAAGAGAAAATAATGAAGGTCGAATACGAGATATCTTGTTGTGCCACGCCTTAGCTGTGCTTGTGTGCTTGTGTGCAAGCGTGTTGCTTTTCGTAGTCATGACGACGACTCGTCGCGTCCTCAAGATTTGCCAATAAAGAAATATAATGGAAGGTTTATGTTGAAAATAATTTTTATTACTGCTAGGAAATTTTATTTTGTATTTTTTAAATTAAAAATCGCAATTATTTGTGTCTTTGGTTCAACTAGGCTGGTAATGCGGAAGTAGTACAAAAGCATAATTTTTTAGCTGCACGTCTGTTGAAAATTTATTTTGAATTTTATAAGATAATTAAATTCTTAAAATAATAATTTATCGAGGAAATTGTGATAATAAATATGAAATTTCTCGTCCAAATTATCTCTAGCGGACAGGCCGACAATGACAAATGATTTACAGCAAATTCGAATAAAAACACTTTGTGGAAACTCAATGAAAACAAATCCTGCAAATTTAAAAAAACTTTTTTTATTTTTTTTATTTCTATTATAAACAAAATTTGAAACAAATATATATAGAATAATATTCCCTGCTTTCTTTTCTTCTTTCATTCATCGAAGCTTAGTAATAAATCAATTTTTTTTATAAAACTGCACACCGCACCCCATTATCAGTATCTGTCCATGCGCCGCCGTCGATATTTAACGCCAAATGCGAACCCGTTTGCTTTTTAATTAAACTGGACGCATCGGTCGTCCTTAAAATGAGTCTTCTTTCTATTCCATATTATATAAAAAATATATATATAAATTTATTTGTTTACATATAATTATATTTGGTATTATACACAATTTTGTTCAGGCGATTTCTTAAATATTTGTGGGCATCATATTTTTATTTATAAGTAATTTGTCAATCAATCTGTTTATTTATTTTTCTATCTATCCATATATCCGTTCATATATTCATCTATCCATTTATATATCTCCATATATTCATTCATAAATTTCTCTATATATCCATTCATATATTTCTTCATATATCCATTCATATGGTTCTCTATATATCCATTCATATATTTCACTATCTATCTATTTTTATTTTTCTCCATCTATTCGTTAATATATTTCTCCATCTATTCATTCATATATTTTTCCATATATCCATTCCTATATTTTTCCATATATCCGTTCATATATTTTTCCATCTATCCATTCATATATTTCTCCATATATCCATTCATATATTTCACTATCTATCCATTCTTATTTTTCTCCATATATCCGTTCATATATTTCTTCATCTATCTTTTCATATATTTCTCCATCTATCCATTTATCCTTTCATCTACTCTTACAAGCTTAACATCTATCCACCCATCTAACATTTTCCACTCATCATTACTGAAACCTGCTTTTCTTTATGATCGTATCGGGGCTACCTTCTTCACTGGCCGCATGCCAATAAAATCGACTAATCGACAGTTGATTGTACCACCATTGCCTATTCCAACTTTCAACTCGCCAATATCTAACCCTCATTCTCTTTCCTTCTTTGTTCAACTTTTTTTCACTCGTTCAAACCTTATCATCAACTATTAGTCTATTACTATATCTGGTTTACTTAATTCAACCCAATTATCATTTATTTCTTCTTCATGTCTTTTATTCCCAGCTTATCTTTGTCCATTCTTATCTTAATTTCATTTATTTTTATTTCACTTTTATTGAACTTTGAACGGTTTCCCCGTAACCCTACCTCATCTTTCCTCGATCTCATCTTATTCCACATATTCTCACTCCTTCGTCTTTATTTTTTTTAAATTTCTTATACTAACTTCACCGCCGGTCTTGCTTGCTTGATTGTTTGCTTTCTTGAATGTTTGCAAACCTTGAAAATAAAAGTTAACTAACTTTCCGTCACTCCGGTATGCTAAAATTTGAAATATAAGTTCACTTCTCATGATAATAAAATTTTTAAAAAAATTTTAAAAATTTAAAAAAAAAATTTTTAAATTTAAAAATAAATTTAAAAATATTTGAAAAAAAATTAAAAAAATGTTTGTAATTAAAAATAATAATTATCTATATTTTTAAACAAAAAAATAAAATACAATTAAATAAATGTTTACATATATACATTCAAAAAATGTCATTTAAAAATATTTTTTTAATAAATAAAAAACCGACAAATCCAGAAATAAAAAATATTTGTGAAAAAAAACTTTTTTTACAGCTTATTTGTTATTTTAACTTATTGCTACGCCATTTTCACTCAATCCTTTTTCATTTATACATACCGCATTTTATCCTAACTCATTTTTTCTTATTTACATTCACATATTTCTATTTATCATCTTAATTTATTCACGCTACAATATTATTTTATTTTATCTTTTTAATTTATTGTTAACTAATGTCAATTTATTGCTACCCCACTTTATTTATTTACACATTTTTTAACTTTTTTCTATCTAATTTTTTCAATCTCATGGAAATTCATCAACCCTTGTTTTCACTCATTTGACCCATTTTTTACTGTTTTACTCTGCTTCATTTATCAGCTTCACTATATTTTACTCTAACTTCAATTATTCAAACACCTTGTTTACTTATTTCTACTCATTATTCTTGTATCTCGTTCACTCAGACAGGCCCGTCCAGACCATAAACGAGAATTGGATTAACTTACTGTGGCAAGCCTCTAAGGTCATATCCCTTATTATTATTTTGTTCAGAATTATGGAAATCAAACCCCGAGCCTATAAGTCACAAGCGGAACCAAAAAAATGTGAGAATTACAAAGTTTTTGCAACAGAGAAAAAACAATATTCAGTTCAAGTGTATATTCTAATTGTTCGTATATTACAATTGAATGTTTGCTATAGCAAACATACAACACGTCATATGGTATTAAATTACGTGTTTTATTATATAAAAAGTCATCAATGATATTCGTAAACTTAAAGATATTACTGCTTTTTGTTATTCTATATACAAATAATCTAGGAAGTTTAAAAAAAAAGAACGTTTGATCAGAGTAACGAACATATTGTATTTTAAATTTCTGTGAAAAGAAGAAGTTATGACATATCAATAATTTTACCAGAATTTCAAGTTGAAATATTACAGCGATAAATTAGGTTGAAAGTAGAAAATATTAGAGAAAAATCTCCTATGGTATAAAATTGACAAAAAATAAAAAATGTAACGGAATGAATTAAGTCATGCACAAAAACATGTCCCTAAATAGTAATAAATAGTAAAACACTGAAGTTATTGTTGTAAGAAATAAATTTAAAAGACATTTAGAAGATGAAAATTTTATTGTCGATTCAGTGGAAGCAAAAAAAAGGTTTAAAATAAAGAAATCCGCCATAACAAAGAGTGCTAAGAATTTTGTCAATGAGTGGAAATCACTAAAAATTTGAATAGGAGGCAAGCAGACTCATGAAAAATTTTATTAAAAATACGAAACTCAAGAAAATTAAATAAGAAATACCAGGAACAAAAACTGATTTCTCATACAATTAAACCTTTTAAGAAACGATCAAGAACGTTTGGTCATAAACCTTCGTGCTTAGAAGGTTTTCCAGTCACTTCTACTTCTAGAGAATTCAATGAAGAAAATGAACAGTTTTATTGGAAATGACCAAAAAAAATCACTTAGCAAAAAAAGTAAACAAACCAATTAAACGTTTACGAAATTGAACTATGAAGATAGTCATAAAGTGAGATCATGAAAAATGGGAGATTAGATCTAATATTTACAAAGTTATTTTCTGAAGTTTTTATTTATAAGTTAAGTTTTTATAATTATAGTTATGATTAGTTCTCTAGAATTTTTATCTGTAAGGCTCATTGATATTTACGAAAAAAAGAAACCCGTGTAGACAACCAAACTCATGCTACCTGGCATTCAAGAAACCAAGAAAAAACTTTCAATGTTTTTAAATACAGAATTGGTCAAATCGATTGCTGTAGCTGAAGAATGTCTCCGTACACATCACAGCTCGCTAAAAATTCAACAAAACAAAACAGTCGCCATTTTCATTACGTTTTTCCATCATCATATTTGGTGGGCCCAGGTTGAAATCCATACCAGCCTCTCCCTGTCTTTTGACGGACTTGCATTCATGCTAGTTATTCACTCATTTTAACTCATCACTCAATTATTAATTAACTGCATCGGTTGAAGCTGATCTGTTGTTTGCTTATGGTAATTTATTTATTTTCTTGATTGGTTAAAATTGAATTTCATTAAGAAGTGAAAAGTTGTCTCTATATAGTTTTTGTATAATTTTCGGGTTATTTAGTTGTTTTTTTCTTGCTGATCTGATTTATAAGTACTTCTAGGTACTCGTAAGTGCACAAATAGTCAATTTAAATTTTTCTAACTTTCTTGCTTTCCCCAAAGTTGTGAAAAAAAATGTTTCGTGGAAATTATTTTATTTTTATTTTTTAAATTAAAAACGATGTTCTAATGAAAGTTGTATACAGGTGCGCGCAGTTGCATTAAAATAGACGAGATTTTAGAAATTGTAAAAATGAACACTTTGTTCGTTCATTTTATTCGTAGAAACGTTCCACAACGACGATTTCTTAGATTTTTTTTGTATTCTTCTATGAACTTCACCGGCGTTGAAGGAACCACTGTGATGATACGTGCGGACAAGCCACAGTAGTATCTGCACGTCCAAAATGGTTTTCAAACTTGTAGATACAAAACTTCAGTTCTCATTGTCCAGTTTCAAATTAAAAAAATTCAGCATTCAACTACAGCGTTTATTGCACTCAGTGTTGGTTATAAAAGTTTGAAATAAAAGTGGTTAAAATTTAATCCCAGTGGATGTGGGCAAAATGAACTCTATAGGACTTCTCACGTTTTTTTTAAATGCCACTGATTCTACTAGTAATCCACAGAGCTGGCTAGTTAAAATCAATAACTAAATCAATCACTGAACTCATTTAAATATGCAACACGAAACATGTTACATTTTAAATATTTTAAAAACTTTAAAAACATCTTAATAATTTTGAGACGACATCTGTAAACTCTGTTTATAAAAACAACAATTTTTGTCTCAGATGAATATTGCACTAATTCAAAAGTTAATGTATCCCTCAGACATCAAATCGAGGTTGTTGATCAACTAGTTTAATAAATTGTTTGTCGCTTACATCTAGAACAATCATTTTGTGTTTGTCGTCAATGGTGACCAATATATCCTCCAGAGAAAAATTTTAAAACAAAATTAAATGGCTACATATTTAAGGCCAAGATTTTTTGCCATAACAAAATAGCTCAGCTCCACACTACCATGTTTGTAAAGACAACAAATGATAGCATTTCAATAAAATTCTAGCACTCATTATATTAGAAACCGATGTAATTTTAAGTATAATGTTGGGCAACTAAAAAAAGCCTTACAAAACAATTCTGTAATTTAAAAAAAAACAAAACCACAAAACGATTCCTGCAGCGTACGTGCCTTACATTTTTAAGTAATCTCAATAAGAACAAGAAAGATTAGTCATTTGAGAAAATTAGTCATATATCTTGACTAGAAATTACGGTTATTTAATAGTTTTAATTGAATAAGCTTTTCTTCAAGGAGCCTTATGAGAACTCAGTCTTCATTCATTTATTGCTTCTGATCATTCATTTATTGCTACTCATCATTCATTCATTGCTACTCATCATTCATTCATTGCTACTCATCATTCATTCATTGCTACTCATCATTCATTCATTGCTACTCATCATTCATTCATTGCTACTCATCATTCATTCATTGTCACTCATCATTCATTCATTGTTACTCATCATTCTATTATTGTTACTCATCATTCATTCATTGCTACTCATCATTCATTCATTGCTACTCATCATTCATTCATTAATACTCATCATTCATTCATTGTCACTCATCATTCCTTCATTGTTAATCATCATTGACTTTTTTCAAATCACTAATTTATTTATTTACCCTTCTTTTATTTTGATTCCTATTCTCATTCATCTATCTCGTACATTCAATCGACTCTGTCAATCTCTCACTGTCCGTTTTTATCTTTCATTTACATTCAACATTCACTCATTCTTATTTCATTCATCTTCCCACTTCTGATTTCAAACTACTTTTAATATATCTTTCACTCCAGGTTTTTTTTTATTTTTTTATTTTAAACCTTTACTTAATGCAAATTTCTTTTAATTAATTTCTGGTTCTCTAAATTTTTTTTAATATTAAAAAATCTTTTTCTAGAAATGTTGACACAAAACTGTGATTAGAAATAATTTATCTAATCTTATAAAAATATGCCCACTGTCAGGTCTATTGTGTTTGTTTGCTTATTTTTCAATCAATACTAATATTATTTATTATTTGTAATAAATATTAATTAAATCAATTTTAATCAATATTATTTATGTTTAATAACACGAAGGGTTTTAAAGGCTTTTAATTTGGATTCGTTGATCAATTAAATGTTTAATCACCATTGATTTTAAAAGCAAAAATCGATGAAATTTGGCAACCATATGAATTTTAAAAAACAATATATTCAGAAATATGAGTCTGAAAAAAATTCAAAAGTTTATGGAAGAGTGATTGATGTGTTATTCTGGCAGATCCAGCCACGCCAGCAAATGAATTTATTCTACAAAGCAGTGCAGCATATATACATTATAATTGTATTAATGTTTACCAAAAAAACAAGTTTTTTAAAGTTTTTAAAATGAATGTATTTTTGACCAGATATCATAAACTAATAAAAAATTTAGCGTTTAAACAACTTAATATGAAATTAGTTAATTAATTGATTAAAAAATCTTTTTATTAAAACCAATAATGTTTCTTAATAATTAGTTACGACTGTCTTCCACGAAACAAACTAAATAAAACAAACTATAAATCAAGAAACGACAAAATCAACTAGCAAACCTTTGAAGCTGAGCAGGTAACGAACTGTCGCAGGAAGCACGTTCCGTCGTGGCAGGATGCCTATGATGATGTCATTACCTGCTTTCTTGAATTGCTGAAAAGTGGGATGTTTGTCCAGCAGGCAGATTTCAATCACGTCGAATGCTGCTGGCGATTCGTCGTCGTGTAGTGTTTGATGTTGTTGTTGTTGTTGATGTTGTTGTTGCTGTTGATGTTGTTGTTGTTGTTGCTGTTGCTGTTGTTGCTGCTGGTCTTCGAGTTGTGCGACAGTGTTAAGAAAAGACGACTTGTCCGGGAAACTGTGGAGTTTTGTCGAAGAGCAAGAGTAAAGTTGGTAAGAAAATGAAAAGTTTGTCGGTGCTTGAAATTGATTGAGCTGGTTTTGGAGTTTCTTAGTTAAATTGTTTCTCGCGGCCTGAAATATTAAAACTTGTGCATATTTCATTAGTTTCAGTGACTGGAAATAAGTTGTGGTTTGTATAAAAACAATACCGAAAATACTTACAGACATTCGGTCAGCTGTTCTTTCTTCATTAAGTGGAAAAGAAAACGATGAAGATAATGAGGGCGAAAGAGAGAGGGCCGCCATGTTTGAATCATTGCTGAAAGGCAAAACTAGCACATCAATCGCTTGACCGGCATCCACATTCACTCGCCACCAACACGAGTATTTATCCAACCAAGATGGCGGACGAAATGGCGGCGATGGAGATAACAATGATGACGATGATGAGAAAGAAGAAGATGATGACAGTACTGATGATGATGATGATGAAAATGGAAATGACGGCAATTTTTTTGGTGAAAAACGTGGAGAAGTGTATGGTGATGAGTTGATTTGAGGCTGATGTGATGCCATGCCAATTTTTCGCTTCGTTTCCCCTGGAAGGAGAGGAGGAGGGGGAGGAGGAGGAGGAATTGAGGGGGTCGTCCTGTGTTGTTGTCGTTGAGGTTTCGATGATTTCGATCGTGCGTCGAAGAGGTACGTGAAAACTCGTGAAGTTTTCTGTCCGGGAAGTTTTCCGTCACCGGCAGGTTTCGAATTGATCTCGTTCAAGTTGACGCTGTGCCCCGTCTCGCAAGTGGTGTAGTCGATGAATTTGTCGACTGAAAAACACGTTATGAAATAAAAGATGTAACAAGTGAATGGAAAAAAATTAGAAATGAGCTTCTTCCACAAAAAATTTAGGTAAAAAATAAAAACAAGATTTGGTCGAAACAGATAACAGTCATCAGAAAGCATGCAACAAACAAAGGAAGGTAATTAAAATTTTGTAAAACGACATTGTGAAATAATAGGTCTTGCTTGCTTGCATGCCTGCTTGTTTGCTTGAATGTTTGCAAACCTTGAAAGTAAAACTTAACTAACTTCCCTTCATCCAATTGAGCTGAAATTTGAAATATGGGCTCGCAATTCATGACAATGCATTCTATTAAATTTTGAAAACTTTCTAAGAAAAAATAATTAATTTTACCGTTTGGTTAAAAACAAATTCTTATCTATGTTTTACGAAAACTACAAATAAAACATTTTTTTATGATAGTTTATAGTCTTTTACACCAAATCTTTTAAGACTGAATTGGCTGTATGTAGGAAGCATATAAGTACTTCCTGTCGTGGATCAAAGTTTGATCCTTTTAACTGTCCCTCCTCCTTTATCGAGGCTTGGGACTGGCTTGCAATTAGCGAGGCAAAGTTAAATAAAACATAATTTTATAACTGTTTACATTTATCCATAAAAAATTGCCATTTTAATAGAGAGATTTCCAATAATTGAAATGTCGCGGAATCCTGAAATGAAAGGGATTTGTTTTAAAAAAAACCTTGTTTTTACGATTAGCTTGTTAATTACTGTGTTTCCATGAACTTCAAATCGTGTTATGGAATATAAATCAAAGTTATATTTACTTGCTTTTTACGACGAGAAGACAAAAGATTTTTTATGGGACCTCAGGTTAAAATATTTGTTGCCCCAACTCCAGAAAAGTAAGCATGACATTTTTCCATCCAACACAGCACCGAGGCGTATGCTATGATAGAGTATGATGATGATGATGACGACGACGACGACGACGACGACTATGACGATGACGATGACGATGAGGATGACGAAGACGATGACGATGACGATGACGATGACGATGACGATGACGATGACGATGACGATGACGATGACGATGACGATGACGATGACGATGACGATGACGATGACGATGACGATGACGATGAGAGTGACGATGACGATGACGATGACGATGACGATGACGATGAGGATGACGATGACGATGACGATGACGATGACGATGACGATGACGATGACGATGACGATGACGATCATGATGACGATAACGATGACGATGACGATGATGATGATGATGATGATGATGATGATGATGATGATGATGATGATGATAATGATGATGATGATGACGGTGCTGATGATGATAATGATGGTGGTGGCAGTTGTGGTGGTGATGGTCGTAGTGGTGATGATGATGGTGACTCTGACAATAAAGGACACGAATGAGAAGAAGTATTGAATGCGACTTTATTTGTTGTGACAACGAGATGAAATATATTAAGTACATTTGTATGCTTTCATACATATACAAACACAATCTCACATGCATATAAATGCATAACGCGTAGAATACTAGAAGAAAGATAAACCAAACCAACATCTGACCAGAAGGCATATTGTACGTCGTGTAAATAGAATTACAAGAAGATTACATGAAATAATTTATTACACACGTCGAGAAAGAGAGCCTTACGTTACGATTGTGTTATTTTCAGAACCTTTTATTTTTTACTTTGTTAATATTTAAATACGTTTTTTTCTCTTTACTGTCTTCCTTTCATTTTTTTCTTTCTTTTTTTCTTTCTTTCTCTATCTTTCTCTCTCTCTCTCTCTCTTTCTCTTTCTCCATCTCTATCTTTCTCTCTCTCTTTCTTTCTCTCTCTTTCTCTTTCTCTTTTTCTCATTCTTTCTCTCCGTCTCCATCTCCGTCTCTCTCTCTCTTTCTTATTCTTCTTTTCTCTTCCTTTTTTTCTATCTCTTACATTGTCTCTCTTTCTCTAATCCTACTTTTCATTCCACTTTTTTTTTCTCTCGACAGCATCTGAACTGGGTTTGATCACTTGTCGCATTGTCACAAGAAGAAGCATAAAGCATTTAATAATACGAACAATAATTCCTTATATTTTTGTTTATTTAAAATTTTAACCACTCTGATATTTTCGAGAGTTTTGTTTATTTAAAATTTTAACCACTTTGATATTTTCGATAGTTTTGTAAAGAAAAAAAACAAAGTTTTAATATTTCAACATTTTCCTATAACTATATTATTCCTTATTCGATTCTATTTTGAATTAACATTCAACCCGTGTCCTGGAATAAGTTATAATTCATTGTTAATTTTCAAATAACTTGTTTTTTTTTATTATGAATTATTTTATTTATTTTAATTGCGTATTTTTGTTTTAATTGTGTAAATCCAAAAATTAGCGCGCTTCTTCGCATTTGATGCCTGTTCAGGATGTTCGTTAAAGAAGAGCCAGGATTGTTGAATGTAATCAAGTCTGCCAGAAGGTTGGAAGTCGTACGTACAACTGTGTGTCTCCCACATGCACTGGTTATTTCCCACATGTACTGGGTATTTCCCACATACACTGGGTATTTTCCACATCCAATGGGTATTTCTCACATGCAGTGGGTAATCCCCGCGCATGTAAAGGACTTTTCACACATGTCCAAAACTTCCTGGTTCTTTAAAATACGTTTGCACTGCTGAACTTGCTGCTTATTTTCAAATCCGTTCATTCATCTCGACTTACACGTTACAGAAAAGATTTTTATAAAGATTTTTATCAATATTCAAACTACTACGGTTATTTCTCCAATATAAATTTCTTTATTTGCCCAAATTGAAAACTTTTGATTAGTAAAAACAAAAACAATATGATTCAAAAATATCTCTAAAAATAAAAATATTGCAGCAGACCAAAAAATTAAATGATTCAAAGAAGATTAAAAATTACCTGGAATACAAGTATGACTGGCCTGAAGATATGACATGTAATCTTTCTCACATGGTTGAAGATCTACCAGGGTTCGAACTGCTACCTGGCAACTCTGCTTGCCACCGCACCATCGATTCAACCACTCTACCACGTTCAACCAGCAGCCCAGATTGTAGTTGCTGTTGGCACAACGACCAGCCCTCAGCCGACCGTACAAGGCTGACGTCACCAGGATCACGTGGCTTCTAGGGCACGTGACATTGAAAGATTCGTGGAGGCAGTAATCGATGAATTCTGGAAATAAAATTTTTGTTGCTGGAATGTGCATAGCGTATTTAGCTAATTATAGCTTATTTCTTTGAAACTTGTAAACTAATTATTTCGAAATATAAAAAAGTTAAACAATGTTAATTTACTTGAACAAATCAAAAACTTCAGTTAAAAACGAGAAGCTGATTGAGTTAATAAAAATCAATCATGTTTCATCATGTTAATATTTTGTTATTCTTGTCATTATATTATTTATAGAGATAAATACCTTTCTTGTTTGACTGCTCAACCAGCTTTTATGTAAACCGTCAAATATGACAGCCTCTGATGCATAATTAATCATTAATCACCATCATCATCATCACCACCATCACCATTGCCATCACCACCACCACCGCCATCACCATCGCCATCGCCATCATCATCATCATCATCATCATCATCACGCTTGTCAACAGTCAAGCTATCTCAATACCCATCTTTGCGCAAATGTCATACTTTCTTGAATCATCTACACAATTTGATAAATTTTGCTAGTTTTCTACTCCCGATAGACTTTATAGCCATGTTTTTGTGTAAATGGGATCTGGCTGAACAGAAATATGACAACTTAGCTCGACTACTTATACGAATGATATGATTAGCTATGTTGACTTGAACTTAAACGAAAAGAAAGTTATCTGGAATTTATTTCCGATGCATTCTTTCAAGATCAAATCAAATATAACATCAAGATAAACAATGCAACTTTCTTTAAAAACTATTTATTTTATTATTGCAATGAATATTTACTTTATTCAGCTCTTTCTAAGATTCACTATCTACCGTTTTTTAAATCATTTATTTAACTAAACCTCGCCCTACCAAACCCTACCCTCACCCACCCCCCCCCCCCCACCACTCCTACATGTACTCGCAAGCTGAGTTCATGGCGCATAACCGCATCACGTGTATGTCACGTGATCGGCCTTCTATTTTTGTATTCTGGCAGGGAAATGGGTTTTCTTTCTAAATTGTTAATGGAGCATCTGTTTGTGTGGGAGCGAGAGAGAAATATTGATGATAAAACAAATGCCTCATTTGCAGTTATGAATAATGGAGATGTAATTGATTGGAAATATGTCTTGTACCCGTCTCAAGTACTTGGCCGGGTTATGATATGTTCCCAACGAACGAAAATCAATTCTATCGGGTGGATTTATTTGACCGGGGTGGAGGAGAATCGGGTGGATTTATTTGAGCAGGGTGGAGGGGAATCGGCAGAATTTCTGGAAATATTTCCGTCGTGTTTTCCGCTTGGTCGATGAAGCGGAATTCGATGAAGTCGGAAAAATTAAATTTCGTTTGAGAAGCTCGAAATTTTGAAGGAGTGTGAATAATAATAATAGTAATAATAATAATAATAATAATAATAATAATAATAATAATAATAATAATAATAATAATAATAATAATAATAATAATAATAATAATAATAATAATAATAATAATAATAATAATAATAATAATAATAATAATAATAATAATAATAATAATAATAATAATAATAATAATAATAATAATAATAATAATAATAATAATAATAATAATAATAATAATAATAATAATAATAATAATAATAATAATAATAATAATAAAAGTGGATTTGCCAAACCGCGAAAATGGACTTTACGAACCGTAGCGGTTCAAGAAGTCCAGTTCTGTAAATTTTTTGTTTATATTTATATGGACTTGTTGCACCGTTTTAGTGGATTTAAGGAACCGAAATCGGATTTTAGGAACCATTGGATTTTAGGCTTCGTAAACAATTCAGTGGATTTTAAAACTCTTTTTATTACAAGTTGTATATTTACTTGATATAGTAAATGTAAAATAAATTATTCTTTTTAATGTTAATAAATTTATAAAACCTAATCGATTAATTAATCAAATTACTGTTTGAAACAGCAATTTTTTGAAATAAGCAACCGAAATCATTAACGATAATGCTTTTCGGCTAGTCATTTGGCCGCGCATTTCGCCATATTATAGCGTTTTTCTCGGTTGTTAAACGAAGTAGATGTGTTTTGATGCTGAAGTTTCAAAAACTTTATAAGGTCAGTTGTTCAATAAAGTAATTTTTGTTTAAGTTTTATTGTTATAAATAGCTGTGATTTAAAAAACGTAGAATCTATTGACAGTGCGCGCACTGTAAAATAACGCGATTGGCTATTGACAGTGAGCGGTTAAGCACTGCTAATAGGCATTCGTTATTAACAGTGAGCGCACTATATTATAGCACAAAAGGCTATTTACAGTGCGCGGCAGCAATACAAATAATTTTAAAAACAAATTATATGATTTATTTATCTCAATAGAAAATAAATATTCACTTTCATCACATATTATTTCTATCGTCAAATAACTGGCAAATTCAACATTGTGAAATATTCTATTTTTTTAAGTGGGTCCCCAGCAGGTTGAAGGGGCTTTTTCAACATGTTTAAAAAAAACATCGGGAACGATATCTGGTGATTACGTTCGGTCCCAGCTATTGCCTCGGCGGTTCGTCCAGGTTGCAATCGGTAAAATTGCTACTGTGCCGGCGGCAGTCCCGAATGTCTACTTAAAAAAATCAAAGCAAAGTGAAAAATCTTTAGAATATATGTACATCTATATAAAAATCAAAACATTTGTCAAAAACCTTTAGAAAATACCTACTGAAAAAAATCAAAGTAAATTACAAAATCTTTAGAATATATGTACATCTATAAAAAAAATCAAAACATATGTTTAAAACCTTTAGAAAATATATACATCTTTATTAATTAATAGAAGAATAAATCGTTTTGGCAAAACCGACGGGACAACAGCACTTTTACCGCTTATTGCCCCGGCTGCCGGCTGGGTAATAGTTATAACTTTAGGGGTTCCGCGGTATTATTCAATGAATTGATTCGTCAGTGTTTTAAAAATTCAATCAAATATAATTTATTATTAGTTAATTTTCAATTTGTTTTATTGCATCAATTATTTTTGTGTATACTAGTAAATAGTATTAGTATAAAGTATAATAGAGTAGTATAGTCAATTAGTGGTTTAAGGTAATAGTTAACAGGGCTTAGCTATCTTGTCTTATCTTGCATTGGAAATATATTATAACCACAGAATTAACTATTTTTTATTTTTCAGTTTATTATTCATATTACAAAATTGGATATTGATGAAAATAAGTCAGAACTCTCTGAAGAAATTATTCAAAAAAACCTAAAGAAGAGAGAAGCTTCTTTAATGATAGACAAAAAGAAGAAAATAGAAAAAAGTGAAGAAAAATTTGCTTGTATGATTATTTAGCTATGTTATTCTAATTTGTATAATTTAATTCTTGGAATAAATGTCAGTAGTCTATTTTTGGATATCACATTAATACTTTTCTTTTTTTAATAAAATTGATTAGGTTTTTTTTATTAATATTGAGTTAACATTTTCCCCATTGTGAAAAAAGTTAAAAAGGATATCGAGATACTTGATATATTTGGCAAAAAGCTATCTTTAAAAAAACTTTTTTTTTAATTCTTATGATATTCATTTTATCAAGGATGACAACATATCAGAAAAATCAGATCTCTTATTTTTAAATCCTGACAGTGAGGTAGAACTTACCTTTATTTAAAATAACTCAATTGAATGTTCAATAGTCATAATTCATGATAATGTTAATAGGATGATGAAAAATCAGAAGAAAATGAAGTATTTACAGTACATCATCATGATAACAAGGTGAAATCACTTTATTATAGCATTTATAATGGCTTTTTATAAGTTTATTTATTCATGTATATTTTATGGCCAGAATGCAATTGATAAATAAATAATGTTATGAAGTTTTCAGCTGCATCAAATGTTTAGTTATTTTTGTGCAAAATCTTTTTCAATGCAAAACACATTAATATTACAACAATAAGCAAATATTGAGGTTCAAGTGTAAGCTTTTGTGTATAATGCTTTAATTCATTTTTTCAGAAAACACAAAATCATCTTAAAAGAAAGAAAACTGCAAAGAATATGGTTAATTCAAGCGAAGCCGCAGAAATTAATTCTCTACAGTCAAATGCTATTTTGTTTAAGGATATCATAAATGACATTTATAGCACATCTACACGCCTATAACCTTTTCTTATAAATGAATGTATATTCATCGTATATAATTTTAGTTTTTGTACACTTTTTAAGCTTCACATATAACGTTTTGTATATTTGTAAAGCTTAGTGTGAAGCTGTTTTTATCCATTTTTATAAGCTTCTTGTTTATTTTTTTGTACATTTTTTAGATTAGTCTGAGTGTGTAAGCCTTTTGAAAAGTTAGTTTCAGCTTCCTTTATAGTGTGTAAGCTTTGTGTTAAGCTTCATGTGTTGCTTTTGAGCATTTTGTTTCAACTCACCATGAAAGCTTTTGTACATTTTTTAAAACTAATTTGATTTAAATTTAGCTGACTTATTTCACTAGCAAAAAGTTTTTGAACTAAGTCTTTATAATTTATGCTCTTTCTCAATTCAAAAATTATTGATGATAATATTTAATTATCTCCAGAAATTTTATCGATCACAAATTGCTTCATTCTTTGAATACTAGTTCTATGATTTGAGCAGCATCGTCAAAAGATAAAGCTGCAATTAAATTGTCTAAGACACTTTATAATCATCTAATTTTATTCATTTCAAATCACTTATCAATCAAATCCTGTTGATTAGTAATTCAATCATTAAATTTTCTTCATTTATTTTCAATTTGTTTTCGTAGTGTTTTATTTAATTACCTCATCATCATAGTCACAATCTTAGCTGACTTAGCTTTAGCTTTGTTTTCTATCACTCAATAGTTTTAAATTGTTTTAAAATTAGCCATTTAATTTTTTATTAATTATTGAATTGCTTGAAAAATTAAAATTCTGAATCTAGAATAGGTGCAGACAAAACATTTTACTGAACAGTTGATGCAATAAAGTTTTAGAATCCAAAAGGTTAATAGAGTGACATCTTTACCTGGTGCACATTTCATAAAATAAAAAACGGGTTTTTAAAAAATTCGAAACCCGAACTAAATCATTTAAAACTTATGAATCTAAAAAGTCAATATTGTGATTTCGAGTCTAGCGTTTTAAACCCCCGTGGTAGATCGGGTTGTTTTTGATAGTTTATATAGCGCCTTTTCCAGAGTTCAAAGGCGCTGTTCATGCCCCACGGAGAGAACGATTCTACCCACTAAGATTTCCGTTTACAAGAGGTACTAGGCAGTGAGTGGGAGTCGAACAGTGAAGCTCTCACATTTAAGGATAACACTCTACCAACTCAGCTAACCTAGCACCTAAACAACATTTTATGCAATAATAAGTTAATTTCAATTGTGTTTAATTAGTTGCAATTAAAAAATCACAAATCCATGTTATTAAAACAACCATATTTAAAATATATTTGGGTCGGATCGTGTAGTGTCATCAGTGGCGTGGCGAGAGTATCTGGCGCCCGGGGGCAAGGTATAAAAAATTGTTGTCTTTTCTTTTGCTTTTTTGCGCCCCAAAGCCTGGCGCCCGGGAGCAGATGCCCCTCCCTGCCTCCCTTCGCCACGCCACTGAGTGTCATTATGTTGAGAAAGTGTGCAGTTTGGCAAAATATAACAACTCTGATCTCATACCCATGTATTTCTCCAAAAACAAACAAGTTAGCCTCCAGGTTTTTTCACAATTCCTTATTACATTTATTATGATTCGGCGATTTTTCATTAAATGCAGAACTTTTTTAGTGAACGTTTTTTATAAATTTATTTATTGATTTATTAACGTTTGAATTAAAATTAAAAAGTAAAACAAAAATTTCAGAAAATTTTTAAAAAGTAATATATATTAAAATTTTCAGCTTAATTGGATAACGGAAAGTTAGTTAAATTTCACTTTTAAGTTTTGCATACAAGCAAGCAAGGCCGGCCATGAAGTTTATATAGAAAAAATTTAAAAATTGGTACTGTTTAAATGAAATTTTTGTAAATTGAAAATCTTAAAATTTAAAAGCCATGAACCAGAACCCGGTTTTTAGATAATCGTAAACGGGAACATAAGCATTTCTTAGTCATATAAGTGAAACTAAGAACTTTTATAAAGTCAAATGCATTTTTCCATCAAATATTTAAAATATGACAACCAGCAGACAAAACACAGAATTCTTTAAAAATTATTATAAAAAAGTAAAGCGGATTTTAAGCATCGTAAACATCGTGCTTTAAATTGTTTGAACCATTATAATAATGATTATTTTATTTACAGTAGCATTTATTTTTCATGTAGGTACTACTGATCAATGAAGCAAAACAATTATGTAAATTTGTTTTTTTTTTCAAAATAGCATTTATAGCAGAAAACTGCAATTCAAATTATTGGATTTACGGAACCATTTTAGCCATTTCATTTTACTATCAAATTACTGGAATATAACGATTGTATTCAATTTTTTTTTAAATATTCATTTAATATACATAATAAAGTTTTAGTTAATCCTTTAAAATAATTAATTTTGTATATTTTAGTGTTTTAGTATAGGCGTAAACGCTTTTTGCAGTTTCGAGATTAAGGTCGGCACAGAAGTAACATCAAATTACTCGAAAATTTTAACAATTTTTTTTCTTCGAAAATAATAGCTGAAATAACTAATAATAACTTAGATATTGTTATAATAGTGAATAATAAGATTTTGTACAGAAGATTTTCACTTATTATTGCGGCAATTCTTCAAAAAACTGAGATTAAAGTGAGCGATTCCACAAGTCCGCGTGTTTATTTATAACAAAAACTTGTTTAAATATATAATAATAAAAACGCAAATTTAAAAATTGAATTACTTTGTTTGATATTGTTTGCAAACATTTATTTTTTATTTTTTTCAACATACCAATTTGTTTATTATAAACAAACTCAAACGGTTCCTAAAATCCAATTGAAACTACAGTGTTCTTATAATAATAATAATAATAATAATAATAATAATAATAATAATAATAATAATAATAATAATAATAATAATAATAATAATAATAATAATAATAATAATAATAATAATAATAATAATAATAATAATAATAATAATAATAATAATAATAATAATAATAATAATAATAAATCTTGAAGGAGCGGTGGATAAACTAAACAAGTGCATTTTCAAACAATCATTTTGGCACGGTTTAATAAATTTATTTCATTAATTCATTTTGAATTTTATTTGCCAATATAATTACAATCTGTTTTCGATGGAAAAAAATTAATTTCAGAAAATGTCCGTTCAATAAAATATAAATCGTAAAAACATATATAATGAGTAGTTGCGATCGGAAAATTTCAAGGTCATTTGTCTGACCTCCAGCCATCCCTGTTTCATACGTCAATCGTTGCAAATAATGAATAATGACGTCATCGTGCTTCCCACGTGACCCATCAACATTCGACGGCGAGACGAGGCAAAATTTGACACTTTTGTTGTGACAACAAGATTAACCTGGCCTCCTGAATTCGCTCAATTTTAAATATATGCATAATATATGGATATATGCATAATATATGGATATATGCATAATATATGGATATATGCATAATATATGGATATATGCATAGTATATGTATATATGCATATTATATGGATATGCGTACGAATAGTGACGTATACACACATATCTATATTCATACACACATACACAACGCATACATACACACATACACAACGCATACATACACACATACACAACGCATACATACACACATACACAACGCATACATACACACATACACAACGCATACATACACACATACACAACGCATACATACACACATACACAACGCATACATACACACATACACAACGCATACATACACATATACACAACGCATACATAGATACGAAAAGAAATACTTTGTCGCAATCATAAACCCAATTGAGCTAACTTCAACACGACGACAAATTGTCACATGGCCAGTAAACGAATTCAATTTTAAACTTTTTCAGCTGAAATTCAGTCAAAAGTAAGAAGAAATAAATTTCCGGGAAATAAAAAAATTTTCTATGTTGTGAGAAATTATTCAAGAATATAAATGACTCAAGTTGGAAATGTCAC